>JAPTJF010000074.1:0-177621 GCA_029339195.1 Micractinium sp. NFX-FRZ | reverse complement strand
AGTTTGTTGTTGATGCCCGGGGCAGCCTGGTGGAGCTGGGTGCTGGCACACACTCCACCGTGTTCCTGGCCAAGCTGCACCCAGACAACCGGCTGGCGGCGGCCAAGGTGGGCCCCCATGGGCCAGCGCTGCCCTGCGGCTGATGTGGGGTCAGTAGATTAGGGCAACGGCGTCTGGGAAAGGGGGGTCCACCAGCAGCATAGCCCCCCACCACCACTCTCCACCTGCACGCTTGCCCCCATCCCCCAGCAGGTGTTTGAGCTGGAGGCTGGGGTGGACAGCACCATGTGGCGGGAGGTGGCGATGATGCAGCGCTGCCAGCACCCACGGGTGGTGCCCCTGCTGGGTGTGACGCTCAAGGTGCGTTGCTGGAAGGAGCATGCAGCCAGGTGGTGGTGCTGCTGCTGCTGCTGCCTCCTGCTGCTGCTGCTGCTGCTGCTGCTGCTGCTGCTGCTGTGACCTCCCGTTCGGAAAGAGGGTGGGGTCTGCGCAGCTTGCACCTCGCAAGACCTGTGCTCCCTCAACTGTGCCAGCTCACCCGCTGCTGCTGTGGCAGGGCCCGCTGATGATGCTTGTCACGGAGCTGATGCCCGGCGGCAGCCTGGCAGCAGCCGTGCAAAGCACCACGCGGCAAGCGGAGCTGCGGTGGGATGCAAGGTGGGTGCTGCAAACCCACGGCGCTCCTTCCCGCCTGCCTGCCTGCAGCTGCCTGCCTGCTAGCCTGCCCTTCCTACTGCATGCATCAATCACAAGCCACACCTTGATGCCTTGTCTTAGGGGCCAGCTGTGCATGCTTCCAACGGGTTTCTTCATGCGCCCGCTCACTTTGTATCTCTGCAGGGGCCGCCAGGTGGCGCTGGACGTGGCAGAGGCGCTGGACCACTTGCACACGCAGCTGGGGGTGATGCACAGCGACCTGAAGCCGGGGTGAGTTATGGGGCCTGCAAGGGGGCTGCTGGTGGGGCTGTTTGGTGGCTCAAGGTGCACCACGCCTGCTTCCCCTTCCCTGCCCGCAGCAATGTGCTGCTGTCTGCCGACTGGCGCGCCTGCCTGGCGGACCTGGGCCTGGCACAGCTGCTGGGCACGGGAGCACGCCCTGCCGCCGGCTTGACGCACGTCTACGCCGCCCCCGAGCAGCTGATGGGGCAGCAGTGCACCCTGAGCGCCGACATGTACTCGTTTGGCGTGCTGCTGGTGTCGCTGCTGACGCGGCAGCTTGTGGAGTCGCGCGGAGGTTGGCGCCTGCCGCGTGCCCCCGACGATTGCCCGCACGTAAGGCTGGCCTGCCGCTGTGCCCACTTGTTGCAGCTTGCAATACTGCAATTCAGCCAATGCTGCTCCTGCCCTTAATCCCTTTCATACCCCCGCCCACACATTGCCCCTCCCAACATGCGGATCCCCTGCTGCAGGGTGTGGCTTCCCTGGTAGAGGAGCTGCTGTCGGCAGAGGCGCTGCAGCGGCCCACGGCGGCACAGGCGCTGGCGCGCCTGCGTGCGGCTGTCTGAGGGGCGTAAGCCCCAACAAGTTTCCTCTCCTTACCAGCCTCAGTCCCTGTACGCCCTGTAAAGCAGCACATTTTGATGGCCTCTGGATCCGCAGGATGTGCCCTTAGAGCAGTGCCATGTGGCACAGTGACAACTGCTGACATCCGTATGCTCGGCTGGGTGGCCAGCCGCCAGCCAGCTGCAGCCGCCTTGGCAAGTGCAACTGTTGAACACTCGGTGCCGCCATGCTGCGCCCACCCTGCCCTTGCGCTGTGCCTCTGCCCTTTGCGACATTCAGGCTCTTTCTGAAGAGGTATGTCGTGTTCTGGCCTGGCTTTCCAGTTATGAAGGGATGGCATTTGCATCGTGGGGTCAGTCCTGCCTGCTACCAGTGCACCGCAAAGGACGGGCCGTCGTGCATGGTCCCGGCGTGTTCCCACGCTCTACTGCGGCAAAAGTTTGCAATCTATCATTGCATTTCCCTCATATTCCCCACCGTTTGGGCTGTGCAGTGCCGCATCGCCGAGTCCTCCGGCGGCCCCTTGAGGTGCCACCCTCACACGCCCGGCGCGCTCGGCAGGCATGGAAGGCGAGCCAGAGCGGACGGCACGTGACGGCTGGAGGGACGCTCGCGACGACAGACCTGCTGGCCCGCCGCCGCCACCGCCGCTGTTCCCCGTGCGCCTGCAGCAGTTGATGCCGCCGGTACACTCGCGGGAGCCGCTGGCGCGGCGGGTGGAGCAGGCCACTCTGTGTTGGGTGATGCTGCTCCAGGCGCGGCTATGCTTCCACGCTGGCAGCACCATGCCCTTGGACTGGCGGTGCCGGCACGGGGCGCTGCTGTTCCTGCGGACGGCCTGCCTGGTGCTGTCGCTCTGCCTGCCGCCGGGGCCGTGGCTCAAGTACAGGTGTGGGCCCCGCCCAAGCGGTGTGCAGGTCTTGAGGACGGAGGGTGTGGGCTGGTGCCTGTTCAGCCTCCACCTCGCAGCTGGATGACTGCTTGCTGGCTCGCCCGGCAGTACACCTTGCACACAGGTACTACGATACATACACACAGATACTGCGAACAGATACATTGTGCAACTGCAGGTACTACACCACGGGTGGATAGATTTTGCAATGCAGATACCACTGCTGCCCTGCACGGTTTAGCTACCAGAACGCACTGCACTGCACACTCTACAGTGTGCATCGCAGGTGCTGCCCCTGATGCCTCCCTGCCTCCCCTGCCCGCAGGTCAGCTGCCATCTGTGGGGCGAGGCTGCTGACACGCGCCCTCATGCAATCCACAACGGTCAGTTAGATAAGCGGGGTCCAGACGATTAGAGGCGTGTGCAAGGGCTTGATGCCGCCCACTGGCCGGCTGCTGACCTGGCGCCAGCTTGCCTTGCCCCGGGTCCACGCCAGCGGCTGCCCTGCCCCGCTGCTGCCCCGGCCGTTAGCCCAAACAAACAAACAAGCAAAGCAAGTTGACCAACGCCAGGCGGCTGCGTGGCACCCCTAGCACCGCAGGGCGGCCCTGCGGTGCTTCTGGACCGGGAGGCCACCCCGGGACCTCTGGGCGCCCTGCAAGACTTCTTCCGGGTGTCCTGCGGTGAGCCTCACCACAGAGCCACCCAGAGCATCCAGATCAGCAGGCAGGCTGGCTGCCTGCCCGGCTGCCTGCCCGGCTGGCTGGCTGCCTGCCCGGCTGCCTGCCCGGCTGGCTGCCTGCCTGCCCGGCTGCCTGCCCGGCTGGCTGGCCGGCTGGGGCTAGCAGGAGGCTGGGGGTGCTTGCAGCTCGGCCCCCTCCTGGGCGCTGGCGCTGCCTCCACTGGCTCTGTGCTGGGCCCCCATGGGCTGTCATGGGCTGTGGCAGGGTGGCAGGCTGCGCAGGCATGTGGCACAGGCAGTGTGCACTCGCATCGCAACAGCTGCATGGCCACCCCTCGTGCTGCCTGGCTGCCTTACCTGCACGCCCACCCCCCGCTTGCGGCTGGCTGCCTCGTGTGCTACAGCCCCCCCTTGCTGGCCGGCTGCCTCACCCGCCTGCCCACCCACCCCGCTTGCTGCCTGGCCCGCAGGCACGCGCCTGCTCATGACAGCCGTCACGGGCGCCGTCCTGCAGATGCCACCCCTCGTGGTGGCCTCGCAGCACGTGCTGCTGCTGCTGGTGGGCTTCCGGGCTTCCAACCTCGACTTCTGCGGCACTCGCTTAATGGCCCACCCCCTCACGCGGCAGCGCACCGCCGCCCTGTGGTTCTTTCTGGACGCCATGCCCCTGCCCACATTGTACCTGGGGGGCGGCGTTGGGGCGCCGCCAGGCATGGCAGGTGAGCGAGGAGCAGCCAGCCCTGCCGCTGGCTAGCCCCAGATGGAACCCTGCATAACTTGCTAGCCGCAGTGCCTGCCTCCGCGCAGGCGTGGTCCCATGCGCCCACATGCCCACCCGCTTGCTTGGCCGCCTGCCAGCCTGCCAGGTGGCCCGCTGGTTTGGTCCTCACCTCACTGCACGCCTCCGGCCCGCACCGCCCCTGCCGGCCCCACCCCTGCCCTGCAGAGGACTCGCTGCAGCGGCTGCAGTGCGTCTCGGTGCTGACGTGGCACCAGTGCCTGCTGGGTGTCGTGCTGCCAGCGCTTGTGGCTGCATGGGCCCACCCCATCAGGGCCGCCCAGCAGCGGGAGCCGCCCCGACCGGTGCAGCCCGCCCGGGGGCTGCGCGGCGCTCTCAAAACGCTAGCTTGGTTAATAGCAGTCCTTTACAACCGCTGCCTGAGCGCGCTGGACCTGGTTGTGGATGCATGTTCCGACATGGACGGCCTGCACATTGCCTTCCTGCTCCTCCAGCTCCCCGGCTTTTTGTGGGTGCTCTCAAAAGCGTTGGCCCTGCACTCGCTGTCTGGTGTTGTCTCTGCGGGTACTGTGCCGGTTCATTGAATGGCCTTTGACTGACTGGTTCCCGAGAATGTAAACGTCAAAAATATCGGCAGGTGCCTGTGAAGCGGCACAATCGCTGCTCAAGAGTGGAGTGGCGCATCCATCCGCATGCAGCATCACAGCTCTGGGACTGAGGCCGCCTCTGCCCATGCCACTGCCATTCACCCAAACACACAAGGAACACCCCTTTGACGCTGTACCTTGGAAGCTTCGAATTCACCTGATTTAAGTCAGGACTGATCAGCGCATCGCAGGAGTGGCTGCTGCTGCCCTGCCAGGCTGAAGCTGGCCGGCATGCTGGACTTACAACCTGGTGCCAGCCCCCATATGGCATGGCCCAGGCAGGGGTGCGCCCATGCCAGAGGAGTGCTACTCTCCACCTTGACCTTGTAAGCTGTGCGCTCAGTCAGCTTGGTGCCAGCACTTGGGCCAGCAAGCGGGACGCTAAGCGCGCTTGCGCTGCCCTCCGAGGACCTGCCCTCGGCTAGGGCCCGACTTACTTTCGGTGGCCTCGACTTCTTTGATTTGGCCTGCCGTCCTCGGTCCTGGCGCTGCCTCGCGCCGAGTCGGCTTAAGCGTCACGTCCGTCCGCCCTGTAGCGCCGCCCATGGATCACCCCCGCTTGAGGCGTGCAGATGAAGGCGGCGATCGAATCGGGGTGGTACAGGCAGGGCAGCAGGCGAGTGGGCTGCCGTCGCCGCTGCCACCGCCGCGCCTGCACAGCGCAACAGAGCCCCTGCCGCAGCGCCTGCGGCTTGTGCGGCGCGCGGAGCAAGCCGTGTGCATTTGGTCGCTGTGCTACCAAGCCCGGCTGTTGTTTCACGATGGCAGCGCCCCGTCAGCTGCCTGGTGGGTGCTGCTCCTCCTGCGGCTGGCCACTCTTTGGGCGTCTGCCCGCATACACCCCGCAGTGTGGCTGAAGCACAGGTGGGAGCGGTGGGGCGCTAGGGGGATGATGAAAGCGGGCCGCGACGGCACTGTGGAAGCGGGAGCATTGAGATCTCTGCAGGGCTGGGCTGGCACGCCCCGCCCCGTCCCGCTGCCGCCAGCACGACCCGCCGCCCAGAGCTGCCCCAGCGTTGGCCCTGGCCCCATTTGCATGGCCTCCCTGCCACCAGGCCCCCACCGAGTTGTTGCCAGGTGCTACCTGTGCAGGTCCGCCTTTGTGTTTACGGCGAGAGCTGCCACATGCATCCTTCTGCGCTCACCGACGGTGTGGCGTCAGCGTTGGGGCTGGGGAGGTTGCAGTGCGTGCCTCCGTGCCTGTTTTGGCAAACCTGGACAGGAGTGCGCCCTTCATGCCGATCGGCTGGCACCTGGCACTCTGGAGCATTGCACAGAGAGGAAGAAGTGGTTGGAAACCTAAGTGGGCGCCCCATTCCGGCCGCACATACCTCACCTTATGCCAGCTGGCACCAACTGATCCCTTTACAAAGCACTGCAGCGCGCCTCGGCCAAACAGGCCTCACCCGCCACCAGGTGGCACTGACAGCTGGCACAGTACCGCCCCGTGCCCCTTCGTCTTCCTGCAGGGCGGCCCCGCTGTGCTGCTGTCCAACGGAGCCATGCCCGGCACGCGGGGCGCCGTGAAAGACTGGTTCCGCCTCGTCAGCGGTGAGCTGGCGCCGCCGCCACCGCCAGCCTGGCAGGCACCCGGATGTCACAAGTGCATGGCACACCTGTTGCCAGCCCGGCCATTGCATCATCAGCCCCGGGAAGGGCATGTGGGGGCCGCCAGCACAGCCCACGCCACTGTTCCGACCTCATCCCGCTGGGATGTGTGCTGGCGTCGGCTACCCGGCGGGCTGTGAGGCAGCTTCCTGCCTGCATTAATTAGCACCACGCTGGCGCCGCCACATTGTCCCTCGCCCCCACACCCCACACCCCCTGCAGGCACGCGGCTGGTTGAAGTCTCCCTCACCGGTATGGTGCTTTACCTGCCGCCCCTCGTCGTGGCCGCCCAGCAGGTCGCTCTCTTCCTTCTCATTGGGGCATCCACCCCCGCCTTCTGCCGCACACCCCTGATGACCCACCCACTCACGCAGCAGCGTGTGGCCGCCCTGTATGGCAGCCTGCGGCGCCTGCCGCTGCCCCTGCTGCACTCGGGGCCGGCAGATGCAGCTGGCCTCCCCACGCCGCTCAGCTGGCTGCCACTGGCAGCAGATGAGGCTGGGGCACCGGACGCCGCGAGCATGCCACCTGGTGAGTCTTCTCTTGCAAGTCCAGTGGGCTTGCCACGGTAGTTGGCTGCATGGTTGATCTGATTATGCTGTGTCGAGTAGCACCGCCGTGTGCTGCCTGCTGAGAGGATCGGCGACCCAGGGCAGGGGGGCCACGGGCGTGGCGTGGCTGCGCTGCCTTCAAGGCAAAGCAACGCAAAGCAAGGCGAAGCAAAGCAAGACAAAGCAAAGTTTGCTTGGGATTGGGGGGGCTGGCGGAGAAGCAGCCGCCCTCCAACCTGCCCGGCCATCTCGTGCCATGCGCATGCCAGCCAGCCAGCCAGGCCAGGCCAGCCAGCCACTCGCCCACCGTTCTCTATCCGTCACCTCCCTGCTGCAGCCGCGGCCTCGGAGCACCTGCAGTGCGGCACGCTGCTGACGTGGTACCAGCTCATGCTGGGCGTGCTGCTGCCCACCCTCGTGGCCGCACGAGCGCAGCCACTGCAGCCGAGCACATTGATGGCAGGCAGGCTGCTTGCATTGGAGCCCACACGCAAGCCGGGGCTGCTGGGGGCGGCGGAGTGGCATGCGGAAAGCTTGGCAGGGGCGGCCTACCACGCATGGGGGCTGCTGGAGAGAGGCGCCTCCGCCTGCTGGGCCGCGCTGCGCCACGACAGCATGCACCTCGCGCTTGTCCTGCTCCAGCTGCCAGGCTTCCTCTTCCTGCTTGCCAGCACCCTTGCCGCACGCAGCCTCGCCCGAGTGGATTGATGCATTGATGATTGTACTTTCCAATCTTGCCTCCGCCGCGCATGCCTGTAACCCCGTGCGGGACCCAGGTACCCAAGTGTGTCAAGCCCCCAGCATGCGTCACACATGAGCCGCGCTGTGCCTGACCAGCGCGTGTCGTTTGCATTCGCACATAGCCTGCCGGGGTGGCAGCAGTGCTTCATCGGCACGCACAGCAGATGCACAGGAGGGCGTGTGCCAACAGGGGCACAGGGGCGCAGGGTTGCTTGCTCCCCATAGGCATCACGCAGCGCAGCGTGCTGATGCTACTGCTGCGAGAACGTTGCAGGCTAGTGCTGTGAGACCACAGCAGGCTGCTGCTGGGAGACCACAGCAGGCTACTGCTGGGAGACCACAGCAGGGCACTGCTGAGAGACCACAGCAGGCTACTGCTGAGAGACCAGGGCAGCCACAAATCCTGCCAGGCCTGCCAGGCCCGCTGGCACCGCCCACCCAAAGCAGTCTGCTGCCCCCAGCAGTGGGGCACAGATGCGCTCGTACTGGCTGCTTTCCAGCTCCTGCCGCGCCTGCTGTGACCAGAGCGTGGCGCCTGCCAGGCTGGCAGGTGGCCTCTCAAGGGCCGCTTGCGCAGCTGCCTCCTCCCTCGCCTCTCGCAGCTGCACTCGCCAGCACACCAGCGTCGGCAGCAGGAAGCCCAGGGACGCCTGCCGAGCCAAGGGCAGAGGGAGGGCGGGCCGTTGAACAGGCGGGTGCAGGCGCAGGCGCAGGTGCAGGCGCAAGTGTTAGCTGGCGTAGGGCTACTGCATTGCCTCTTGCTGCTATCTGCTGCGCTTCCTGCCACTGCTGCTCGCTGCTGCTGCGCTGCCTGCCGCTGCTGCTGCTGCTGCCCTGCCTGCCGCTGTGCCGCCTGCTGCATCGCCTCTTGCCCCCATCCAGCTGTCCCTCTCATCCTCCCTAGCACCAGATCCATTGCTGCTCTCTAAACAGCGCTAACCACAGCTGTCAGGTCCACTGTCCACTACACACAAAACACGGGCAGCGGCACACCTCACCTCCATGCTCCAGACAACCGCCTCGCACTTCTGCGCATCGCTGGCTGCCGCCGCAGCTGCCGCCAAGTGCTCGCGAGTTCCTGGGCAGAGCAGGGAGGCTGCCTGTTGAAAGACGGTGTAGACCGCCGCTGCCAGCTGCCGGTTGCTGGGATGCTCAGTCACGTAGTGATGGCATGCTGCAGATAAAGTTGGGGCAGGTGGGGCAGGCGGGCGGGCAAGTAAGCAGTACATGGGGGATTGGGCAGTGGGTGAAGGGATGCAGCTCAACCGGCAGGTGCTGGAAGGGCAGGGTCACCGCGCTGTGCACGCTGTGCGCCCGAGGTCACAGGGGCGGGCAACAGGCTCTCCCTCCTGCCTCCACTCTGCCGCCAGCTGGCCCCATGCATGCAGGCTGGTCCCAATGGGAAGCCCACCTGGGCGTGCATGCCGGCACAGTCGGGCCACCGCTGCCCCGTGCAGCAGCAGGTGCAGCAAGGGCGGCAGCGGCAGGCCTGCTGAGGTAGCGCAGCAGGCCTGCAGCCAGCAGAGCGGCACCGCAAGGACCACGGCGCTGCGGGCCAGCAGCAGCGCCGAACGCAGCAGGAGGGCTGGCGAGCCGTTGCTGGCGAGGACACCCGGACTGCTGGCAGGCCAGGCCAGTTCTCCAAGTGGTCGTCCTGGCACCTCAGCCAGTGACGAGCAGATTATGCGTATTCCATCCACGGCGTGGGGCAGGAGCAGCACCAGGGCCGTGCGCAGCGCCGTCACCAGCGGGAGACGGACGCAGGGGCGGGCATAGGTGCGGGGGGCTGCTGCCATGGTGAGCAACAGGAGGGCTGCCAGGCCAGCCGTCCCCAGGAACCATGCGTGCTCACGGGTGGACAGCTGCCTGGCAGCACAGACCGAGGCGTGCACCCCCACAGCAAGGGTGCAGCTGAGGCGGTCGGTCGCCGCCCACCGCCGGCACAGGGCAGCGCTGAGGGTCTCCGCCTGTCGGAGCGGCTGGGGCGGGCGCTGCTCCCTAAACGGCTCGCCCTGGCGTTGAAGGCGCGACATATCAGGCTGCGCTTCCAGCCAGCTTCACCCCCGGGGGCTCCCACACGCGGTTCAGCGAAGGATCCGGCACAAGTGCCTAAATCTGAGAGCGAATGAAGGCGCAAAAGCTAAGAAGGCGAAAGTGGCAGTACCATACCATGTCCCTGCTATGCGCTACGGGTGAGCTGTTGCCACTGGCACCATGGCATCACAGGGTGCCCAGGCAGCATGACAGGCAATCACCTGAAGGCATACCACCTGCCACAAGGTGCCACGAGCTGACCCCTTGAGCACAAGCAGGCTGCACTACATGCTGCGGAAAAGGGCAGCGGCACGCACAGCTGGGGGGCATGCGTGCCCCTGCTCCGTTCATAGCCAGCGACACTACCAGCGCATTCGAGCACCCATCATCACAAGACGAGCTATACTCAGTTACAGTGTGTGGAAATGTTCTTCTCGGTGGGATGGGGGGCAGGCTGAGGGGGAAGAGGCGAGCGGGAAAAAGAGAGGGGGGGTGCGCGGCTGGCTGCGGAGGCCGCACCCAGCAGGGGTGCTGGGGGCGAGTTGCCAGCTTTGGGCTGAATGCGTGGTTTATAAGGGGGAGACGTGGCAGATGTGTGGCGGGATATGGGGAGGGGGCCGCCGGACGACAAGGTGCGCCATATGAATGTGGGGAGGGCAGGAGAGGGGGACCGGGAGGTGCGGAAAAGCGGGAGGGGAGAGAGACGGTGACCAACAAATGCACTGCCTGGGGGTCTGAAAGGGGGCAGGGATGGTGGGCAACGTGAATAGAAGGGGAGTGGCTGTTCCATGCAATGCTGCACATGCGTTGTGTGCCAGTTTGGCCGCGGGGGAGGAAGGAAATGAATCGAAAAGATTGACGGGAAAATGGGAGGGGGAGGGGGCCTAATGAAAGCATCCGACGCCGCAGGGAATCACCAAACTGTCCTTAAGTAACAAGGTGCGTGCGAGGGGGGCGCAAAAGGGCAGCGGCCGCCGCCAGAGCCGGCGGGCTGGCTGGGAATGCCGATGCCGTTGAAAATGAATATTTCTAGCTGCTGCTGCGGCTGCCGGCGGCGGCGGCAGGCTGGCCAGACCAGCCAGCCATCAGCAAGCGTGCCAAGCCGGCCGCCGGCGCCACAGCCACCGACGCGGCTCCAGCTGCCTGGGCTGGCCTTATGCAGCACAACAGTGCAGCACAACGCCAGGCAGACCGGCAGGCGGGACGCCAAGCGGGCGGGCCCAAATGCGCGGCCAACCCGCCGCCCAGCGCTGCCAAGCTGCGGGCTCGCGTCGCGCCGCACCGTGCGCCACAAGCAGGCTCACATGGCGTCACATGCACATCACATGCGCAGCCGCTTGCCGCACAGGTCGCCAGCGATGTGGTCCTCGGGCATCAGGTGCCCCACAATGTGAACCGTGGGAGCGTTGCTGCCCGTCCACGGCGCCATCTCGCCGCCCAGCGGCGTGCCGTCTGGCAGCGCAAACGAGGCGGTGAAGGTGACGCTGCCGCTGCTGCGGGGCAGAGGGTGGCAGGGGAAAGGGAGGTGGGAAAGGTGACGCTGCCATTGCTGCGGGGCAGGGGGTGGCAGGGGGAGGGGAGGTGGGAAGGGTGACGCTGCCATTGCTGTGGGGCAGGGGGTGGCAGGGGGAAGGGAAGTGGGGAAGGTGAGCTGCGGGGGCACGCCGTCCAGTGGTGATGCAAGTGATGCAAGTGCTGCTGCTGCTGGAGGGAGGGAGAAGAGGAGGCCAAGGGCTGTCGACAGTCGGGAAGGGTGGTTGAGCAGGCAAGGGTCAGGTCAGCACGCCAGCGGCACCGCTGCTGCCTGCCCCCCATGCGCCAGCCCCGCCACCCCACCTGACCCAGCTCCCCCCCCGCGCCCACCCCCCATATCCACAGACCCTCCCATCCCCCCAGCCCCCAGCCCTTGAGAGGCCGCACCTGAGGAGCACATTTGGCGAGTAGCAAGCCCCTCCAAAGTGCGGCACCCAATACATGCGGACAGAGTCATACTTGTGCCGCACCCAGTCGGAGCGCCACAGCTGCGTGGGCGGCCGGTTGCCGCAGCTCACAACGAGCGTCAGCACAGCGTCCGTCCACAGGGGGAACCGCTGCATGCTCTGCATGGGGGGAGCGCATGGCGCGGGGCGGGAGCGGGCAGGGCGGGTGAGGGTGAGGAGGGCAAGGGGGGCCGGCGGCAGTGGCACACCAGGAGCCAGCTGTCGCCGACAGAATGAGAAAGCAGCCGCAGCATTTGGACGGGTGGACGGTGCACCATCGAGCATCCACGGGCAAACAGGCATGGACGGCTGGGCGTTACAAGTCAGCAGTGTGGGGCCGGCAGAAGAGGGCAGCACGGCATGGACTCATCCTGCTGCCCCACCGCCGGCGTGGGACAGCGCGAGGCACGAACCCTGCCTTGCTGCCCACCACCTGCCGGTTGCTTGCCTTGCGCCAGCTTCCTGCCATTGTAGACGTCACCAACATGCCGAAACGCAGCAGGCAGGCAAGCTGTTGTGGCCAGGTGGAAAGATGCCTGCCTGCCGCCTGACCCGCCCCCCGCCACCCTCCCCGGTCCCGGCCAGCACCGGTCGGCCGCCCGCGCCTCACCTGTGCTGGGCAGCCCTGCGCGCTTATCCCCGTAATTACTAGCACCTTGCCATCCGGCACTAGGAGAGAAGCCGCGGCGCCGCCCACAAGGCCCGGCGTGAGCTGCGTCGCAAAGAACTCTACTTGGGGCCCAGCCATGGTGAGCGCCGTGGGCAGCCGCTGCCGCACCACAGGCGGGATCGTGGTCCCAAAAGCGGCGGCTGGGCGGCGTGGATCGACGAGTTGTTCCGGCCCACGCGCTCACTTTACCTTAAAGGGTCAGGGGGCAGTACTGTTGCAGTACACTCGAGGTCAGGCTGGGCGCGCGGTCTTTGCGGCGCAATGCGCGGTGGAACGCGCGCCATCGACCCCTGTCACGTTTGTTACAACCCTCAGAGACAAGCCGACCCGTTTCCACCACCTGAAACCTGGTCAGCTGTCGGCGCCGCAACCCTTATCCTTTGCCCGGCGCCGGCGGCGGGAGCCGTACGGGGGCTGGAGCACAGCCGTTACATCCATCACTTGCGGTCTCCGCCAGGGCCACACCAATGTGGCATCACAGTGCAGCAGCTGCACGTGCTCACAGCGCCCACCCCGCCCAGTCGGCCGCCGCTGTCGCCGGCTCAAACAGCCGCTCGGGCAGCGCGCGGTAAAAGGCTGTTGGCACCGCTTTCAGGCGCCGTCCGGCCTCGGAAGCAAACATGCTGGCATAGCTGGCACCCAGCAGCTCGGAAATGTCCACCTCTGACGTCTTCTTGCGGTCCCTCAAGTCCTTGTCCAGCACAGCGCAGTAGGCAGACACCTGCGTGGGGGCCAGGGAGGCAGGGGGGCGGCGCCGGTGGGGGCGGTGTGGGGGGAGGGGCGGCGGGCGCCCTCCCTGCTGGGAGGTCGCCAGAGAGCCGACAGCTCTCTGTTCTTTCTACACGTTGTTTCTGCGCCTTCCAGCTCACCACGCAGCAGCCAATCCTGGGAAGAAGCCCGTGCCGCCGCCTGCCCCGAGCCCTGCCTGCACAGCGTGCCGGTATGACCGCTCCCTCCATACCCACATGTTGCAACTGCAACACACAGAACCCGCGCTCCTCAAGCCCACACCCCTCAAGCCCTCTCACCTGCGGGCTGTGGTGCTGGCGCAGCGCCTCCAGCTCCCACAGGCTGCTCTCCAGCGCCCGGCTCCTGCCTGGGTCGCCCTCCTGGAAATCATACACATCCACCCCCTGCCAGGCAGGCCCCTGCTGCTGCGCCTCCTGCTGCTCCTGCTGGCTTCGTGCCGCGGCGCCGTTGGCAGCGGCGGATGACTGCGCCGGCTGCGCCGCCGCAACCTGCGGCGGCAGCGGCAGCAGAGGCTGCGGCGCTGGCGCCAGCGGCGCGGCGGCGGCGGTGCCCGCAGCGGCCACGCCCGCCAGCCCGCCGCGCGGCGGGCGGTGGAGCAGCTGCATGGTCGCCGGGTGGCGGCGCACAATGTTGTGGGCAAACGCCAGCGCCAGCAGGGCGCCAGCTGGCGGCGCCGTCAGCGCCAGCCGTGCCAGCCGCTTCACAAAGGCGGCGGCTGTGTAGGCTGGGACCATGCCGGAGGCGAGGAAGGCATCTGCCAGGGCAAAGAAACGGGAGCGGTGGCGCGCCTGCGGGGTGGGGGACAGGTGAGGAGGCAGGCAGGGAGAGGAGCCATGCTGGGTTGAAGGGGCGGTGGCGGGTCCAGGAGGAGTGCAGGTCGGGGTGTGCAGTGCGCCGGAGGAGCATGTGCCACAGCGGTGCTCAGCACAGGATAGCACGTACAGCAAAAAGTGTCCCAGCACAGCAGAGCACAGCAGGCCCGCCTCACCTGGAATGCCCCTGGCGTGAGCAGCTGGTAGAGGCGGGCGTAGATCCAGTATGCTTTCCACAGCGCATACAGCAGCGCAGCAGGACCACAGCAGGAGCACAGCAGGCAGCCCTCACGTGGAATGCCTCGGGCGTCAGCAGCTGGTAGAGGCGGGCGTAGAAGTGGGGGTACTCGAGGCCGTGGCGTGTGACCAGCAGGAAGATGCCGTTGAGTGCCAGCATGCCCGTGAGGCCGCCCCTGTCCAGCGTGGTGGTCAGGAAGTCTGCACACAGGCGGGAGAGGAAGGAACACAGGAGCAGGGGCGGCAGGTAGGAGGTTGATGTCCGGCGAGGGGCGGCAGCGGGGCGAGGGGAGTGAGCGACGGCGCCGTGCCGGGCGGGGGACACATAGCAGGGGGGCACATGCGCCTGCTGTGGGGGCCGACTAGAGCTGCGCAGGCCCTGCTGCATCGGCTGAAGCACCCGGCACAGCGAGGTGCTGTGGCCGCTGCGGCCGCTGCAGGGCGACGCCTGCGCTACCCGCATCAAGCTCAGACACCAAGCGGCCAATGCTCAAGCACCGGCCAGCAGCTGGCAGGGGGTGACAAGGAGCAGGCAGTGTGCATGCTGGCCAGCACTGACGTTGCACAGCTACACACCACACACTGCATGCGTGCCAGCGCCCCATGCACCTCTTACGCCCCATGCACCCCTTATGCCCTCTTTCCCCCCCCCACGCACCCGCCAGCAGCAGGGGGTTGAGGAGTGAAGGGATGATGACGTCGTGCATGCTTGCCAGCACTTTCTTCAGAACGTCCTCCGGGCAGTCCATGCGCAGCAGCGCCAGCCAGGCGTCACTGCAAGGGTGCAACGGCAGAAGAGTGTTCTTTGAATGTTGTTTGAATGACCAACCATGTGAAGGGACAGATCGTGCTGGGGTTTGCAGAGATAAGAGGAGTAGGCAGCAAAGTGGTCAGGCCGTTCTCAACTGTGCGTTGTTGGCAGCCTGTTGGCCGGACAGCGCACGGCAGCAGCACGCAAGCAGCGGCTGGCTGCTGTGAAAATGAGACCCGAAAGCAGGCTGCCTTCACCTGTACAGCCGCTGGTGCGCCTTGGGGCTGGCCCACTTGGCACGCTGCTGCTCCACCACCTGCTCGCCCTCTGCCGCCCCCTCAGCCTCGCCGGCCTCGCCCTGCAGCAGGCGCTGGCGCTTGCGCTGCCGCGCACCCTCCCCAGCATTTGCCGCCGACACGATGCCGACCTCCGCGGCGCCACACCACGACCGCAGCACGCCGCTCCCCTCCTCCTCCTCCTCCTCTTCTTCGTCTTCACTCTCTGAACCCTCGCCGCCCTCGCCGCCGCCGGCACGCTTCTTCTTCTTGCCGCCGCCGCCAGCAAGGCCGACGTCCATTCCAGGTGGCACAGCAGGCATCTCGGCAAGGATGTCGTGCAGCGTGCGTGCCAGGTCATGCCAGCTCACCCTCCCGCCCTCCTGCCCCGCCCCCTCCCCCTCGCCATCGCTGCCCTCCGCGTCCGCCCCCGCCGCCGCCGCCTTGCCGCCCGCTGCCGCGCTGTGCTGTGCCTGCTGTGCCTGCTTTGCGATCTTGATGATGCTGGACAGGGTGAAGTAGCGCACGTCGGCCAGATCTGCAATTGGTTGGGAGTGGGGGAGGGGCACGGCGGCTGGGGCATGAAGGGCAAAACACTCAACGAGCCCAACCGGTTTACTTGTGCACTGCGGCCTTGCTTGCTGCACATCAGCTTCACCTTGCAAACTGGTAAGCAAGCGTGAAGGACACAGACGGGGCCACAGGCTGCGCCTCAGCCGGGAGCAGCACCTCGGGTGCGGCCATTACCGTAGCCCATCAGCCAACCAGCCGTGCCTGGCCCAGCTGACTCAGCACAGCCCACCGCCCAGGCTCTTAGGAATCAGCAGTCCTAGCACTACTAAAGCACATATTCCAGCCTATCCACCCAACCAACAGCGCACGACCATGCTGGCTCAGCACAAATCCGCTCAGCCCAGCGCCCGCCTCACCCAGGAACTTTGAGATGAGCAGGCCCAGCACCTCATGCACCATTACCAGCCAATCAAACTCACAAGTACTAATGCAAACCAAGTAAATCAACCAACCAGCCAGCCAGGCATGCCCATGCTGACTCAACACAAATCCGCCTCACCCAGAAACTTTGAGATGAGGAGGCCCAGCACCTCCGGGGCGGCCCCCGCGCTCGTCAGCAGCGCCTCCAGCAGCCGGTGGAAGAGGCGGTTGTTGAAGATGCCCGGCCGCTCGCCACGCACGCACTCCATCAGTGCAACAAACGCCGCCACCTGCGGGAGCGGCGGGCGGGGGAGGGCGGCCAGGGGAGCGTGCTAGTGAGCTCGGTGCTCCTAGGTTTGTGTGCTGGCAGGCAGTCGGTCCGTGGGCGCCACAAGGGAGGCCACATGTGCAGGCAGGGCAGGGGGTGGCAGTGAAGGGAGCAGGAGGCGGCAGCGGTAAGTGGTGATGGGGGCTGGCAGTGGGCGCGAGTGGGGACTGCGGCGTGGTCAGGTCGGGCAGCGGGCGCAACGGCAGTGCAGCCAGCAAGCCGCCGCTGCCGCCACGCCACCCGGCTCGCTGCTTTGCACACTTCAACTGCCGTATGCACCTCCCACCCTTGCCTGACCCAAGCCCTCTTCCACATTCACCCCCTGCCCCCCCAACGCCCGTGCACCTGCGTGCGCGCGACTGCGGCGGGCGCCCCCAGCAGGCCCAGCAGGGCAGCCGTGTACGACCGGTACTGGCGGTGCAGCCAGGCGGCGTAGACGGCCTCGGGTGAGGTGTCCCCCTCGGCGGGGGGTGCGGGTGACAGGTCCCCCCGGTCGAACGAGTTAATGAAGAAGAGGCGCAGGCTGTGCAGCACAGGGACGACCTGCTGTCAGAGAGGTAGGTGCGTGCAGAAAAGGGGTTTGAGGGAGAGGGGGCCGAAACAAACAAAGGTACATACAGGGGGGCAGGGTAAAGCGGAGAAGCTCCCTTGGGCACGGCGCACAGCTGGGGCAGCGAGCAGCATGGCGGCAAGCAGCGTGCAACGGTGTGTAAGGCTGGGGTGCATGCCACGCTGTGCCACCTTTGCTGCCCCCCTTGCCAACAATGGTCTGCACCTGTTTGCAGTCGGGGGTCAGCGCTGCCAGCAGGACTGGCAGGTTGTTTGCTTTGGCACGCGGCTCCGCCACTAGAGCCTCTGCCATGGCGGGCAGGTCGGCAGGGGCCCGCCGCTTCTTGGGGCCCGGCATGGCGACAATAAGGCGCTGCTGCTAAACGGGAAGAGTACAGGGGCCCGCTTCCAGTGGAAAGGGCTTGGTCGATTGCTGTGCAGGCTGCAGGTAGGAGGGCGGAGGCAGCAGTGAGCAGTGAGCAGCTGGCGGCGGCGCCGTCGCCGCTGCCGCTGCCGACGCTGGTGCGCCG
Source organism: Micractinium sp. NFX-FRZ (assembly GCA_029339195.1). Lineage (NCBI taxonomy): Eukaryota > Viridiplantae > Chlorophyta > Trebouxiophyceae > Chlorellales > Chlorellaceae > Micractinium > Micractinium sp. NFX-FRZ. Next base: position 160,410 of record JAPTJF010000074.1, on the reverse strand, counting down.
TCAGGGTCAGGCAGCATGCATGGCCGCATAAACGCTCCGAGTCCGCCTTCCCTCGCTAAAACAGAGGCAGCCGCCCAGCGAGCGGCGTGGCACACATGCACAGTGCAATGGCGCACCTGCAACACTAAATTGACCGCCACCAATTTATTGGAATCTCCTCAATGTCCGATGTCGTTTGCATGTGCCGCACAAGGAAGAACAAGCTTGTTGGCGGCTGCCAGGCTGGTATGTCGTGGCCGGAGGTGGCTGCAAAGATGGCTGCTTTGCCGCCTCCGGCATTGCCCATCGACATGTCGGCATCTGCGATCGCCCATTGCTCCGGCCTGCCTGCCTCTCGGCGGGCTGCTGGCCGCTCCACTCGCCAGGCGCGCCTGGCGCAGCCGACGCGCGCCCAGCTTTCGGAGACTGTTGATCGTACCGCTGCGCTGCGCCAACTGCTCGGCAAGCCCGGCATTCTGCTGGTGAGGGTTCTGCGCTGCCTGTGCCGTGCACCCTACCAGCCCGATTGTTGCCAGGCCTGCAGGGTGTGAGTGGTTGAGGGTGACTGCAGGGGAGGGAAGGGTGCAGGCGAGCGCCGCTGTGCGCAATTGCCTGACGCCCCAGCCGCCGCCGCTGCCGCCGCCGCACTCCACCCTCCCCTCCCCTCCCCTGCCCGCTGCCGCCGCCTGCTTGGCCCACTGCCGTCTGTCCCTACAACCCCTAATCTCAAACCACTCCACATGAACCCTATTCATGCTTCCCTGCCTGACCTGTCGTCGCCCTTCCCATCCTGGGCAGGGCCCCTGCTGCCATGATGGCCTCTCCGCCCGCCTCATCGAGCGCGCCGGCTTTGACTTTGCATTCATGTCTGGCTTCTGCACAGCCGCCGCCCGCCTGGGCGCGCCAGACACGGGTGCGTGGGGACTCGCAGCTCGCTTGTTGGGTGCTGCTGCTTTGGCACTTGTTCCCAGGGGGAAGCTACAGCTATGCATGCCATGGTCATAGGTGAATGGGGGCGGGAGAGTGCCCCCCCTCTCCGGGCCACCGGGCAGGCACCTTCCTGTCCTCATCTGTCTCCCTGCGGGTGTGTTTCACCTGTTTCGCCCATGCAGGGCTGATCAGTTACGCAGAAATGGTGGACAGCGGGCGCAACTGCCACGAGGCAACGCGGCACCTGCCCAGTGCGTGGTGCCGGGCGCGGCGGGGCAGAGGGCAGCGAGTGCGGCTGGGTCGGGGAGCAGCCGCGGATCGGTAGCTGGGCAAGCTGCAGGGGCAGGGGTGCTGGGACTGCTGTGCCAGGCTTGCTGCCGGTTCTGCTGCTGCTGCTTCTGCCATTGGGCTGATTCAAGGCCTTACCTTACCACCCCTTCCCCTCGCCTTCCAAGCCCCACCTTCCCAGTCGTGGTGACGGCACCGTGCTGTGCTCTGGAAGCGCAGCACTTGCACTGCCACCCAGCCACTCACCACCCTGCCCACCCCCCCGCAGTCATCGGCGATGGCGACACGGGGTACGGCAACGCGGTGAATGTGAAGCGGACGGTGCGGGGGTATGCGGCTGCCGGGTTTGCGGGCATACTGATTGAGGACCAGCAGGTGAGGGTGCGCTGTGGTCCTGCTGCGGTCCTGCCGTGCTGTGTTCCTGCTGTGCTGTGCTGCGCTCCTGCCGTGCTCCTGCTATGTTACGCTGAGTCAAGTTGGGCTGGGGAGCTCGGTGGTTGGCACGGGTCGGCATGTGGATAGCGGGCTGGGGGCTGGGCTGGGGCGGGAGCATGAGTGCGTGGCATCCTCATCGGGACCAGCGGGCGCCCCACTTGCTGCCCACAGCCCACCAGCCCCCTCTCCCCTTCCCCGCACCCTCTGCCCCCCGCTAGTGGCCCAAGTCGTGCGGCCACGTGCGCAACAAGCGGGTGGTGGAGAGGGCTGAGGCGGTGGAGCGGATCAAGGCGGCGTGTGACGCGCGGTGAGTGGGCTGCGCTGCTGCTTTGGGAGCGCTGTTTCCGGCGGAGGTGCTGGAGCAGGGACAGATGGCGGAGTGTATCAACGCGGTGTGTTGAATGCGCGGTGGGGCGCTGTGGGGGCTCAGGGGCCCAGTCGCAGCGGGAGGTATGCAGTCCCTGCTGTTGCCTGCAAGTGTGGCCTTGGTGGCCCATCGTGGCCTGGCAGTACCGCTGCATCTTCTGGCTGTAGTCTCCTCTACCACCTTGCCTGCCTCCCTCGCCCCCTGTCTCCCACCCTTCCGCCCCCACCTCCGCACGTTGGCTGTACATTCAAACCTCCCGCCCTCCCGCCCCCCGCCCCCCCGCCTGTGCAGGGACGAGGGGCGCGACATCCTGGTTGTCGCCCGCACCGACTCGAGGCAGGCCTACGGCTCGCTGGACGAGGCGCTGTGGCGGGCGGCCGCCTTTGCCGAGGCGGGCGCCGACGTGGTGGGTGTATGCATGTGTGGCTTGAGGGGTAGATCCGGTGTGTTGGTGGTTTTGTTCTGCATGCCCAGGGGGAGGCGGTGTCTTGCCCTGCCCGCCTCCTGCGTTTGCGGTCCCCATTGGTCCCCACTGTGGCGGCCCCTCTCACCTGGTCGTCGTCGCCAGGTGTGCCCCACCGCATGGCCACGGCTGCCGTGGCCCTCCACCTCTCCTCTCTTCGTTGGCTCTCACAGTGAGGCGATGCTCGCTTTTGGTGCAACGGTTTTCTTTTTAACTGCAGTATCTCAACAACAGCACCGCCTCCGCAGGTCCCCTTTGATCCCTAGCTGGCTTGACCTCTCCACTGCTTACGGTTCTTGGACTCCAGAATGAGGCAATGCTCGCTCTTGGCCCCACCCTGCAGGTCTTCATTGATGCGCTAGAGAGCGAGGGGGAGATGGCGGCGCTGTGCCGCGTGCCGGGGGCACACAAGGTGGGTGGGCTGGGCTGGATGTCTGTGAGTTGGGCTGGCTGGGGGTTGGGTGGCTTGGGAGGCTGATGTAGTGCGGTGCACCCCGCCCCGCCATGCGCCTCCTCCTCCCCGCTTGCCCTCCGGCCCTTCTCTCCCAACATGCACGAGCATGCCAAGGTGGCGCGAACCCCTCGGCTGTATTCCCCTCCCCTCCCCCTCGCCCCTTGGCTCTTGCCCAATCCTCGACGCCCCCGACCTTGGATGCCCTCAGATGTGCCTTTACAAGCCCCCATGCTCGGCAGCAGCGCAGCTGCAAGCCATGGCCTCACACCCGCGCCCGTCCCCACACCCACCGCCGTCCCCACGCGCTCCCCTCACTTCTAACCCTCCACAGATGGCCAGCATGCTGGAGGGCGGCGGCAAGACGCCCATCCTGTCGCCGGAGCAGCTGGGTGACATGGGGTTCAAGCTGTGCGCCTACCCGCTCTCCCTGCTGGGCGTCAGCGTGCGGGCGATGGAGGACGCGCTGGCGGGGCTCAAGCGCGGGGCGGTGCCGCAGGCGCCCGCCATGCCCACCTTCCAGGTCAGCTTGCCGGGTGCAAGCTTGAGGGCCTCAAACGCTGGGTTGGGCGCGGTGTGTTGCTGCAGGTGCATGCCGTGCCAGTTGTGGGCATCCCAGGTCAGCTGTGCGGGGGAGCGGGGCGGGCAAGGCGAGGGCGGCAGGGATATGAGGGGCAGGGCCGCAGGCTGACCCTCCCACCCCGGTCCCCTCTCACCCCTGGTGTGCCACTGAAACTGGCTGGTGCTCCGCCGCTGCTGAGTAGCAGGGCTGCCGACACCAGACAGGCAGGCACGGAGCCCTCCCGGTCCTCCCTGCTTGAAATGCATGTGCGCCCTCCCTGCTGCGCCTGGTGGCTGCTGCAGGAGCTGCAAGCATCCGTGGGCTTCCCAGAGTATTATGCCGAGGAGGAGAGGTACCGCGTCGTACCGCCCAGCAGCAGCAGTAGCACCAGCAGCAGCAGCAGCGGCAGCAGCAGCAATGCCACCGCCGGCGGGGCGGCGGCCGCGGCGGCGGCCGCGGCGGTGGGCGCAGCAGCCGTGGCGGCCGGGGCAGCGGAAGCTGCGGCAGAGTCTGCGGGTATTGAGCCGGATGCGGTGCTGGAGCCGGGCAGCAGCGCGGGCAGCCCCTCCCCAGCTGCCTCCAGCGGTACCATAGACCTGTACAGCCAGCCGGAGGAGGAGGGGGGCAGCCGGGGGCGGTACGGCACGCGGGCAGAGGGGCGCAAGCCGTCCTGGATCCGCCTGCGGGTCACCGACACGCGGGCGGGCAAGACGACACTGGACACGCGCATACCCGCGGGTGCGATGCTGGGTTGGGAGTGCTGTGTTGTTGTGTGTGTGGAGTGGCGGGGAATGGTGGGTGCCAGCCTTGGCGGGCGGAGTGGGATGAGTGAGCGACACGCGGGCGGGCAAGGCACACTGCGGGTGTTTGGGCGGGCTGTTGCCTGCTTGCCGCCCCCGCCTCCCGCGCCCTCGCTGCCTGCCTTCCCCTCCCTGCCTCCCTCTGCTGTGACCCAGTCTCCGCATGCCCTGCTCTGCCCCTTCTCAATGGGACCCCCCTCCCTGCTGTACTGCCTCTCCTTGGCCCCCGTGCCCTTCAGGCTTCCTGGACGGCGTGTCCTCCCTCATCCCCGCCGTGGCTGGGGTGGACCTGGAAGGCCTCATCAAGCAGGTGTGTGTGTGTGTGTGTGCGTGTACGTGTGTGTGCTGGGTGAGAGCCCTGCCCTGCCCTTCCCTCACCTGCCCTGTCCCCTCGGGCCATGGGCGACGCGGCGTGCGCCCGCTCCCACCCCATCTAGCGGCTGGCCTTACCTCCTGCACCTGCCCTCCTACAGCCAACGCTTACCACCACCTCCTGCCCTGCCCTGTCCCCACCCCAGTCCACTGGCGACCCCGACTGGGACCCCTCCAAGCCCATCTGGCGGCTGGACAACGAGGGGGACCGAGTGGAGATATTCCTGGAGTTCTCATGATACCGATGGTGATGAGCTGGCAGTGACACGTGCTGGCGGCTGTGTGTCGATGCAACTTTCCAGTTCTGCTGATGCTGGGCTGGCAATGCACTTAGCTTGTCAGGCATTATGATGCATGATGCATATTGCTCATTCAACACTGAAATCAACACAAACACACCGTGTATGAACCGTGGCATGCCGCACAGTGGCAGTCATTTCAGGCCAAAGAAGTTGGGTGCCTCGGTCGCCCGGTACGCCTGCCACTCGTCCACTTGCACCCTCTCCCAGTACCCCAGCTTGGCAAGGAAAGCGGTGATGGCGGCGCGGGTGCTGGCTGGCAGCGGGGCGCACCATGCCGGTGAATTGTAAGGGTGTGTGATTCAGAATGCGCAGGCGCGGGTACAATGCGCATTTGCCCCAGACCACAGCAGGCCACAGCAGGCCCGCCGCAGGTTGCCGGCACGCCTGGAGGCTTCCGAGTTTACAACCAAAGGAAGAATGGCAGGGCAGTGAACAAGGCAGTGGTCGAGGGCTTGGCAATGTACAGTCACTGGACCGGCGAGCCAAATCCGGGGCCCCCGCTACGGCTGCTGCTGCGCGTGCGTCGGCTGCTGCCGCCTGCTGCCGGCTCGCTGCCTGCCGCCATGGCTGGCGCAGCTGCTGCTGCTGCGCCGCCAGGAGTGAAGCTCAGCTGCCGCACACCCGCAGTCACGGCCTCCACCCCCGCGCTGAGCGCCTGCGCAGCCCCTGCGGCCGCGCCCCGCCAGCGGGCTGCTGCCCTGCTGCTTCCCGGGCGCTGGGCTGCGCTGTCGCATGCGGCCGAGCGCGCGGGGGCGGTGGTGGGTGCTGCGCGGAAGCTGGGGCCCGCAGCTGGTGCAGGCACAGTGGCTGCCACGGACGTGGCCTGGAACATCATTGTGATGCGCTCGTCCTGCAGGCAGGCAGGCGGGCAGGCATGGCAGACAGGTGGACGGCGGGTAAGAAGCTTGGCCGCCAGTTGGGTGCTGGGGGAACTGAACAGCACCCACGTGCGATGGCCGTGCCCCCACCCATCCTTGGCGAAACCAGCATCCCACCCTGCCCTGCACCACCCCCCACCCTCACTTCCCTACCCCACCCCCTCACCGTCACAGCCTCGTGGGGCGCTTGCTCCCGGCACTCCAGTATGCACAGCCTCAGCACAAACTCCAGGTCACCAAGCAGCTGCCACTCCCGCTGCAGGATGGCGCTGGCCAGGGCGCCGCCGGCGGCGCCGCCTGGCAGCGCCCCCGCTGCCCGGCTGCCGCCCCTGCGCCCACCGCCGGCGTCGCTGTCGTCGTCGCTGCTGCTGGTGGCCCCTCCGTGCTGCTCTCCCCCGTCCTGGCTGCCCTCCGCTCCATCCTGCTCATCCTCGTCGCTGCTGGCAGTGTCCTGCCGCAAGCTGCAAATGACAGCGCACCGTCGAATGCTGCCCCCCACACCGCCGACGGTGCCGCTGCCGGCTGCGCGGGGTGCCGCCACAGGTGTCATCATGTCCCCGCCTGCTGCCTCCTCTTCATGCTCTCCTCCTGCCGCGTCAGTTGGCTGCAGCTTGCCTGCCGCCCCTCGCCTGCTGCTGGTCCGGCTGGAGGGTCGGGCGGCGGAGCCAGCCGGAGGCGTGGCCGGCTGCCCGCCCGCTCCGCCTTCCCCTGCCGCTGCCACGGGCTGCCCACCTGCCGCGCCACCAACGCTGCTCTGCCACACGTGCAAAACCAGGGCTGGGCGGTACTCGTTCTCCCCTTGTGCCAGGCTCTGTGTTGTCTCCCATTCCAGCGCCACAATGTCGGCCACCTGGCAGGGTGGAGGCGAGGGAAGGGGTGAAGGATTGAATGCAGGAAAGCACGACATGAGTGTGCCTGCCTGTTGGCTGTCTGCCTCCGCTGGCCAGGCGCCCTGCCCCATCCAATTCCCGTGCCTGTCACAACAATTCCCACACCTCCGCCCCTCCGGTGCCACGCCCCTGCCTGGCCCCATGCCCGCACCAGCCGCTCCCCAGGCCTGCCCCTACCCGGCCCCTTAAAACAACCTCACCTGCACCCGCATGCTGGCTGCCTCCTCCTCTGCCTCGTGATACACCCCATCATCCAAGTCCTGCTCTATCACCAACTCGTAACTGAAGGCCTGCCCGCCCTGCCCGCTCGGCGCCTGCCATGCCGCTCCCGCCGCCGCCGCCGCCCCGCTGTCTGCCGCTCTACCTCCCGCCTGTCCCCCGGCTGCAGCGGTGCTGCTGCCTCGGGCGCTGGGTTGCGTCGAGGGGCTGACAGCGCTGCCGCCGCTGCTGCCGCTGCTGCTGCTGCCGCTGGTGCGGCAGATGGTGAGGCTGCAGAGGCGGAAGACTTCTCCCATGCGGGGTCCTGCTGCTGTGAGCCGCCGCTCCTCATGCCAGGAGGCCTACAGCGGGTGGGGGGCGGTAGTAGCAGGGAGCAGATTGGGGATGGGTTGGGGCTGTGAATCGGGCATGGGCTGGGCCATCGCTGTATGTTGCACTTGATCAGTCGTGTGGCGCAGATGTGATGCAAGGAGCATGGCCCAGCATTTCAGGCCCCGCAGAGCGCCTCCGCACCTGCGCTGCTCAGGCATGCTGCAAACCTCTGGCTGTGTGCATCCGAGCCCCAGCCTCTCTTTGGTTCCGCTGCCTTTCTGCACGGCCTCACATCACCACGCAATCCGCATCACCCACCGCTGCTTCTCTGCTGGCCCACATTCCCACAGTGCCCCCCAACCCTGCCCCACGCCATGCAAGCGCCCCAGCCACCTGCGGCGGCGCAAACACCACCCATGCCTCGGTTATGCATGCCTCATTTACGCATGCCTACAAGGATGTGTCCCAACCAACACTCACCCCTGGCAGCGCAAACACGGCGGCGCCCGGCTGCGGGTTTGCACACAGGTGCCAGGAAGCGGTCATGAGCCGGGAGTAGGACACGGGGGCAGGCGTGCCTGGCGTGGGGCGGTGGGGGTGCAGGGGTAAGCAGCCAGGGGTGAGCAGGGGAGTGAGGCACCATTGGTTGGGTGTGCCTGGCCGCATACACCGTGGCTGAGCCGCAGTGGCAGCAGGGGACAAAGGGGGAGCTTTGCTGCGTCAAGCCCCTCCCCCAGGCCCTCTTGGCACGGCCTTGGCTCCTCACCGCCCACCTCACTGCCATCTCATCCCCTGACCAAGACGCTGTGGAGGTGGCAGGCTGAGGCAGGGCACCATAAGCAGCCCCTCTCTGTGTCACCCATCGCCCAGCCCCGCCCCGCCCCGACCAGCTCTGCCCAGTGTCACTCTTACAGTGTTCACCTCACGGTGTCAGTCCCCCAGTGTCATCCAAACAGTGTCAATCCCCCAGTGTCAACCCCACAATGGTCACTCCACCCCAACCACCCACCCTGGTTGAGCAGCACGGCTGTGGAGATGGCCAGGCTGAGGTAGGGGAGCAGGGAGTCGAGGCGGCAGATGAGCTCCCGCAGGCGCTTGCACAGCTGGGCGGCGCTGGCGGTGGCGGCATCCGGGGAGGCGCCGTCCTGAGCCTGCTGGGGGGCAGAGCAGTGGGGCTGTGGCGTGGAAGGGCGGCTGCTGGCCTGTGCCCAGAGCGTGCCAGGAATGTGCAGAGTCACCATGCCAATGGCAGCTTGCCTGCCATGCCGCCTGCTGGCCCCATCTGGCACACAGGTCCCCGCCCCTGCGGCATCGTCTGCACCCCACCTTTCCCTGCAAGCTAAACCCCAAAGTCGCCAACCGCCACCCTCCTCCACTGCACGCCTCCCACACCCCGCCCTTACCCTTTCCCAATACCTAGCAACCACCTCCTCCTGTCAATATTCAACACCGCCCCCCACAACAGCTCGCACGGCAGGTCACACAGCGGTGTGTGGGGACCCACCCGTGCCACGTCGTGCGCCACCAGCGCCTGGCGGAAGCCCTCCACTTCTTCCAACACACCCAGTGCCACCCCCAGTGGCTCCTGGAGAGCCTGCGATGGGCATGGATGGGGGAGCAGGCAAGATGCAGGTGGCAGAGAAGAAGGAGAGGAAAGAGGGCCGGGAGGCTATGGGTATGTGGCCATGCAGGGGTGGGTGCGAGGCACGGCGCCTGCGCCTGCGCTTGAGAGGGAGGCCCGTGCAGCAGGCGGGTGCGCATGTGCGGGCACGACGCAAAATGGAGCGTGCAGCATGCACCCCGCGTGCAGAGCAATACTGCAGACAGCCGCCCGACAAAGCCAGCCGCCGCACCGTGTTGCCGCGTGTGGCATAGTGTGCCAGCAGGTCCACAGGCAGGCACAGCATCTTGACCTGCATCGGTGGGCAGCAGCACCACCCGGTGGGCGAGCCAGCCATGCCCTGGACTTCAGTCATCAGACTGCTGCCCGTCCCTTCACTCCTGCTCCGACTTGCCAGTGCGCTGATGCCTCCCCACTCATTGCAATAATGAGGCCTCACCCACCCTGCTGTATCTACTTGCCTTGGCCTCCAGCTCCGCCTGCGTGTCCTGCAGCACCTGGCTGTGGGAGAAGCGCTCGCGGATGACGTCGGACAGGCCCTTGAGCGAGCTGGTGATGCTAAACTCAAACGTCTTCTGCGGGGTTGGTTGGTTCGGGGTAGTGAAGGCAAGCCAAGATGCAGGCATTCTTTGGTATCGCGCTGACTGGGGACTGTGTTTCTTATCATAGTGGTCTGCAGGGCGAGGACATGTCGGATGAGAGCGTGGAAGGGAGGGTGGCAGCGGCATTGTGGCCATGCGGGGGGTGGGCAGTCGACCCCAGTCTGCGGTGCAGCTGCCACAGCTGGCACAGCACTGCAGTCCAACTTCCCCACCTCCCGCCCATGCGGCACCCCAGCAGCACCTTGGCCAGGGTGGTGGCCGCTGAGAAGGCCAGCTGGGAGGACAGCAGGCCCAGCATGGCTGCCGCCCGTTGGCACTGGCCCAGTCGCCGCCTTGCTCTGTGCCGCTGCTGCTGCCCACTCCTGCAATCAGACGCCAGGGGCGGGCTGTCCAGCAATTGGTATGCTGGAGAGGCATCTGAAGCAGCAAAGCATCCGGCCTTTTCCTCACTCGCTACAGACAAAAAGGCGGTGGCGCCAGCCAGCGGCGGGAGCCAGGCGGCGGCAGCTGACGGCGGCAGCTGGGCAATTCCAATGGGACAGGCACGCGCTTCAGTTCCTTACCGGAAGGGTGACAGCCAGCAGGCTCGTGCAGCAGCCGGAAGGCGACTCCCGACACCGGTTCAGAAGGAGAGCGCCACGGAACCCACCATATTCTATTTGATCGCAGCTAATGATGCTCAGATTGTAAATGGGGGACGATTATTGTTGCAGGCCCGTCTTTGCTCATTTCACAACGCGCCGCACGTTCAGCAGCTGGTGGGCTGGTGCCTGTGGTCCTTGTGAAGTGCTGCATTCCGCCTGACAGTGCTCACCGTTCTCTAGAGAGTGCCAGTGCAGCTCACAGCTGCGCAATTGCGGGCTCCACCTCCCGTCAGGCGTTTGCAAAGGCGCATTTCCACCGTCGGAGTTGCACAACACACCATGGCAGCCATGTGCATCGCTGGGCGGCGCCCCATGGCGCTTGCTGCCGCCCACGATACTGCAGCGGCCCGACCGCCTGCCGCCGCCGCCGCTGCCCGGCCGGCGTTTGACATTCGCCCCTCGCAGCTGAGGGAGGAATTGGAGCGTGCTGCCTGGCTGCGTGCGGAGGCGTACTATGAGGTGCGTGCCGGAGGGATCCTTCTTCTCGTTATTGGCCAGCAGGAGTAGCAGACTGGCTGCTCTGGTCAGTCGCCTGCCAGTGGCCTCCCCTCCCCACCTCGCTGTCCAACGCAGCCGCCCTCATCCCCTCCCCTCCTTCCTCCACCGCCTGCTGCCCCCTGGCCCTGCAGGAGCGCAGCGTGGGCCGCTTCAAGGCCTCCTTTGTCAAGCAGTTTGCTGGGCAGGAGCTGTACTCGCTCCTGCGCCGCACCCAGGGGCAGCAGCCCGAGTGCATCGCACTGGTCGCCACACGGCCGGGCGCTGCAGGCGGCGGCAGCAGCGGCAGCGCGGCGGCGGGGCCAGGGGACTGCATAGGCACGCTGGATGTACGGCTGCTTGACCCCGGCAACCCCTACACCAGCTGCAGCTGGCCAGACGGCGTGCCCCAGCACAGCAGCGACCACCCGACTGCTGCCCCCGCTGCTTACGTCAGCAACGTTGTGGTGGCGCCAGCACAGCGGGGGCGTGGGCTTGGGCATGCCCTGGTGACGGCGGGGCTGGCGGCGGCGCGGGAGCAGTGGGGGGCGGGGCAGGTGTATTGCCACGTGGAGACGGACAATGAGGTGAGGGGAAGGGGCGGGGGGCTGATGATGTAGTGCTGGCTGCTGGGGAGGGGACGCTGTGTTATTCCCTACTTGCCTGCCCTCCGTTCTGTCAGGATTCGGGGCAGCATGTTAACGAGGTGTGTGTGTGGTGGGGGTGGGGGGGCTGCTGTTCACTATTGCTCGGGAGGCATGTGTCGCTTGTGCTTTGTGTGTATGCATGTGGTGGAGTCTGGTCAGCGCTAACAGTGCAGCTTCTTCAGCCCCATCCCCTTCAGCCAGTGAGTGCCGGCCAGCACATGCTCGCTTGATCTCCGCAGCAGGGTGCCCCCAAGAGTGAAGTGCGGGGCTGAAGAGCAGCACATGGCAGCAGGGGGGACAGGAGGGAACAGCGGCTGTGTGACGCATGCTCCTGCCGAATCACTGCCGACACTTCTGCGTCATCCATGCTGCTGCCCCTCTCTGCCGCCGCCGCCACACATGCCGTGTGCTCTGCAGGCGGCGCTTGCTCTGTACCGTGGCGCCGGGTTCACTCAGCTAGGGGAAGAGCTGCCGGCAACAGAGATGGGGCTGGGTGAGTTGCTGCTAAGCAGTTGCTGGCAGCCTGGCTGCCAGTCTGGCGGGCTGGCTTGTTGGCTGGTGAGCTGGCAGGCTGGTTGCCAGCACATGATGAGGGGGCATATATGGACAGCATGCAGGTCAGGAGGGCCTACATTGTAGGTGCCTGCACTGCCGTGTTATCACTCCCGCCCCAACTCGAAACCGCCCGCCGCCCGTCCTGCTGCCTGCAGCAAAACGCCTGCTGCTGCAGCGGAGTCTTGCGGACCGCTGACGGGTTGGCGCTAACACCATGGGTGGCCGCCTGACTATCCTCTGGCTTGCTTGCCATGCGGTCCTGTAACGCTGGCACACCAACAACTTGTGCAGGGCGGGCAGCTCTTTTCTGGCAGGAGGATGAGCTGCTGTGCTGCTGTGCTCGCCTCGGGCTTCCTGTCTTACAGTCTTACGGTTACAGTCTTACAGTCTTACAGTCTTACGGTTACAGGGTGGAACGTGGATCAGACGGGAAGAAGAGCCTGTGCAACAGAAGTATCAGCTCCGGCGAGACAGTGTGTGTGTGTGTCCAGCATGCTGCAGCAGTCGTGCCTGCAAGGGTTTGTCACTCTCAGTGGTAAGGGTTGGTCAGGCTTGGTGCTTGGGATAGGTGCGGCTTCGAAGAAGGAGGGATTCAGGGTACCGGCGACGGTAGCCGGAGCAGCATATGCTGGTGGCGACACCGCCCTGCGTCGTCTGTGCATGGCTCGACCACGATGGGTGAAAAGTGGTCCGACCGGACGCATCGGGACAGATAACAGGTGGCAAAACGTGGGCGGGCCCCACCCAGGTTGGGGGGGAGGTGGGGCGTATCAGGTTGGATGTTGGTTGGGGTGTGAATTGACGGCAGTTGTATCACTGCTAGCAGGGGGAGGCCGAGGGGCTAGGCGGGGGCAAGTACGCGGTGCGCACGTGGGAAACAACCGAGGCAGAGGCAAACGGGGAGCGGTGCAAGGTGTGCCGGTGGCCGGCAACCTGCAGCAGCCGTGGCAGCTGCTGCACACATTGTTGGTGCCACACCCACCCACACACATCCAGCACCCCGGCAGCCGCCGTCAGCTCGAAACATCGCTGCCAGCTGGACGAGAACCTCGCCGGAGGCACCTCTTTCATACAGTGGTGCTTTCAACGGCCTTGGTGCCAAGCCCAGAGCGGGCGTCCCTCAGCTCTAAGGCACGTTTTGGGGCGGCGGTCATGTGATCAGCGGCCCAGGCTAGGCGGTGCTGTCGACGGGCTTGGCGCAGACCTGGATGCCGCAGATGGAGAGCGGGGTGTCTGCAGGCATGCGGGCATGGGCGGAGGGGCGCTGCTCGAGTCGGTCGCAGTGAATGTGAATTCGGACATGGGTCACAACAGAAGGAGGGTACTGGCTTCACCAGCGCAGCCCGTGCCAGCTGGCGCAGCGCGTGCCAGCTGGCAGTGCCAGCTCACCGGGGTCGAAGCGCATGATGTACAGCCAGCTGCCCTGTGGCTCCTTCTTGGCCAGGTCCATGGCGGGGGTGGTGACGTCCAGGCTGCTGCCGCCCCAAATGGAGGTGGCGTTGAGGGAGAGGGAGCCGCTGCCATAGGCGCCTGCAGGGGAGGGCCAGAGAAGGGGCGGTGCACGTGGCAGGTGTGTGAGAGGCGGGGCCGGGGGGGAATGCCAGTCAGCCAATCCATCGCACCAGCGCAGGTGGGCGCTGGCTTGGGCAAGGCAGCGCCTGATGTGCGCCAGCCGTGCAGCAGCATACCACCTGGCAGGCCCCTTCCTCCAAACCGGGTTCTGCCCCAGCCAGCTGCAGCGCCCTCACCCAGGCCGCAGCCGATGGCGGCGGTCCCGTTGTTCAGCATGGCGCCGTCGGTGGCCCCGTCAGCAAACAGGTCGTAGTCGCTGACCTGGACCACAGCAGGGGGGGCAGGCACAGCAGGCACAGCATGGGCAGGAGGCACAGCAGGTCCCAGGCAGGTCGGGTTGTGGGGTTGGTGCCGTCGATCAAACCGCCACGGTTCCGTAGAAGGTAGGCCGGGCAAGGCAAGCGCAGCAGGCGTAGCATGGACAGCACAGGCAGCAAGCTGGCAGGAAGGCAGCGGGCCAAGGGGGGAACAGCAGCTGCAGCAGGTGCACGCACCCAAGCAAGCGGTGCCGCCATCGGGCGCTGCGCCCAGTGCCCACCCTGCCAGCCATCTCGACACCCACCGCAGCTGCTGTCTGTCATGCGCTGTGCTGGCACCAGCCCGCACCCAAATACCACGTCGCCAGCTGCTGCCCACGCGCCATGCTGGCACCAGCCCGCACCCAACCACCACGTTGCCAGCTGCTGCCCACGCGCCATGCTGGCACCAGCTCGCACCCACCCACCACGTTGCAGAGGCTGCCAGAGGTGTTGGCTTGCAGGGTGGCCCACACGTAGCTCATTTTCAGCTCCTCTGCCAGCCCAGCCGTGTCCATGTCTGCAGGTAGGAAGGGCAGAAATGCATGGAAACGGTGGAAAGGATATGCAACATTTCTTGAGTGCCCATGCCTACAAGGGGATGCAGTAGAGCGGCGGCATGGCAAAACAGGTGAGTAACCGGACCACCACGTGATTGGTGGCATGCTTGATTTTATCGTTGTGATTGCCCTGCACACCTCGCATACAACAAGATACATGAAGGCAAGATGCAAGCTGCGCAGCAAAACCAGGTTTGGGGCCGCAAGGACACGAAAGCGTGCGCTGGGTGCAGCGCCGGCGGCAGGCCTGTGGCCCTCACACAACAGAGCTTGCACGGGTGGTAAGACTGTGCAAGGCTGTGTGTGGAGGGAAGGGGGGGGGGGAGCAGCGTACCTGGCGGGGGGAGGCCCGAAATCTGCTGCTGGTACGCCGGAGAGGCCTGCACCTCGGCCACGCTGCAGGCAGAGGGTGGCCGTATTTGAGCGGTTTCTGTGAGCATGCGCAGGTCCACCACTCCGTGCGGGCCCACCATACAGCCACGCTGCACAGCAGCTGCAGAGCTGGGCGGGGGCACCGCAGGCGAACGCCATGCCATGCTGGCACCCGCAGAGGGGGGCAGCTGCGCCTGCTGTTGCAGAGTACAGCCTGTGCAGGCACCCAAGCCCGGCTGCAGGCTGCAGCTCACCTGCTGTTTGAGATGAAGACCATTGCATCCAGCAGCTGCTGGTTGCAGGGCTCGGAGCCGTCGCTGCAGGCGTCGTCTGCAGGCAGTGGCGGGCCGATTGGGAGGCAGGGGGTGTCGAGTGGCGCGCCGGCAGAGAGCGCCCCTGGGCCCCTGATGCACACTTCGCGGCTACATGAGTGCCACCACAAGCAGCGCTGCTTGATTGTTTGGCAAGGGCAGGTAGCCTGGGTACAGCAGCGCGCAGCCCACTGGGGGCATGCAGGTGGCGAGGCGGCAGCATGCCTCTCCCCACCTGCGCAGCAGTCGCCGGCGGGGGCGGTCAGCTTCACCCCCTGCACCACCATGGGCTGGCCCAGGCCGTACTGCACCCACGTGAACATGGTGGGCGCTGCCTGCAGGCGGCCAGACAGGGAGTCACACGCGTGCATGAGTGCAGAAGGGGAGGGGAGAATGCAGAAATCGTGACGTGACGCTGGCCGACAGCACCGCCTGCCAACAGAGCTGTGAATTTAAGAAGAGGAGCGCCGCCTTTGCAGGGTGCACTGCAGCTGCGCCAAAGCGGCAGGGCGCATAGCGGGCGCATGCCGCTGTCATTTGCAAGGGTGCTGCCTGGCGGGCGTCGGCTTGCCTGGGTGCAGCAGCCGGTGGTGTTGAGGTCCTGGCAGGTGGAGCTGAGGGCCACGGCGGGGCCTGCACAGGGAGGCGGCATGGATGCCGCGATTCGTGGGGTCAGGAGGCCTGCCTCTAAAGGAGGACAGATAAAGCAGGATTGGCTGCAGCGCCCCTGCCGCAGCACAGTGGTGATTTCAGGCACCCCAGGCAGGCACCCAGCCTTGCATCCCAGGCATGCATGCCGTCATGCTTCCTGCCCCCACCAAGCACGCATGTGTCCTCATGCACGCCACGGCGAGCAGCCGAGGGCTCACCATGCGCATCACCATCGGTTGCGCCTGACATGGCTGCCAGGCTGGCATTGAGGGCGACCCACTGGAAGCCTGCTGTGGTGTTGCACTCAAAAGTGCTGGACCAGTCAGCGGTGATGTTGATGTCACCACTGGGGGTGGCGGGGAGCGGAGGGCCTGCAGACAGGCAGGGGCGGGGTCAGGCCAACCCACCTCATGCCATGCAGTGCACCAGGCAGACGCAGCTTGAGCGCCGCATTGCATGCACTCTTCCACTGACCTTCAACAACACGGCTGCCGCACAGAGGTGCGCCTGCCGCTGCTGCCGCTGCACGACCACATTAAGCAGCACATGCACACTGATGAACGCCTCAAATCCTCTGCAACCCAGTGCATCATGGCACAGGGAACAGCGCGGCATGGCTGTTCACCTTCAGGTTGGTCGTCGTCGAAGTCGCCGGCGTCATCTGAGTCGCCGGCGTCATCCGCAGCTGGGCTGGGGGAAGGGCTGGGGGACGGGGTGGGCGAGGGGGTGGAGGGTGCGGCGCCGCCACCGGCGCACACCTGGTCAAACCACGCCCTGCACGCAGCAAGAGCAAGCGAGGCGGCGGCATCGGCTTGTCGGTGAGCACCCCGCCGCATCAGGCTTGTCCACAGACAGGCTGGCAGCGGTGTATCCCAGGCGGGTGCTTGAGGGGCCACGGCTGCCTGCAGGCAGGCAGGTGTCTGGTCATCTGGATGGCTCGCTGCAGGCAGCTGGCTGGCTGGATTTGGGGCCTCAGAAGAAGAAGAAATATGCGCCCTTGGGCGTGGGTTGAGGGAACCAGCAGAGGCGTGGACCCCGATGGCGGGGGCCCCCTCCGCTGGCTGGCTGGGTTGGGGCCTCACTGTGTAAGCTGCGGGTTCGTCTCTGCTACGGTCCCAACGCATCCAGCGGACTTGAGGGCCTGCACGGAATTAGGGTTGAGGGTTTAGGGGTTTAGGGTTTAGGGTTCGACTTGAGGGCCTGCACGGGAGAAGTTGTGATGCTGCTGATTGATTGTGGGGTGCTGACGTGGATGGCGACAACCGCTAGCGTTGACCATACAAGCCCCCTGCGCCGGGCAAGGGGCACCCACGACTGGCAGTCTGCTAGCTCTGACTTGAAGCGGAGCTGCCGGCAGCCCGCTTCGTGCCTGCGCCGTGCCTGGCCCCTGCCCATGCATGTGCCCCTGCCTGCACACCCCCTGCCTGGGGCTGCGCATCTACAGGGCGGTGTCCAATATATAGACAGCAGGCGGCGGAGGCAGCGCCCACCTCTGCCCCACCTGGGCCCGGGCTTGCCCTGCCTGCAGGTTCCACCGATGAGGCACACTTGTACATGCATGGTGGCGCGCTCTCTCACCTCCCAGAATGTTCTGCACTCATCTGAGCACAGCTGGAGAGCAGAGGACTCGTCGCAGGACAGCAGGCCACTCTGCATGGCAAGGGGTGGCACCCGCAGAGGAGTGGCGGTGAGCGGGTGATGGTGTGGGGTATGCAAGGGGTTTGGGGTGCAGCATGCGGCGCCCCACAGTCCTGACGGGTGCCCCCCTGCCAGCCGGTGCCTAGGCGGCCTGGCAGGCCGCCCTTTGCCCCACCTCGTTGTTGGCGAACCACTCGATGCATGACACATCGGAGCGCAGTGCTGCAAGGGATGGCGAGGAGAGGGGTGAAGGAGGGGGCGGAAGCAGGGGGTGGGTGGGAAGCTTCGGGGGCGGCAGCGGTCGGGGGTGGCGGCACCCTCCAGCACACGGTAGATACCACGGCAACGCAAACGCAGGTTTGCAGGATCCCACAAGCACTCTATGCTCTCTATTACTCCTCTTCAAACGAACAATATACCAGTGCAATACTGCCGCAGTAACATGCAGAGTCTTTGCAACAGCAGGGAATCGTGGCAGCGGCCGGCGCCGCCGGTGCCGCCGCCGTGACAGCTAGCCCAGCGCAGGTTCACCGTCCCATCGCGAAGCGCCTCTCGTCTCGCGGGCACCGCACATAACTTCCCCGCACTCACCTCGGTGCGCGGTGCCCTTCAGCCCAGAGGCTGGCGCAGCCGCACAGCCCGCGGCGGTCACAAGCAGAAGCAGGACCACCGATGTCGGCATGCTGTCGCGCTTTGTCCTTTCGATTTCTGTGGAGACGAGGGCGATCCGGCCGAAAGACGAGCGCAAGCCAAAGAGAATGTTTCGGGCGGTCCGGAGCTCTGGCCGAGGCTCGCTTTTTTGTTGTAAAGATCAACACTTTGCGGCAATGAATTCGATGTATATGTTTAAGCGAAGCCCGGTCGCACATAAAATGCCTAACCACGCTAAAACCCCTCTGCTGACGTGTGCCAGCCTGGAGGTACACATGTGGAAGTCAACATGGCTGCACTATGTCTTCTTGCTCCAAATAGATCCAACTCCCTGACCTCACTTGTTTCAGCTTGCGAGAACACGCATGGGTGGGGGGCGGGTTGAGAGCCAGCGGGTGTGTCGTGCTTGTGGGTGGAGAGCAGCGGCATGCCACTGCGCAGCGGCAGCGCTAGCAGGAGTGAGCGGTAGGCTGGCGGTGGGAGGTGCGCCCTTGCCGCAGCGGGCCCATCTCAAACCTCCCTGCCTGATCTTATATTTGAACGCTTCTAGCGATCACATTCGTCAAGCAGATCGAGTTTGTACAAGTTGGAAGGGGGGTGGGGGTCACGGGTAAAGCTGGTGGGAGGTTGCATCAGTATTGCTTGGCTTCATGGCATGGGAGTTCAAAAAGGATGGGAGTTTGGTCGGGTTCACGAGGCAGGCACACGGCTGGCGGCAGATTTAGGCATACCCGAATGGCAACTGTGCAGAGGGGCGATACTGGTCTTAAGCACGCGTGATGGTGCGTTAGGTTGCCGGCAGTCGTATCACGGCCGGAGACAAAAAGGGTGGGGGGGAGGCATGGGAGCAACATGCACTGTTCTTGAGGGGGGGAGGGCATGACGAGAGAGCGAGGGAAAGTCTATGGTGAAGGGTGAAGGGCGAGTAGTTGCAAGGCGCGATGGAAAGGTGGCAGCCAGCAGCTGCCCCCCAGGCGGCGACCCAGGGCCAGCTTGCTGCCCGCCTGGGGGGTCGGGCAGCAGCTCAGGCCAGCTGGCTGGCAGGGCTGCCTCCGAGTTGAGGCCAACGCTGGCGGCCACTCGGGCAGCTGGCTCCGACTTGAAAGGCGCTTAGGGAGCGGGGGTGGCGGGCTTGGCGCACACCTGGAGGCCGCAGTAGGCCAGCTGCGTCTCTGCAGGGCAGCAAGCGGGCAGGGCAGGCGGGTTGAGAAGGCAATGAGTACGTTGGTGAGCAGCAGGCGCTGGGACAGGGTTGGGGTAACCGGTTTGGGCTGTGGGCCGCTCATCAAGTCGTAGTCGGGCATGGGTGCTCAGAAAGCCTGGCCAGGGTGGTTCATGAGCGGCAGGGTCGGCACACCTGGACCGCCATGTCATCATTAGCGCTGGCTGTGCGGCCCAGCTGGCGACCGTGCAGCCCCACCGCCAGCTGGCGAGAAGAGGCTCTTACCTGGGTTAAGGCGCACCAGCGACAGCCAGCTGCCACTCGGCTCCTTGCGTGCCAGGTTGGCGCCCGGGGTGGTCCAGGACCCGCCGGCGCCTCCCAGGATGCCGGTGGTGTTGAAGGAGATGGAGCCGTTGCCGTACAAGCCTGCGCTCCAGGGAAGGGGAGGGGTGGGTGGGTGGGTGGAGAGTGGGTCAGAGAGGGGGGTCAGCGAGGGCAGCCACCGGATTCTCTACCCTGCCCAGTCAAACCAGCGCCCGGCTCCACCCCACGCTCACCTGCCTGAGTTCTCACCAGCGCCTGTGGTGATCTACCACTGTAACGGTGGATGGCACCCACCCACGCAACATCAATGCAAGCATGCCATCAACCTTCTACCGCCACAACACTGCCTGACTGCCTCCCAGCGGGGCCCGCCGCAGGCCTGCAACCACTCACCCAGGCCGCAGCCGACGGTGAACGTGCCGTTATTCAGCATGGCGCCATCAGTGGTGCCATCGGCAAACAGGTCGAAGTTGGTGACCTGGCGGGAGACGAGGAGCAGGCACAGCGGGGTCAGCAGGCACAGCATGGGTGAGAGGCACAGCGGGGTGGGTTGCAGCGGGGGTGCCGTCGGCGTATGCGGGCCGAATGTGGTGACCTGGCACAGCAGGCGCTGCACGGGCCACAGGTTTCAGCATGCTGGACCGTAGCCGCTCCCTGTCATGACTTGTGTGTACGACAGAGCCATGGGCACTTTGCCCAAGCACAGCGCTCAATTGTCGCTCATGCCACAACGTGCCATGCACCCCCTGCATCGTCGCGCACCCCCGGCTATCCTCCGCATGGCCGCCCGCTGCATGCGCCCTCACCATGCTTGCACATACCGACAGGTTTGGCCATGGTTTGGCCAAGCCCTGCCGGCCCTCCTGCCAGCGCTCACCATTCAATCAAACCGCCCCACCTCTTGCAG
Organism: Micractinium sp. NFX-FRZ; assembly: GCA_029339195.1. NCBI lineage: Eukaryota > Viridiplantae > Chlorophyta > Trebouxiophyceae > Chlorellales > Chlorellaceae > Micractinium > Micractinium sp. NFX-FRZ. The sequence continues at coordinate 140,175 of JAPTJF010000074.1, read as the reverse complement.
CCAATGGAATCATTCCAACCCTGGCCCCAACGCACGCACCATGTTGCACATCCCCTCGGAGCTGTTGGCCTGCAGCAGGCTCCACAGGTAGATGTTGGCTGCTGACTCCACATCCACATCCACCCCTGCAGGCGGGTGGGTGGGTGAGCGGGCGGGTGGGTGGGGCGCCAGGGTAAGTGTGGATGGGTGGGCTGCGCCGAGCCTGTGCTGTCCAGCGTTGCATGAGCGGGGCGCCAACCGGACCCGCACTTACCGCGCGGCCACAGGCCCCGCAGCAGCAGCGGCAGCGGCGGCGGCACTGTCATGCGGCAGCCCCTTTTGCCCTTCCAGCTGGGAGCGCCCTGGCCAGCTGCCACTGCAATTTTATCGCACCCGCAAGTTTCAGACTGGCCAGCATCTGTTGGTACTCGGGGGATGCCTCCAGGTCGGCCACGCTGCGGAAGAGGGAGACGCTGGTTTATATTCAACGAAGTCTGGTTGTTTTGCAAAAATGCAGTGACGGTGGTGCGGCTCGGAAGGCCGTCCGAAAAAGCAGGCAGGCAGAGTGCATACTGCGGCCGTGCGCCCTGCTGTGTCCCGCAGGCAGGTGTTAGTACAGGCAGGCCGTGCCCAGCACACCAGCTGCTGCATCCACTTGCCCTTCGTTGAAGAACAAGAGCCCCCACCCCGCACACCAGGCGCATCCCACCGGTGCACACTTCTGTACAGGCAAATGACCCCTCCCCGCACACCAGGCCCATCCAGCGCACCTGCTGTTGGAGACGTAGATCATTGCATCTATCAGCTGCTCGTTGCAGGGAGACGAGCCGTCGGTGCAGGCATCGTCTGCAGGCAGAGGAGACACAGCGGGCGAGTCAGGGCAGAACAGGCGGCGGCAAGTGTTAGTAAGCAGTGCCCTGGCCCAAGCGCATGATGCACCCTCGTGAGTGCAGCCGCACACTGTGGCGCCTGATCGTTGCCCCGACCGAATGCCATGCACTGCTGGCAGCATGGAAGGCCGCCCACCGCTGCCCCCACCTGCGCAGCAGTCGCCGGCAGGGGCGGTCAGCTTCACCCCCTGCACCACCATGGGCTGGCCCAGGCCGTACTGCACCCATGTGAAGTTGGCGGGAGGCGTCTGCAGGCGGGGCAGGCGGGGCGGGGGTGGAGCGTGAACGGTCAGCAAGTGTGCAGTGCAAGCATTGGGCGGGTGGGCGCCGCAGGTATCGCACGTGTGGAAGAGGCTCAGGGCGGCGTGCTGATGGGCTGTGGGCAAGCAGAACAAGATGTGCAAGCTGTCCTCTCTCTCGAGAGGACAGAGCGGCAATTGGGGGCCCCCCTTGCAGGGTCAGCACTTCATGAGCGCTGCGGTGGCGACAGCAGCAGCAGGAGCAGCATCAGCAGCAGCAGCAGGAGGCGGCTGGCTTGCCTGGGTGCAGCAGCCGGTGATATTCAGGTCCTGGCAGGTGGAGTTGAGGGCCACGGCGGGGCCTGCAGGGGCAGTTGATACAACAAGTCATGGCAGGCAGGCAAAGCAGATTCACGGATTGGCACCAGCGCTACCTGTGGGCCCCTGTGGGCCTCCCTTCAACTGCATTGTCCTTTTTTCTACGTTCAAGTGCTCTCCTGCCGAGCCATGTGCCCCTCCAACCCCACCATCGCATGGAGCGGCCCTGCAGCCAGCTCGCCAAACGGCTCACCCCCCGACTCATGCACAGACGCCCTTCTGCTCCCCAGGGCACAAGGCACATGATCCACCGTTGCACAGCCACCCTTCTGCTTGCTGCCAGCTCACCAAACGGATCTCCCTCGGCCCCATCCACCATTGAGGCCAGGCTGGCGTTGAGGGTGATCCACTGGAAGCCTGCCGACGTGTTGCACTCAAAGGCGCTGGACCATCCGGTGGTGTTGAGGCCGGGGTCGCTGGGGGTGGGCGAGCCTGCAGCTTGTCGGGGCGGGGAGGGGTGCAGGTCAGTTGGGTGCAGGGGGGAACTGACAAGTTCAGGATGATGCAGCGCTTTCTGCGAGCAGTGGCTTTGTAAAGAAGCACACGGGGAGGCAGGCGGGGCAAGCAGGGCGGCTCACTTGGAATGTCGGGGGAGGGAGATGGCGAAGGGGAGGGGGATGGATCGGGGGAGGGGGATGGATCGGGAGAGGCTGTGGGGGTGGGGCCAGCGCCGTTGCAAATCTGCTCATACCATTGCCTGCAGACGCAGCAGGTGTGCAGCGCATTTGCGGGTCACTGTGCAGGGCTGGGAGCCAGGAGTCTGGCCTGGGAAGCTTGTGATTGCCGGCGAAAGCAGAGGCTTGGCCACCGGCTGAGCTCGGGAGCGGCAGGTGGGGTTGACTGCACGCCAGGTGCTCCCCGGGCGGCTTGCTGGCCTAGTCAAGGAGCCAGGACCCCTGCCAGCCCCAGTGGACTCGGCAGGGGCACCTCAGGGACCTCCTCAAACACTTACTGGTCGATTTCGGGGTTGTACTGCTTCACAAAGTCGAAGCAGGCGGAGCCTGTGAGTGACTGCAGTGCGGCGGGGGGATGATGCGTAACGCCGGCGAGGGGGGCGGGGGAAGCCATGATGAGTGCAATACCCTGAATCTGTACAACCTTTGAAGAATGAAGGCTGACTTGCAGTGTCGGCAGCAGGGCACGTGCGTGGTGACTGCAGCCACTGCCTGGCAGGTGCTGCTGCCAAGTGCAACAGCTAGCCAGCGTTGCCTTGGCCGGCGCCTCAAAACACTCCCACACACTCCTCCTGACATCCCCCCTGCATGTGCCTGCCCCCACGGTCCGCTGCCACCTAGCCCTGCCTGCCCACCGCCACATCTCGTCGTGGCCTCCCCCCGGGGGCCAGGAGGAAGATTGGGGGCCACCCCACACCCCCGCTCTTCAGCCTGCCCTTCCCCGTGCCGCCGCCAAGCCTGCCCTGCCGGTCAGCCGCTGCAGCTCACCGCCCAGAAGGTCTTGCACTCGTCTGTGCAGACAAGGGAGGCAGCTGACTGTGCGCAGGCCATCCAGCCGTTCTGCAGGAGGAGGGGAGAGGGAGGCGCCCTTTGCCGCTTGTTAAGTGGGCAGCACAACGTGCGGCGGCGGCAGGAATGAGCAGGAAGGCAGGCCACGTGGCGGATACATCGCACACACCGTCACAGCAGCTCTGCCTTGCCTGGTTGTTCATGAAGAAGTTGACGCAGTCCTCCTCGCCCGCCTTCAGGGCTGCAGAACCCAGGGTGCAGGGCGGAGGGCACGTGGTGGCGGCACGGCGCTGGTCTGTGGCGGCGGCCAAGGTGTCACAGGAGCAGGTCCCGCTGGACTTTCGGTACGGCGCTAATTCACTGCCAAGGCATCTAGGACAACCGTGTAGCGCTGCTCGCAGCGCTCATGGCGGCCTGCCACTCTGCGCATGCCACCCCGATACCCTTTCCCGCGCGGCTCCTTGCCCTCCCGCCCGCTCACCTCGATGCCCTGTGCCCGCTAGCTCATCGTGGATGCCGGCGGGCCTGGCCCGACAGCTCCCGGCCATCAGCAGGAGGAGGAGGACGGCTGCGCCGGACATGCTCGCTTCAAAAGGGTTGTTCAAGGCGAAGGAAGCTATTGTTGCTCGTAGAGTGGCGAGACGAACATGAGAATTATCAGGAGTTGCGACAGGTGACGCGCTTTGTGATGGAAGCTGCCCATGCCACGCTGGCAGCAGGTGAAGCTGCCGCTGCCACACACACCATCAGGGTGCAGGGGAGCACCCAGGCGCAATCATATCGGCTGCTATATATAGTTTTGACCTTAGACTGACATTCAGTACCTGCGCTGACATCAGTCTCAGTGGTCGATTCCAATAGGGAAGTCGAGACGCTCGGTACAGCCGGGGGGTGGGTGCCGCGCCCGCCTGCCGCGGGACCGCCTGGCACCTGCCACGGCTTCCCCCTCTTGGCGGCAGCCACATGTGTTGCGGTGCGAGCACTTACATTGCGTTCAAATAAATCAAATGATTTCGCTCACGAAACTGTGCACAAAACTGCGTGGAGTGCGGTTGCCCCCCCCTACAGGTGCGGTTGCGCCCCCTACAGATGTCAGGTCGCCGGTTTGGCGCACACCTCGATCCCGCAAAACGCCAAAGGGGTGCCTGCAGCCACAACGAACACATGGCAATCAGGTGAAAGATGGGAGGCGCTCTGGCGTGCCTGCTGGCCTCCACGCACGCGGGCAGCAGATGGGCCACGCTCAGGTGGGCCTGCACAACAATCGAGAACAGCGGCAGCCCTCTTACCGTCGTCCGCCTGTTTAGACAGCAGCAGCCAGCTGCCAGCCGGCTGCTCCACAGCCACTGCTGCAGTGGTTGAGCCGTCCTGGGGCAATTCCGCTGCAGCGGTGGCATCATCGGTGTGGGGCAGCAGGCCGCTCACGCCCAGCGAGGCTGCCAGGTCAGCGGTGAGAGCCACGCTGCCCCTGCCGCCCAGCACGCCTGCAGCACCCGGGGGAAGCGCAGGCGCTGGCAAGGCCAGGTGCAGGTGACCTGACGTGGCCACCCCGCCCTGATCTGGTGCATGCCAGCTGGCAGCAAGTGGCTGTGTGCCACTCTCCCCGCCTTGCAGCTGTCCCCTGCCCCCTGCCATCCGCACCCCGCAGCTCACGCATCCAGGCCCTGCAGGCGTCTCCCCCCAGGCAAGACCTGCCCTCCCATGCCACAGCCTTGGGAGATGGACACCTCTGCTTCAACTTGCAACCTGCCCTTGCAACCTGCCCTCCTGTGATCTTGCTAAACCGGGGTGTGCAGAGACCGCCCTGACACCGTGCCTCACCCAGGCCACAGCCGATGGCCAGCGTCCCGTTGGGCACGATGCCGCCCCCCACTTGCGCCCGGTCGCCGCCGTCTCCCTGGTACAAGTCGTACGCCGTGACCTGCGGCAGCAGCAGCAGCAGCAGCACAGCGCAACGGGTCGCACAATGGCGGGCGAGCTCTGGGAAGGGCAGGGACCCGCGCATAGCAGACGTGCACACAAGCCTGAAAGGGCTGTGAGACGGGCACCACAGCTGGCATGCAGGCGGGGCGGTGAGGTGGACCTAACTTCAGCTTCGTGTTCCCCACCGCTCACCGCATTGCACAGGCCGCGCCTGGCAAGCTGTCCGGAGTAAAATGCCGCCAGCGCTGCGCTTAGGTCACTGGCTGCAGGTGGGGAGGGAGTGCAGATTGGGAGGCAGCTTGAGCTGGGCAGGCAATCATGCACACCGCTGCAGGCCCGGCTTACACCGGGACAGCGCCTGCAGCTGCCAGGTTGTTTGGGGAAAAAACACAAGCAGGCAGCTCCCTGCTCCGGTATCTTCTAGTCCCGGGTTGAATCCAGGCATGCACCCTTGAACACTGGGTGTGCAACGGCCTCTTGCTGCCCCAATGCTCACCTTCACCAGTGGCGTTCATCCCATTCATTCCTTGCAGCGACGCCACAAAAGCCGGGCTCTGCTGCACCTCGGCAACGCTGCAGCTCAGCAGGGGGCAGCAGCAGCGTCAGTGGGGATGGAGGCCCTCTTCATTAAAAAGGCAGCCACATGCGCTGCGCTTGCGGAGACGGCTGCCGTATGCACTCTCTGCTTTGCGCTGCGAGCAGCCTGCCTGCTGGCTTCCAGGCACCGTCCGGGCACCACAGCAGGCGCAGCACGCACCTGGCGTTTGACACATACAGCGCCGTCCCCAGCAGCCTCTCGGCGCAGGGCTCAGAGCTGTCTGTGCATGCGGCATCAAGGCAGCAGGCGCCCTCTGGTGCTACCAAGCACACCCCCTGCACCACCATGGGCCGGCCCAGGCCATACTCCACGAATGGGGCGGCCGCAGGGGGCGTCTGCACAGCAGGCAGGCAGGCAGGCAGGCAGGCAAGCAGAAGAAAAGACAGGTGGGCAGTGAACAACAGCGGGGGAAGGGTGAGCAGCAAACAGCAGCGGAGATGGGTGAGCAACAGGGAGCTGACGGGGCTGGCCGCAAAGCGGGTGCAGGAGGCGGCTGCAACCGCCCTGCCAGTGCCCAGTGGGGCGCCCCGTCGCAGCGTGCCCACCCACCTGCGTGCAGCAGCCAGCAGGGTCCTGTGCGCTGCCCAGCTCCTGGCAGCCCACGGTTTCCAGCGCTGCCTCCGGGCCTGCAGCGGCGGTAGGTGAGCAGCGCAAGGCTTTAACTGTTTGATAAGAAGCAGAGGAATGGCACAGCCTGGGGGCATTGAGTTGCGAAGGCCAGCAGGAAGCTGCGCCCGGGGGTTGCTGGATCGATTCATCTGGCAGGCTGCACGCCCTCTCACAAAAGCTTGCTGCCCAATCAACGGGGCCAATGCTGTGCGTGTACAATAGCACAGCACACAACATGCTTGACTTTGGGTTTGGCTGTGGGTTGGATCTGCCCCTTGCTCCTCTTCTTCTCCTGCCCTCGCTTGCACGCACGGCAGGGCACAGCAGGCGCGTGCACCCAAGCCAGCCCCAGGCACGCATTGCCTCACCTCCGACCTCCTGGCTGCCATCACCGCTGCTGCTGCCGCTGCTGCTGCCGTCCACCATTGAGGCCAGGCTGGCGTTGAGCGTGATCCACTGGAAGCCTGCTGAAGTGTTGCACTCAAAAGTGCTGGCCATCTGCAAGCAAGCAGGGAGGGGTTGGGGAGCTTGGGGATGGTTGGATGCGGGGGCTCCCTGCTTTGCACGGCAAGCCGTGGGCTGCTGCACGCGCGGGGCTGCCAAGTTGGCATGCAAGGGGCCAGCTGGGAGGCGCACAGGTTAACAGGCTCCCTGCCTGCAGGCAAAGCGCACCCTCGTCCAAGCAGGCCAGCACATGCAGCCAAGGCACGCCTCCAGCAAGGAGGCGGCGCATACAGCACACAGCATGCCTCTCATGCTGGCATTCCCACCCCCCCCAGCCCCTTACCCCTGTCACCGCCTCTGCTGGCATGGGCTCCGGGCTAGCAGGGTCGCCAAGATCAAGGGGCGGCAGAGTGCCGCCGCCGCTGCCGCCGCCGCCGGCGTCGCACAGGCGCTTGAAGTAGGCCCAGGGAGCGGGCAGGGGCTGCCCCTGGGCGTCCACAAGAGCAGCGCTTGTTTCGCCCAGCACCGCTTCGCAGCGGGCTGGGATGGCCTGCGGCCGGGCGATGGGGGCTTGCTGGTGAGGGTTGGGTTGGGTTGGGTCGTATGCCTTTCAACAAGGCGGGGTACTGCTACCATGCACTGCAGGGATGCGGCGCCGCCTGCAGCCTGAGCCACAGCTGCCCTTGCCGCGCAACCCGCCAGCCGCACACAACCGCAGCTGCCTTCGGGACACAAACCAGGTGATAACACGAGTGCAGAGCACACCCCACCTCACCTCCCAGAATGAGCGGCAGGCCGTGGGGCAGAGCCAAGCCTCTGTGCCCAAACCGGGACTGCCTGCGCTGCCCATGCACGCCTCCTCCACGCCGCCCTGCACCATGATGAAGGCACCCAGGCAGTCATGTTATTGCCCAATTAGCTGCAATACAGAAGCAAGGCCCATCGGCTGAACCCCAATCAGCTGCTGTTCAACACTGCAGGCACCGGCCCCTGCTCAGAAAGGACCTGCAGGCGCCGCATGGGGCGCAGACAACCAGGCCCGCGCCAGCCCTTGCCTGCGCGCCGTGAACGTAGGCAGTGCATGCCTGCACCACGTCGCCCCCTCCATCCTCCGCCACCTCCCAGTCCCCCCCGCCTGCGGCACACAGGGCAGCATAATCGTGGCAGGGAAGGGCGGAACAGGCCAGGCAGGTCAGCCAGCGTGCCGCACACTGCATGCAGCACGTGGTGTGGTGTTCACGAGGCGGGCCGCCCACAGCATGGGGTGGTCATGCAGGGCGTGCCACCCCACAGCATGCAAGCCTCCGGCAGGGGCGGGCGCAATCACAGCGTGCGGTGCACAGGCAGGGCGGGCCAGCCACAGCATGGGGTGGTCGTGCAGGGCGTGAACAACCACAGCATGGGGTGGTCAGGCAGGGCGGGACGACCGCTGCTCAGCCAGCGCACTCCTGGTGCATGGCGTGCACGCTGGGCGGGTGCAACCACAGCATGCAGGGCTCACCAGCGGGAGGCGAGCCCGTGCCGCCAGCAGCTCCAGCAGCGCCACCCTGGCACTGCTTGCTGTAGTACGCCCTGCACACAAGAAGAGGTTGTAGCACGCGGCAAGTGAGACCTGTGCGTGCGGGGGCGGTGCACTGGGCGGCACGCCTGGCGGGCAGCGCCTGCCCCAGCTGTGTGACGGCTGCGTGCGGGGGCTGTGCACTGGGTGGCATGCCTGGCGGGCAGCGCCTGCCCCCGCTGTGTGACGGCTGCCCACATGCATCCCCCCAGCATGCAAGGGCGCCCCCAGCCCGCCCACGAACGCACCAGGGGTCTGCAATGGGGCGCCCCTGCGCGTCTGCAAACCCAGAGTACAGCTGGCCGATTGTGCCGGTGCACTGCGTCGGCATGGCCTGCGGGCATCGAATCGGAGCCGTCTTGTTTGATGACAGGCAGGCAGGCTGGCAGGCCTGGTGCGGCGAGGCGCAAGCGCAGGCGCAGGCGCTCCCATGGGAGCAGCTGGTCAGCGGAAGCTGTGCACTCCCAGCTGCTCACGTGCTGCCGGCTGCCTGTGTTGCTGGCGCCGCCTCACCTTCCAAAACAGCGCGCAGGCGTTGGGGCACTGCCAGCTGCTGGTGCCCAGCCCAGCACCCTGGCTGCAGGCCGACACACCCGCCTGCAGGCGCACCGAAGCGAGGGTTGCGTCAGTACCAACGTAACTGGAGAGCCGCAGGGCAGGGCAGGGAGGCACATCATGCCCATACCTGTGAGTGTAAGCGGCGCACCTGGTTTTCCTCCAAATATCGATGGCAGCCCTGTAGAACTACAACCAGGGTGGCTGCAGGCAAGCAGGGGGCGGGAGGTAGAATGCGAGCTCTGCGGCAGCAGACGCGGCGCAGCTGCCACCGCCTGGCCTTGGCTGGTTCAGCGGCGGCGTGCAGCGCGCAGCGTTGCGGAGGGCAGATCCTCATTGCCCGTCTTTACCCGGGGGGGCTTCTGCATTTCAGCGCTCACGGCGTCCCGCTGGTACCGTGCAGACAAGCGGCACTCACGGTTCGTGATGTCCACTTCCGGTTGTGCTACAGCTGTATGTGCGATCAGCAGGAGCTGCAGCACCCGCTGCGCCCAGCGCCCAGGCACGAAGCTCATTCCCTTTACTCGAGGCCCTTGCCCATGTCGCTCTCAAACAGGGCTCTGAAGCTGGCGAGATGGTGCGTCAATACGTTGCAAGCATCGCGGTATACCGCCGTCACTCTAGCAAGCGACGCGGCTGAGGCCTGCATGCGGCAGCCAGCTGCAGCTGGCGCGGCGCCTGGTTGGTGCACTGGCAGACACCATCTGTGAAAGTAGCTTGTCTGGCTCCCTGTGTATATAGGCGCACCCCATGTCCTATTCCTGACGCATCCTGTCGCTTCAGAGTTCTGCAGCACACTGTTCGCCCTCGACCGCACGATCACGCGCGGTGGCACAGCCGGTGGGGGGTAACACCAGTTCAGACAGGGCTTTGTGGCAGATGGGTGGATCCCCTTGTCTGATCTGAATCTGCAACAGTGGCGGCACAGCCTGCAGCCACATGTGGGCAGAGGCGGGCCCACTCTTGTACAGATCTGCTTGCAGTACCCGACTCCCGCCCGTGTGTCCCCCACCCCAAGCATCAGTGTCAGCGCCACTCCTGCCAGCGCTGCTTGCTAGCTGTTTCAATTCACGTGCCCTCAGGCCCACAGACCCTTGCCCACAACACGGCTAGTGGCACTGGCAGCCACAAGCTCGAGAAGATGTGGATTACTCAAGGTTCAATCTTTCAGCGGTGCAGAGATCAGATGCACGCGTGCCAAGCGGTTGGGCAACTAGAGGGGCGGAATGCAGGGCATAGCAGGCTTTCACTGTGCCACTCCCGCATGTGTGCCTCAGCCGTCGATGTGCATGCCGTCAGGCGCAGCGTCGGCAGCAGGGGGGGCAGCAGCGTGCAGCGCAGCCTCAGCGGCAGGCGCCGCTGCCACCGGAGCTTCAGGCGCCGCAGCGGGCGGCTGCGGCTGCGCTGCCACCGGCGCTGCAGGCTGCTGCACCGGCGCCGCGACATCGGGGGCCGGAGCGGCGGCTGCAGGCGCTGCTGCTGCTGCCGCTGGGGCAGCTGCAGGCGCGGTTGCTCCGTTGAGATAAGCGGCATCGCTGTCGGCAGGCGCCGCGCCAGGTGCCGCAGGTGCAGGTGCCGCGGCCGGTTCCTGCTTCACTGGAGCCTGCGGCAGCGAGGGATGCAGAGCGCAGTCAGTTGTTTGGCAGGGTGAGATGTGCGGCCCGAGCCTGGCCACGATTCAAATAGGGGGGACAAGCCATGCATTAAGTGCTTGAGCAATGGCAGGGGCGGGCAGCATGCAGGACACAATGCGAGGCAGCAAAAGCGGAATCAGCCAGGCAGGGTGCAGGCAAAGCGGCGGCGGTGCTCTCAGGGCGCAGCCGCCCCGCAAGCGGGGGGCCTTGCCGGTACAGTCGACACTCATCAACAAGGGGTCAGTCCGCCCGTCGACATGGCTGGTCATCACTGAGCATGCAGGGCCGGCCTGCCAGGCACAGCTACTGCAGGTAGGCTGGCAGGCAGCGAGAATGCGAGCTACAATGCGTGCATGAGCGATGCGGGGGTGCACCGCGTCGGGAGCCGCGTGGGCAGTGGCAGCCAGCCAGAGCAGCACACACCCTGTCCGCCCTGCGCAATCCCGCCCCACCCCCACCCCGCCCCCCACCCCGCCCTCACCGGCATGGCGGGCTCAAAGCCGTGCGCGTGCGCCGCCGCCGCCGCCGCCCCCGCGTTGGCCTCGTCCCGCGCCGCCTTCACATCATCCCGCTCATCATCGCCCACATCGTCCTCCCGCGCCACCCGCCGCTCGTCATACGCCTGGCCGCCGCCCCGCGCGTCCATCTCCTCCTCAGGCAGCTCCTCCTGTTGTCGAGGGGAGGGGAGGGGAGGGGAGCAAGTGAGTAGGAATCGTAGGGATCGTGGGGAGAGAATGAAGGGGAAGCGGCTGCTCATTATTATAGGCCTGGACGCCGACCCACGCCTCGTGGGGGCGAGGAAGGCTAAAATCATAAAGACAGCAAGAGGTGGCACGCATGTGGCGGGGGTGCCCCTCCCTCTCCCGCCCTGTCCACTGCCCTTCCACCCTCAACCCCGACCATGCCCCAGTCCCTCGTCCCGAGGCCCTCCCTGCCCCGCCGCCCCACCTGCTCCAGCTTGGGCGGCACGGGCGCCATCTGTGCCGAGGGCGCCGGCGGCATGGCTGCCAGGTTCTCCAGCACCGTGGTGCGGATGCGCTCCAGGCTCTCCCGCGTGTTGGCGTTCTTCATGTTAGACACTGCAGGCAGGGGGGGAGGGTGCATTGAGGTGCGTGTGTGCACGTGTGTGTGTGTGAGGAGAAGGAGGAAGGGCGCAGATGCACTACAGGCTTCTGCGCGCGTGTCTGGGGCGGGGGAGTCTTCATGTTGAAGACTGCAAATCGAGTGGAGGGAGAAGGGGTATGGTGTGCGTGGCCACGGCTGCTGGAATGGAAGATCACGGCTGGCGCGATGCTCAACTTGTGTGTGTGTCTGTGTGTAACTGTGAAGCATGACATTGTGCACGTCCCCGCCTTGTTCACCAAAAACAAAGAACCAACACGCACCCCCCCCCCGCCAGCTTGTGTGTGCCCCAACACGCAAGCCCCCATTCTGTTGACACTCCTATACAGCACAACTCGCAGATGTGAGCTCACCCGCAATCCTCAGCTTGTGTGTGTCCATGAAATAGTCGTACTCATCGGCGCCCTTCTCAGGTATGCTGCAGCACAGGCCAGGCCAGGCGGTTCGAGGGAGGGGAAGGGGGGCAGTCAGGTGGCAGGGGAGGGGGGAGCGAGGTGGGCGGTGGCATGTAGGGGAGGCAGGCAGGCGGGCAGGCGGGCAGGCGCGGCAGCCCCCAAGGGCCTGGGTTGACACACCCACTCCCTCCTCGCTGTGAACGGGCAAGTCCAGCCCCAGCACAGGCGCTGTTTCAACCCACCGCCAACAGCTGGTGCCGACCCCCTGACACGCCCCCGTGAGGAAAAAGGCACTGTCGCGTCTAGAAAGGCCAGGGACTCACTCATCAGGCAGGTCCAGCCCCAGCATGCGGCCCGTCTCGTAGCACCAGCAGCGCGACACGTTGCGCATCGTGTAGCCGCCGCCGCCCAGCAGCAGCATGGGCACATTGAAGCGGGACAGGAACTCGATGCAGGCGGAGTGGCCCTGCAGCCGGGTGGGAGCGGTGGGGCGGGGCATATGCACGTGGGTGCAAAGGCCTCAGCCGCATGCGAGGGCGGAGGCGCTAAATGAGCAACAAAGCAAAGGTTGCTCGCACCCAATTCCGCTGCCTGCGCCTGCCCCCCGGGCCCTTGCATAAATGGGTAGGTTGATGGGTAGGTTGAAGCACTGCAACCTGGCCCCGCTCACCCCACACTTTCACACACCCACACCCCGTCCTTTCCCGCTCACACCCCGCCCTCTGCCCCCTCATCCCACACTTGCACGCCCCACACACAGCCTTTTCCCACTCACACCCCGCCCTCTGGTCCCTCACCTGGATGGAGAGGTTGAAGCAGCCCAGCTTGTCCCCCGACAGCGAGTCGGCGCCGCAGCACATCACAATGGCGCCTGGCTGGTACAGCTCCATCACCTGCCCCGGGGGAGGCACGTTGGAACGGGAAGAAGGGCGAGTTAAATGAGAAATAAGACGGCGCTACTAGTGGTCAGCGGAAAGAAAATGGTTGGGGTACCACAAGCTGCATCGCCGCCTGGTTAAAAGTGAGAGGCGAGGGTTGAGAGAAGGGAGGGGGGAGTGGGGAGCAGGTGCGGCAGGCGGGGGGCGCCGCAGCACACGGCAATGCGGGCTATACACATGCATCCTGTGCCTCGCCGCCCTCCCCCGCCCCTCTCCCTCTTCCTCTCTGAGGGACGGCACCGTCTGCACCATGACCGGCTGGGCACGACTAACCGCCCATCCCCTCCTGCACTCCCATCACATTTCTACCCTGCCCTTGCCCGGTGCATGACAGGCTCATGATATGACACATTTTTCGTGGCATGGATGCCCTGTTCATCCTCCTCACTCCCGTACTCCCTTCGTGCAGCCCCACCCCGCATGTCTTGCCCCCCCACCCTGCCTCACCTTCTGCATGCCCGGCACATTCACATGTGCAGCCCTTGATCTGGCAACCTGTCCTGCACCCCCCCCCACCACCCCACAGCACCCCCCACCCCGCCCCCGCCTCACCTTCCGCATGACCGGCTCTTTTATATAACACGTATCACGTGAACTCATCCATCCCCTCCCACATTCCCCTCCTACAAACCAAAGCACCACCACCCCGCCCCCGCCTCACCTTCTGCATGACGGGCTCATACACATACTTGTACGACTCGTCGTCCATCCCCTCCTGCAGCGGAACGTTCACGCTGTACAGCTTCCCCTCCTCGTGCCCCGTGTCGCCTGCAGAGGGAGGTGGAGGGCCAGGGGGACGGGGCACGGAAGCAGGTCAGCAGGTGGCACAGGACGGAGGGCGCACCTTTCAAGCTGTGCACAGCTTGCCCACAGCATGAGCCATGCCACCTGCCAGCGGGGCCGCCAGCGCCCCCACAACAAGTACCACGCGCCCTGGCCCTGGCATCAACCCTGCTGCCAGCAACCTGGCCCTAGAGCCGCAGCAGCACAAACATGCCACAGCCCTCGAGCGCCGTTCTCATTCGGGGTGCTGGAGTCCCAACAAGCACTCTCTGCACTGTGACACGCACACACACCTCCCCCCGCCCCCTTCGTCACAACACACATACACATGCAACTCACCTAGGGCGCCGGTGCCGGGGAAGAAGTCTCCATACTTGTGGAACGACACGGTCATGACGCGGTTGGTGGTGTAGAACGCCTCCTCCACGCCGTCGCCGTGGTGGATGTCGATGTCCACGTACAGCACGCTGCGCGCGGGCAGACAGGGGCAGGGCAGTAATAGGAGGGCTGTTCACTAACAATTCGATGGCGGAGAGCGGAGGCAGGGTTCATGAGGACCGCCGTGGGATGAAACCCAGTCGGACAAAAGCCATGGGCATGCAGGTACAGGGGGCAGCGGCTGGCTGGAAGATGGCCACGCCCTGCACACGTGGTGCCGCCCCACCAGGGGTGCCGCCCCGAACAATAGCACACAGCACTCACCGCTGGTGGACCTTGAGCAGCTCCAGTATGGCCAGCACGATGTCGTTGATGTAGCAGAAGCCTGGGGACAGGAGGGGGGCAGGGCACGAGGGAAGGAAGACAGGTGAGTGGGAGTGGGTCCGGCGATGCTTAGCTGAGGCCAGAACCATGTTGTTGATGAGGCAGAAGCCTGCAGTAGAGCAGGGCAGTGGGGGTGCAGGGCGGGCAGGCATGGGGAGGAGGGGGGCAATGCAGGGAGCGGGGAGGGCAGGCCCCCATCGCTCCATGCCAGTGCCTCATCGGCTCCCTCCTCATGCCCTCTAAACATCGCCGCTCCACCCCCCCCCCCAACCTCGCCTGCCGCTCGCCCTGCCCCGCTCTGTGCTGCCTGCCCCACTTGTCGCCCAAAACTGCTGCCCCACCCTCGCATTCCTGGCCTGCCCTGCCCAGATAGGTACTCCGCTTCGCCGACGCCTCCGCTTCTTGCGCGGTGCATGCCGTCCCTCCAGCTCATGCCCTCAACCCACTGCCCACCCTTTGCCTGCCCTGATATGCAAACAACCCCAACTAACTCACAGTCCCTCCCCCTCGGCTGCACCCACCTGAGGCCTCCCCCTTCTTGGCGTGGTGCATCCCCCCGCTCCAGTTCATAACAATCTCCGCATCCCCGTTGTTGATCAGGGTGGCGCCGCCCACGCTGCCGCCAGAGTAGATCTGCAGAGGGGCAGCAGCCAAGCAGGGGCGCCATTTCTGCAAGATCAGCATGTGCACAGCCGGAACACCCTCTTCTCTCCTTGAGTGCCTCCAAGATCCTACTTTGTAGAAACTACTGCATCACGCCACCAGCCCTCATCTGTGAGATGCACACAAACCAAGTCGCATCACCGACCGCTTGCACCTCCCCCTCCCCCTGTTCATGGCCCTCAAAGCAACTGCTTCATGGTACATTTCCAAACCCACCTGGAAGTACTCCATCATGCCGTCAAACACGGGGCAGTCCGCCTCGCCCACGGGGCCCAGGTTGAAGCGGCGCATCTGGAGATGATTGGGAGGCAGGGGCAGGCAGGGGGCGGTGAGCAGGCAGGTCAACAGGGGCAAGCAAAGGCGGCGACGGCAGTGGAGGCAGCCTTAGCAGCGGTGAGCGGCGGCCGCAGCGGCAAGGCAGCAGAGCCGGCAGCAGCGGCAGCAGCGTGCGCCAAGCAGCAGCAGTGCCCAGCAGCCATAGATAGCAGGACAGAGAGAGGAACCTGCAGCCAGCCAAGCCTCCCCCACATCTCCTGCGCCCACCCCGTCCCACCCCTCCACGAGTGGCACCCAGCGGCAGCCCCCCGCCCAGCCCCCACCTGCATCATGAACTCCTCCTGGTTCTCCGGGGTCACACTGGTCAGGAAGTCGACATAGTCTGTGGGAGGGACGTAGTGAGCAGATACGACCACCAATCAGCATGAGGGAAGGGTCCAAACATCACACAACCAGTGGGGCAGGTGTTGCACTGGACCGGGAGCAGAGCAGGGGAGGAGGAGGCAGCACAGAGGGACCGGCACAGAAGGTGGCCAGCAGGGCAGAAGACAGGGCGGGCCATGAACGTGGGCCATGAAGGTGTGGTATGCTACAGGCAGCAGGGGGGACTGCCACCTGCGGACGAGGGCAGCAGAGAGGCAGGCAGCCCTGGCAGCGGCTGAGGCATTCCGGAGAGCGGCGCTGGGGGCGGCAGGATGATTCATGTGTGTGGGGGCCGGCACGCTCCAGCTACAGTGCCACACAAGCACCAGGCCAACCCTGCCGCCACCGCCAGCTGCCGCAGCTGCCGCCAAAAAAACCCTGCTGCATCCCGCGATGCCCACGCCCCTCCCCCTGCCCCGCTCACCGTCGGCGTGAAAGTACATGATCTCCTCGCGGCTGCGGGGCGGCGGCCTGAACACGCGCATTTTCTCGTCCAGCCCGTAGCCCTTCACCAGGTTGGTTGTCAGGCGGTGCCGGTGGGGCCGCATGGGGTTGCCACCGCCATAGTTGTAGTTGCACAGCTCCTCATCGAAGAAGTAGGCCACGTTGCGCGCCGGCTTGACGGGCGGCCTGTCCTCCGCCATGGCTGGCAGTGCTGCCGCGCTGGAAGAGGGGGTGGAGAGAGCGGACAGGTCTCAGGGGGTGACCCTCCACTTGCGGCTGACGATCACACTGGCTCCAAGCCGTGGCGGGACGCAGGGCGCCAAGGGGCGGGAGGCACACGCAGCGACACTGAGGCCGCTGCCAACGACTCGGGGAAGTGGGCTATTGGGTGGGGTGTGCGCGGCACAGTGCCGATGAGCCCCTGCCCCCTGAGCAAAACCCCTGCATGGGCGGCACAGCGCGGCGCAGCGGGGCCGGCGGCGCCCCTCTGGTTCTCTTGGCACATTTGGAGGGCAGCCGTTTACCAAAGGCGCCTTCTCACTGTCGGACCATTCTGGGTCAAGGGGTAGGCCCTCACGGCAGAAGGGTCCGGGTGGCCACCTGGTACATCACAGGCACGAACAACTTGGCGGCAGCTCAACAGGCCCCCAACAGATGCCGCTCCAAGCCAGCTCCTGCTTCATTAGCAAGTTGTCACCACAATTTATTAAATAGGAACCCGGAAACAAATCTGGCAGGTGGCAGGTCGGGTCAGATGATTACGAAAGGAGATAGCAGGCGGCAGGCGTGCGCACGACTGTCAAGCCATCCTACATCACCCGCTCAGGGCGCATTCGGCTCAACGTTGTGGCAGCGTTCCGCCGCGGCCGCTGGCCCCGCTGCTGCCTCGCTTGGTCGCCGTGCAGTGGGGCACTTTTGGAAGCAGGGGGTGGCAAAGGCGGGGTCTTCCGCCTCTGGGGGCGGCGTCTTGCCAAAGCTGCGGGGGAGCACGGGAGGGGCGGGGGCAGTGAGGGCAGGCAGGAGCAGCGCAGCGTGGGGCAAGGCACGGCTTATGCATGAACGGATTAACCCTGCCTTTGTGCCACCCCATCAACCCATCATCCCTCCCTCGTCTTCCAAATCCAAGTTGGCATGGGCAGGGCCCCCCACGTGCCCCAACATTCGTTGCGCTTTGGGTTCAGTTCAAGGGCCATCTGCATCCGTACCGCACGACAGCCGCCCCCACTCTGCCCCCACCCACCCCACCTCCACATTAAAATCAACCAAAGTAGGGGCCACCCACAAGCCCCACCTGAACTGGCAGGAGAAGTCGTCGTAGTTTGGCTTCATCTCCAGGGGCAGGCCCATGTGGCGGGCAAAGAAGGCCTGGGTGGGCACCTTGCACGAGTTGAGGCACACAGAGGCGCAGCCAGCCTCCTCCAGGTAGCGGCACCTGCGGGGCGGGGCGGGGCGGGGTGGCATGTCTGCATGCTGTGGCGGGAGGCGGGGCGAGGCAGCGCGGCCATCTTGCTCAATTGCAGGGCATGCGGTGCAGGTGCAGACGGAGCCGGGACATGGGAAGCAGGGCAGCCCGTCAGGCCAGTGCCAGCCACCCCCGGCCAGCCAGCCAGCCGGCCAGCCAGGCGCACGCACCGCTTGACGAGCACGCCGTGCCCGGCGCCCACCCGCCCGCCATCGATCTCCACGTCGTTCACCTCGCACTCCCCCATCAGCCACTGGCAGGTCAGCCAGGTGGCCCAGGCGTTGAGCTGGCGAAGAGAGGGGTGGGAGGAGGCGAGTGCACAGGGCATGGGTCGAGGGGGCCCGGGGGTGGGCCGCAGAACCAAGGGCGGGGCGCACTGCACCACTTACTGCACTCCTTATACAGGCTGCTGGGCAGGGCGCCAATGCCACCATCACGCCCCACCAGCCAGCGCTCCCGCTGCCCTGCCCCACCCCGCCTCACCCCACCTGGCACGACAGGGTGGGCATGGGTCTTGAAAACATGACGGAGAATGCGCCGGGCAGCCAAGCGGGGAAGAGGGAGCGCAGGATGCCGACGGTGGTTTCCTGCGTGCCCTGCGGCGTGGCGTGCATCGCGTTCAGGCGGCGTGTCAGGTCGATGATGGCATCATACCTGCAGGGAGGGAGGGAGGGAGGGATGGGAGCAGGCGTTGAGGGGGATGGGCGGGTGGGTGGGTGGGTGCGCGGGTGAGCGAGGCATCAGGGCGTATTGGCGTGCATGCCTGCACCCAGGTGCATGTGCAGCCGGAAGGGGGCTTTCCTCCTGCACGGGCGCCAGGTAGGCACGAGCGCACTGCCGTCGTGGGCTCAGCGCCCCAGCGACCCCTCGCACCCTTCAAGCTGCGAGTCGCTGCCGATGGCTTCCACCATGCGCCGCCTGAAGAGACTGTACACAACGCGGTTGAGCGGCTGCGCATCAATAGACGAGTAGTCGGGCGGCGGGGAGGCGGGGCCCGCCGCCACCAGGCCCCCCTGCTGTGGCCGGACCGGCTCGCTCGCCGCAGCTGCCGCGGCGTGAACCGCGTGTCTTCGGCGAGGGTGGGCGCTGCGTTCTTGGACGGCCAAGCGGGCCGCTGCGGGGCGCTGTAGGCAGCAGCAAGTTGCCATTTTCGGCGGTCTCGTGGCTGCAGCACCCCTCGCGCTTTCAGACTGCTGAGCACACGCGCGATATGGAGGGCCGGCCGGATGAGTCCGAAACAGGAGAGGTCCCATTGGGCGGCGCCAGGCGGGCGGGCAGGCGCGCTGCTGACGGCGGGGGTGGGCTTGGCACATCACTGACAAAACATGGCATGTGGATGTGCTGGCAGCAGTGTTATTATCTCCAATGATTACTCGCAGGGCTGCAATTGCCTGTGCACTGCTGCGCATTGTGGGCTGTTGGGTACAGCGGCGGCACACTGCGGGTGGGCAGCGCCGACTCCGACCAGGCGGTGGGCTGCGCAGGCAGGGGTGGCTGGCGGTAAACGGCCAAACAATCAAACAACACGTGCTGTGCGCACAAATGCCCGGCGCCGGCTGCCCAACCAAGGTGCAGCTGCAGGAACCTGTCGGTGCCGTGGTACCAGGTAGTACCTTCGCTAGGCAGGAACCTACCCGCCCAAGTTGGGAGGCTCTTAACCGCCTGCCCAGGACTGCCAATGTACACACCAGTTGTCCCTCTGTTCCGGCGGTTTCGAGCTCCGAGGTTTCCTGTTTCCTGTCACCAAACCCAGCCTGTGAGGCTCTCCACCGGGCTATAGCAGTGGAGGCCGAGTGTTGGCCTGTGAACATACGTGCAGGCAGTGCTAGTTGCACCCTGTGGAACGTAGCTGGGCACTGGCTGCCTCCAGCTTTGTTCAGCCCTTTCATTGTCCATTGACCGTGGCAAAATTTGAGGCTTGCAGCTCTTACACCAGCCCCTGCAACCCTGCCCCTGCCGTGCAATGCAGATGGCGACTTTCCGCAGCCCGACCGTGCCGGAGGGACGGCTTGAAGGCATTCTGGCAAGCTTCCCTGTGGCCAGATTCTCCGTGACATCCTGGCAGTCCCAGAGCACCGTGGATAGCAACGAGGTGCGAGCAAACCAGATGCTGGCATGGTGCACCAGCCGGGCCTCGCACCCCCACCCCCACCTTGTTGGCAGCGCACAGGGCGGGATTCGTTCTGTGAGGTCGGATCCGCCGGTGGGGCGATGCGATCGCTTGGATGGGGATGTGATGTGGTGACGTTCGCGATCCACAGATCTCTGACTAGGTGGTGAGGTGCACAGCTGATGCTGTGCTGCACTATTACCAGCACTGTGGAAGTGCAAGCTGCCAGTGGCTGGTGGGGCATGGGGGGGAGCGTGTGGCCAAGAAGGCTGCCACCTGGCGCATGGGGATACTCGCCTACGCTTGGCACGGAGGTCACCGGGGAAACAGAATTACAAGTTGTGGAGGTGTTAGGCTGTCAAGAACCCGGCATGCGGGCACAGCAAGCAAGCCTCCAGGGGTGTGGGTACTGCAGGAAGCTGGGTGCATGAGCAGGCATGCATCCTGGCCACTCATCCCTGCATCCACCTCGGATCGGCCTTCCCAAGAGCTCCTCCACCGGGCCCCGTTACCTTGTCTCCAAGCATCTATGGCTCCCGTGACGCCAGCTGGAGCGACAGGAACGCGGCGAACTCGGGCAGGGAAGTGGCCTCGAACCTGCAGGCACATGCCAGCTGCCCCCGGTTGGCATGTCATAAGGTGCGGGCGCCAGGCGCCTGGGTGTCACCAGTTATTCACTGCCGCTTTTTGCACGTTGCAAATAGCGCAGCAAGCTTTGGCAAGCTCTCCCCAGACCGAACAGTGCACGTCATGTGTTGACAGACGACCTTCTGTCGCTGGTACCGCCGCAATTCACTCGCTCGCATCCAGCGCTGTTTGAGCGCAGATATAAGCATTTCGGGACTGTGCGCGATGGGAGACACTCCAATTGCCCGCCGCAACCTGCCAAGCTGGCTTCGGCTGCCAGCCCTTTGCGCCAGAACCTCGCCGGAGGGGTTTGGCGGCCCCAATGGCAGCGCCTCGTCTTTGAACGCCGTGTCCCTGCAATCGCTGGAGTCTGTGGGAGTTGAGGTCAGCACGGGGATGATGCTGCCGGGCGAAGCAACGCCTCAGCCGCGACGCAGGCTCATAGTTAATTTTCGTGATTACCACGATGTTGAATCCAAGGCGGATGCAACCGGCAGCTGAGCATCAGCGCCGGGGGCAGTAGCTGGCGGCGGGGCTGCCGGCAGCCGTCACTGGTACATCATCGGCTCTTGCCTGCTAACTTAATTCTTTGCCTGCCTGCAGAATGCTAGGAAGGACACTGCATGCGGCGCAGGCCACAGTGCCACCGATGTTGAGGCCGGGAAGCTTGATGCGGAGGAGGCATCGCAGGGGCGGGACGTGCGGCGCACCTTCAGCGAGGAGCATGGCGTCAAGCTGGAGCCAGAAGAGCTGGAGGCGGGTGAGCGCTGTGGGCATGGGTGGGGCGCGTTGGCAGGGAAGGTGTAAAGGAAGACTGCGCAGCCGCCTTGCCCTGCTGGCAAACCGCTGCTGCCGCGTGCACGGCCATGCCATGTCTTTGCTGGCACTGTGCCGTCCCCGCTCCACCCCTCCACCCCCCAACGGCTCAGCTCCCGATGCACCCACCCCATGCAGCCAAGAGCCCCGGCCTGAAGGAGCATGTACTGCTATACCACATGTTCTTTTGCCTGGCCCTCCTCGCCAACGTCCTCTTCATCGCCCTCACCACCTGCGGTGAGCCCTGCCTGCCTGCCGCTGCCTGCCCTGCCCCTGTCAGCTCACGCTGGCAGGTGCCTGCCACAGCCGTGCGTGCTGCCAGGGGGCACCTCCGGCACAAGGTTGTGCCTGAGATGCACGCCTGGGGGCGAGTGGGTGCGTCCTAGGCTGCGACAGATCAGGTTGCAGGTAGCATTCGTGGCCGCCAAAAGAGTGCCGCAGCGGGCGGCACCCGCGCCCGCGCTGCCACCCCGCCACCCCGCGTGCGGCTGCCGTTGTGCGGCTGCGTCCTCCCACCTGCCCCGAGGGCCCAGTCCCCATGCAAGCAGCGTGGCCTGCAAACTTTGCCTCACTCACCCGCTCCCCTGGCCTCCCTCCCGCCCTACCCCTCACCCCCCACCCTGCCCCGCCTGCAGACGTGATCCCTCTGGGCCGCCTGAACGCCGGCAGCGTCGGCCTCATCGTCCTCTCCATCTCAGTCCTCATGCGCTCCGAGCTCTTTGTCATGGCCTTCCATTACCTCATCTGCAAGCTCGGCCGCAATGCGCCCCCCGCCGTGCGCCTCTGGCTGTCCCGCGTCCCCTTCCACGCCCCCGGCGCCCTGCACTCAGGCTGCGCACTGGCCGGCTTCCTCTGGCAGTGCGTGTGAGTGGGCAAGCGGGGAGGGGTGCATGGATAGATTCAAGCAGGCTGCCTCGCTACCGGATGCAGCCTGCCGTGTGACTGGCAGCTGCTGCTAGGGCGCTGCACAGCAGGGGGCACTTGCATGTTTTCCAAGCCTCGGCAGCGCCTGGTGCCAGCTGCACTGCCCAGCTGCTTCCACCCATCATCTGCGTTGCAGCTGCTTGTGGTTCGCTCCCCTTGCCTCCCCGACACGTGCAGCAAGCTGATCCGTGCGCTGAGCACCCCTTCCCCCACCCGCATGCGCAGGTATGCACTCCAGTGGTGGCTGCTGCCCACGAAGGGGCCCGGCTTCACATCCCTGCCCCTGGGCGTGCTCTCCTCCCTCACCGCCATCCTCATCCTCCTCTGCTTGGCGGTCATGCTGGTGCTGGCCATCCCCGCTGTCAGGTGTTTGGTGTGGTGCCTGCTATGCCTGTTGTGCCTGCCATGCTGCTTTGCCTGCTACGCCTGCTGTGCTGCTGTGCTGCAGGTTCTTGTCCCGCAGGGAGACAGAGGACGTGCCATTCTGCCCGTCCAAGGCCTGCAAGCCCCAGGGGTGGTTCCGCCCCAGCTTGCATGCCCTTCAAGCAGCCTGTGCCGCTGCCCCGCCTCGTCGCTTGCAGGCACCGCCACCACAACACCTTTGAGCTGACCCACCGATACCTCGGCTGGAGCCTGGTGGCCGCCACCTGGGTGCACATCTGGGCCGCAGCCGCCTTCTTTGGGCGCTACGACGCGCATGGGCAGCCGCTGCAGCACACCAGCAGCGCTGGGGCCGTGCTGGCGCGGCAGGCAGACCTGTGGTGTGTGCTGCTCATCACGTTCCTCGTCTTCCTCCCCTGGTGAGCGGGCACCTAGGCAGTCGCTGGCAGCAGCGGGCGGTGGTGGGGAGGCGAGGAGGCACCCTGCCGGCCTGGGGCAGCAGGCTCAGCACAGGGCTGCTTACAGGTGCACAGCAGGTGGTGCTGCAAGCAGCAGCAGCTGAGCGGGGCCTTAGCCGGGTGCGCTGCCTTTTCCCTTTGTCTGCCTGCAACCCCCAACCCCTCTCCCTGCTGTCACCCTAACACACCCCGACCGCCTCTCCCGTTCCGCTCTCTGCAGGTTGTTTGTGCGCCGGCGGCGCGTGGCTGCCATCGTGCCTGACCCGCGCTCCTGCCTCGTGCTGAGCGGCTTCCCGGGGCACGCACCCGCCGGCACTGCTGGCCGCATCGCCAGCAAGTGGTGGGGAGACTGGCACTCGTTTGCGGCAGTCAGCGGCGAGCGCGACGGCACCGCAGAAGGTGCGCGTGCATGCGTGTGTGTGCGCCTGGTGCTCCGTGCTGCCCATCGCAGCGGTCGCGCCCCATCTGCACTTGTTCCCCCGACGGCATTCTGGGCCGCAGTCAGCATTGCAGTGCCAGGCAAGCTGGCCAAATATCCGACACACACACACCTGATTCCACCCCCTGCCCGCCGCCCCCTGCTCCCGCCCCGCAGGCAGCCAGCACAGCATGTTCATCGCGCCGGCGGGTGACTGGACCAAGGAGCGCATCCGGGAGGCCTCGCAGCTCAAGAACGACGACCAGACCATGCACTGCTACGTGCGCCTCATCCGTGCCCCTGGTGAGTCCCTCAACACAACCAGCTGCCCAAACAAGCCAGCTGCCCGCAACATCAGGCCCTGCCTGGCAGCTGCCTACAACAGCATCCACTTGCAACAGAGTACGCTTCCTACGCTAGCAGCTACCAACAAATTCAGCTGCCCTGCAAAGCAGCTGCCAGCAGAGCTCCCTCCGGGCTGGGTGGCTGAAGCGACATGTGCCGGACACGCATGCGCACCACTATCCTGGCTGCCTCTTGGTCCTGTTCACCCCCTACATCGCCCTGCCCACCACCTGCCTCGCCCTATCCCCTCGCTTATCCTGCTTACAGGCTTCATGTACCAGACGCGCATGTGGGACCGAACAGTCCTGGTGGCCTCGGGTGCAGGCATCGCCCCCGTGCTGCCCTGCGTGCTGCAGCGCACCTCGCCCTCCATCTTCGTGCTGTGGATCTGCAACAGGTCAGGGCGGAAATGTGTTGGTGGTGTTCGTTCCATCATGCCTCAGCCTGTCGTCTGCACCCTCGGCAACCCAGTAACCCGCTTGCGCGCCTGCCCGCTTGCCTGTCTGCCTGCACCTGTGCTTGCAGAGCCTGCCCCGCCTGCCCGCTTGCCTGTCTGCCTGCACCTGTGCTTGCAGAGCCTGCCCCGCCTGCCCTGCCTCCCTGAGACAGACTCGCATCTGGGTGCAAGACGGTACTGTGCTGGCGCCTGCATCCCCTGCACCCATGCTCATGCTGTGCTTTCCCGCTGCCGCCATCCACGCAGGCCTGAGAGCTTTGGTGGAGTCAAGAAGACTTTGGAGGACAACCTGGCGGCTGCCGGCAAGCTCTGGATTCACGACACCTCAATCGAGGTGAGGGCACGGCCCAATCGGCCATCAGTTCCCCACAGGCCGTGGGCACCGGGTCGCCAAGGGGCAGCACTTGTGCTGCTTGCCCTGAGTGCGTGCATGCACCTGCTGCTGCCATGGCTACCTGCGGCCTGCCGCCCGCTGCCTCTTGCCTGTCAGGCTGGTGGCACATGATGTTGCTGCCAGCGCGTGCCCACTGTCGGGACAGTGACGGTGTACCAGCTCGCCTGCCTGCCTGCCTGCCTGCCTGCCTGCCTGCAGGGCCGCCCAGATGTCGTGGCGCTCACACTCAAGGCGGTGAAGAAGGAGAATGCAGAGGCAATGTGAGGGCGCTGTGCGGCTGGGCTGCCGAGCTCTGTCGCTGCCTGCCTGCCTGCCTGCCTGCCTGCCGATTGCATGTCCTCAGGCGGCCTGCATCGCCCGCCCTGCCCTGCCCTGCCCTATCCTGCCGGCCTTCCTGGCCCACCCGGCAGCCACGCATCACCTTCACAGCGGTCTCCCAACCCCACTCGCCGCCCACCCCCCTCCTCCCAACCCATACCACCCCACCCGCAGGTTCATTGTCGCCAACCTGCCGCTCACCTACTCTGTCGTGCGCGGCTGCCAGGCGGTGGGGGTGCCCTCTTTTGGTGCTATTTGGGACAGCTGAGCGGGTCCATGCGGGCAGCACCGGTTACGGCGCCACGTAGAGAGACCGTCCTGAAAGCGTGCGTCGGCGCCGGCGTTGGCGCGAGGCGTCTACCAACTGACTTACCAGTAAAACAAACATAAATTAATAAGGTAATAAGATGGTGCTGCGCTCCGCGTGGCCCATCGCCCTGAGTGCTGATGCATTGCACAGTGTGACTTTTAGATTCGTTGATGATGTCTATTTCTCTTTATTGGCAGGATCGTGAATTTGCCACCCCATCGAAGTCATTTAGATGCATTTGCTAATTTGGGGCCCGTTGTTGCCCACAGCCCCGTTGCCAGCTGCCGTGCCTGCCTCCAAATGGCATGCCTCTCCCAGACCACCCCCTGCTCGCCTTCCGCCCAGCACAGATCCGAGTACCTCATCTAAGCATTTGATCACACACAAGCCATCACCTCGTGCACTGCTCCTTCACACCGCACCCATCGTGCATGCATCATGCTGCCTCCAGCGCTCCCCCACACTCTCTTGCCTTTTGCTTGTACAAAGAAGCAACCGGACCGTGGCTGTAGATTACGCGTGGTACATTAGAGAGATCTATCAGACTATGTAACACTGACGTATGAAGTAGCACGAGCTGAAGTAGCAACACTGTGTCGACAGGCATTTGGGCGGGCGAGGGCGGTGCAAGCGCCGGCGGGCACCGGGCACAGCCGGCGGTGCATCCTGCCCACGTTTGCGTCGCTTGCGGTTTGCATCCGGCTTCTTCGGTTGACCCATCATTCACACTTTACTGACGCTTCAACTTGCTCCTTTTTGGCCTGCCCTACGAAGTAGGCGGGCCTTTGCATCCGGCCGAGAGCGGTGTTTGGGCCACCGAAGCACGCGCAGCATTCGCGTGCTCGTGCAACACCCCGAAGACGGGACCTGTACGCTGAAGGCACAGAAGCTGGAAACAGCGAAATGTTAGCGCCACGCTGTGCTGCGACTCGCGAGGTCTATTTTGAGCTTGCCATGAGGCCTGCCGAGGCAAGGTTCATGAGCATCGGCAGCGAGCGGTGTTTCTCTGACTTTGTTTTCCCTAGAATGGTCAATTTTAGTACGTAGAATTTGTTTCTGAGGTCACGGCAACCTTAAACGCTGTCCAGAAGCCTGGTTTCATCCATTTCCGGCTTTGCCGAGTCACCCACCTTCCCCACATCAGGCATCGTGGATGCGCTCCACGCACATCAAAAAAAAGTTCCTTCCCGTCGGGGCAGGGCAGGCCTACTCGCGCGTCAGCCCGAATTATTGCGTTTCTGGGGGCACTGGCCGACGTGGCCGCTGTCGAGGGTCTCTCTTGCGGCCGATCCCGGTGCCCACATCATTGCTGGTTGCTCCGGTGTCCAGCAAGCGCGCCTCCAGGCGCGATGCAGCCCGGCCAGTTGGGGCACCGCCCGCCGTCGACCGCCCGCTGCTGGCCGGCCGGCCACAGTTCTGCTCGAAAGCCCACACTCCACCAACGTACAGTTTTGAATGCAGCACTGCCCGGCGACTTGCTGGGCGAGCTGCCCACCGCCGCCGCCGCTGCCGCTGCCGCCTCCCTGCTCACTGCTGCCTGGCTGCGGCCTGGAGACGCTAGTAGTAGTGCGCACTGCTCATCGGATGCAGCAGAGGGGCAGCACGCGGATGCAGCACCAGAGGAGGCAGCAGCAGCAGCGGAGCCGCCCTCCACTGCTGATGCCATCTGGGCGGCTGCCTGGCAGGGCTTTTCCCGCCAACCGAGCGGGCAGCAGCAGCAGGAGCAGCAACAGACGGCACCAGGAGCAGCAGGCAGCGGGCAGGCGACGGCACACCAGCCAGGGGAGGCAGCTACTGAGCAGCAGGAAGAGGAGGAGGGTCCGCCGCCTAGCGGGGCGGACGCGCTGCAGCGCACGCCGCTGCTGCTGCTCCAGGTGGGATGATGGCATGGCGCGCTGCCCTGCTGGCGGTGCTGTTTGAAAGGCAGTAACATAGGCATGTGTTGCAGTGTTGTGCACATGCAAGCCTCTCTGCCTGCCTTTCGTGCACCTCCACATACCTGCATGCCCCCTGCCTCCGGCCCCCGCCTGCAGGGCATCCGTGCCAGCGAGCGCTGCCGGCTACTGGCGCTATGCCTGGCAGCTCTCGAGGCGCAGGTGGGTGCGCTGCCACCGCAGGCCGCCATGCTGAGAGGCACGGCACAGTGGCGCCAGCTGGCGACCGCCCTGCTGGCACTGTCCAGCCTGGCAGCTGCTGCCACTTGGCTGGGCTACGTGCCAGCTCAGCTGCTGGAGGCAGCTGCTGGGAAGCTGGCAGCCGTCGAGCCAGCTGTGCTGCAGGCTGCAGGGCTAGAGAGCGCTGCCGCAGCCCTGCAGCGACAGGCGGCAGCGGCGGCAGCAGCAGTAGCTGGGGGCGGGGGCAATGAGGGCGGCAGCAGCCCTGGCAGCAGTGCGGGGGAGGATGGCACGGCAGCAGTGGACTGGTATGGGCTGGGTGAGAAAGCTCAGCTGTACAGCGCCGTGCTGCGCCTGCTCACATGTGCGTCCATCGAGCAGCAGGGGCAGGCGGGGGAGGTCGACGCAGCAAGCAGCCAGGCGGCAACAGCAGCAGGAGGAGATGCCGCAGGCCTGCTGACAGCAGCCGACGACAGCGCCCCTGGCACAACGACAGCAGCAGCAGCGGCGGGGATTCAGCAGCAGCAGCATTCGGGCGAGGCATTAGCAGGCAGCAGTGTGGGGGTGGACGGCCTGGCCAGGCGGCAAGCGGTGGCGCTCCTGCAGCAGCAGCAGCAAGGCGGCCTCCCTGCCACCATCAGGTGAGGCTGCCTGGCGGGCTGGTGTGTGTGCTAGCTGGCATCACAATTCTTCTGCTGAAGAACATCACAAGCACCCGCCCTGGTGTGCACACACTACCGATGCCAGTTCTAAGTTTCAACCTGTTTGCCCTACCTTCTTATCTGCCTGGCGTTCCTGTCACCTTTCCGCCACCGCAGGGGGTGGCGTGCCACGGCGGCGGGCGCCCGCAGCAACTCACAAGTGCTTGCGCTGGCGCCCGCTGTGCTGCAAGACATGGCGGTGGCTGCGGCAGATGCCGTGGCGGCCGCTTATTTGGCAGATGCCGCCGCCGCTGGGCCCGACATGGCAGCAGCAGCAGCGGCGGCTGCGGCGGCGACAGCGGGGGCGGCAGCGGGGAGAACAAGTGGAGGCTCTTCAGGGCCCCAGGCTGCGGCGGCCTCCGGAGAAGCAGCAGAGGCTGCGGCTCCCAGCGCCCGGCGGCGGCAGTGGCGGTGGCAGTGGGGCGCCCCCGATGCAGGCACCCGTGGCGGTGATGCAGCAGCGCTGGCCACTGCACCGCCGAGCACTCTGGAAGGCTCTGCCGCACCCGGCAGCAGCAGCAGCAGCGGCAGCCGTGATGGCAGCAGCAGTGCCGGCGGCAGCGGGGACCCACTGGAGGCCGGCTGGTGGCCCACATTTGTGCACGCCCAGCTGGGCAGCACGCGCCAGCTGCAACGCTTCACAAATGCAGTGGCTCTCAACCGCTGGGTGCAGGTGGGGCGGGGCTCCAGCGTCGGCCGGCTTCTGCTGCGATAGCTGTTGCTACGCCTGCATCTGCCACTGGCGCTGCCTGGGATGTGTGGTACTGGTGCTGCTCAGACTGCACATGAACACTGTTCAGACTGCACATGCGCATATCCCGGGGGCCCTTCTTATGTGCCCAGTCACCGTGCTTTTTGCCTCACGTGCCGCCGGCCGTCTCCGTGCCCCCCTGCCCCCTCTGCAGCGCCAGTACCGAGGGGTGGCAGACATTTATGAGGACCGCCTGCCCCTCTTCTGCATCACGGCGGGTGGCACCAGACTGGAGGTGCGCCACGGGGGCTGGCAGGCACAGCTGTTGCTACCCTGCATGCGGGGCATGCACAGGGGCGTTGGGTGAAGCGCTTCAGCGGCAGCGGTGTGCCGCCCTGGGACGACACGGCAATGTCGTGTGGCGCGGCTGGGCAGGCGGTGCAGACAGCAGGACTGGCAGTGCTGGGCACCTCCTGCAGTTCCACCGCTGCAGTGCGTTGTACCTCCTGCACTAGCCGGAGGACGTGACCAAAGCATGCTGTTCCTTCCCCCTGCGCTGCAGCCCCGCACAGCTCCCATGAAGCGGACTCCCGAGCTGGCGCGCCTCAAGGGCCTGCGCTACGCTGGTGGGTGGCTGTGGGTGGTGATGGGGGGGGCTGGGAGGCGGAGCGTGGGTGGGATGTTTGTAAGTAGACGACTGGATGGTTGAGAGGTTGCTGTGGCGAGCTGTGCACCTGTTTCCCCTGCTGCCTGCTGCCCATGGCATGCTGATGTGCTCGGGGGGGGGGGGGGGGGGCTCACCGCGTCTCACAAGGAGACCCCGTGCCCCTGCTTGCGCACTCGCTCCAAGGTTGCCTCTCTCACCCTGCTTGCGCACTCGCTCCAAGGTTGCCTCTCTCACCCTGCTTGCGCACTCGCTCCAAGGTTGCCTCTCTCACCCTGCTTTTCATGCCTGGCCCCTACTCCCCTCCTTCGCCTGCCGCTGCCCCCGCCCATGCAGCCAGCTTGCTGCTGGAGGCGGCCGATTTGCTGGTCCCCCTGCTGCGCACGCTGTGGCAACAGGCCACCTCTGCAGCCTCCTGGCTGCTGGTGCGCCTGGTGGGGCAAGCAGTGGCGCTGGTGCGGCGGGGCATGCTGCAGGGCAGCGCGGCAGCAGCCGCGGCTGCGGCAGCGGGGGCGGTGTCCGGTTTGGGCGCCCAGCAGCAGCCAGGCGATCCGCCGGGGCCACAGAAGCGGGGCCAGAGGCAGGCCGGGCAGCGGCAGCAGGGGCGGCAGCGCCAGCAGCGGGAGGGCGGAGGGAGGGAGCCGCCGGGCCCAACGGCTGCTGGCGGCTGGGCGTGGACGTGACGGGCTGCTTGTATGTAACCTAAGCGGGCCTTCCTCAGTTCAAGGTTGGAAGCTAGTGGTGCTGCTGTCTGGAAGCAGAGGTAGGTCAAGGTGTGTGTGTGCTGCGCACTGCATGCAAGCCCCAGGGGCCGGCAGGTGCATGTGCCCAGTCCCGAACCACCCGCAAGGCATCAGCAGATCATGGCTGGTCACGCAGTCTTTATTCTTGGAAGAAGGGTTCTGAACCTGGCACGAATGGCCAGAAGGTGCCTTAGCCACTGAAACGCAGCAAATCAGCTGCTGGCGGGCAAACCCAGCACACGGCCGCAGCAAAGCGGTCAGCATGCATCACGTCATCACGTCGGCCAAGGGGGAGCGGACGCTCCAGCAGAGCTTCAGTGGTGCCGCCAGCGGGGCAGTCAGCCCCCGGCGGGCCCATCATTTGTCGGCTGTTTGCTTGTAGTCTTCGAAAAAGGCAGCTTGTGGATGTACAAAACAGTGAAAATTCGGAGTATAAGGCGCCTCACCTGCAAGCTATGCAGGTGCCTTCAGCCGGAGGCACTCGCCGGCAGGAGCGGGCGGCCACACGAAGCGCGCGCTGCCCGGCATGCCTGCTGCGCCTCAGCGGGCAGCCTACTGCTATGCCGCTGCACCGCACCCGCCCATCTTACAACAATCAGCTAGCACAATGCAGGCATCCAGCAGCTGCACAGTGCGGGGTACCCCTCTGGCGGCATGCCGGCCGCAGAGCCGGGCGGTTGCCGCTGGGCGCCGCATGCAGGTGGGTAGGGTCCGGTGGGGTCTGAGAGCTGCATTCTTGTGCGCTTGTACACGATGGTGGCAGCCAAACCTGGAGGTCAGGCGGGTGACGCCTGTGCCATCAACCCCAAACCCCGCGCCGCTTCACGCCTGCTCACGGCGGCAGACAATGCCAACATGCCCTGCGCACCTCCTTGCAAGCCGCGGTGGTTGCGGGGTGTGTGCCTGCCGCTGCCTCCTTAGGCTGCCGCCGCCGCCGCCTGCAGCTGGCGGCACGCTGTGCGGCGACCCCAACCCAGCGCTTCATCCCTGCGCCGCCTTGGGCGTGTACTTTCCTTGCAGGTGGTGCGTGCTGGCAAGGTGGAGAGCGGCCCTAAGGTGGCCATCGTGGGCGTCAGCGGAGGTGAGCCCCTGCGGCAGTTGCATGCGAAGCAGTTGCGTCATGCGCTGACTGGCAGCTGCGACTGGGCGTGGCGGTTGCCCTGCATGCCAGGCCGCCCAGGCTGCTTCTCCCTGCCACCGCTAGTTGCTGACACACCGCCCCCCTGCACCCTGCCTGCCGCCCCTGCCTCCCCTCATCACCATCGCTGTCCGTCACTGCAGCTGTCGGCCAGGTGTGTGGGGCATAGAGAAGGAGGGCATGCATGCTGACGATGATGTGGAGCGGCGCATGCGTGTGGGCATGGGCCGTCCTGCTGCCCTGCACTTCTCACAATGGCAGTGCTGCCCCGTCCCGATTTGTGCACCATTCGAGCCCCGCTCACCCACCCAACTGTCTCCCGCCCACCCCCCTGCTTGCCCGCACTTTGAGCTGTGCAGGAGTTCCTGCGGATAAGTGCCTGCTGCGCCCGCCCGGCTGCCTGGCTGCCTACCTGTGCCTGGGCCGCTGGCACGCCCTCGTTTGCTTGGAACCGGCAGCGGCCGTGCACTCCCTCTTCCTGTGCCAGCCACATGGCAGCGTCCAGCATGTGCGCCGCCCAGCTGCCAACTGCCTTGCCCGCCCCGTCCTCCGCCCTACCCTAGCTAACTTGCCCCTGTGTGTGTCTCGCGCGTGTGCTCGTCCTTTCCTTCCTTCCTCCCCCGGCCTGCACGTGCTGCATGAGCGCGACTTCCCGTACAGCGACATCAAGATGCTGGCCTCGGCGCGCTCCGCGGGCAAGAAGTACACCTTTGAGGGGGTGGAGTACACGTGCGAGGAGCTCAAGGAGGACAGGTGGGTCTCGAGGGGGTGGGAAGATGCAGTGTGTGTGTTGGGCGGGCAGTGCAGGGCTCCAGGTGTGCAGTACACGTGCGAGGAGCTCAAGGAGGACAGGTGGTTGGGGCCCAGGGTGCTCAAGGGGGGTGGGGAAAAGGCACAAGCTCAGAGTGTGTGTTGGGCGGGCAGTGGCATGGGAAGCAGGTGATTTGGGGGAGGCGAAGGCGGAGCAGTTGTGGCCGGTGTAGAAGGTACAGGTTTGGGGTTGTGGCCGTCGCCCTCCTCTCCTTTGGGGGATGCCCTGCCGCTGCCGCCCCTCCTCACCGCCCCCCACCCTCACCCCTGCAGCTTTGAGGGCGTGGACATTGCCCTGTTCTCCGCCGGCGGCTCCATCTCCAAGAAGTTCGCCCCCATCGCGTCTGCCGCCGGCTGCACCGTCGTCGACAACTCCTCCTGCTTCCGCATGACGGAGGGCGTGCCGCTGGTCATCCCCGAGGTCAACCCAGAGGTGGGTGGGGCGGGGGGCAGACAGAGTGTGTGGAAGGGCTGGCCTTGTCGGGGGCACCCACTGGTGACAAGGCAGGCCTTTTTGGTGGTTTGGGAGCAGAGCCCACCCAGCCTGCGGCAGCCTGCTCATGCCCATTCACAGAGTGGGGCACTCACACATGCGGCCCAGCACTTTCCCTCCCCCGCAGGCCATGGCGGGCATGAAGTACGGGCAGGGCGGCATCATCGCCAACCCCAACTGCTCCACCATCATTGCCCTGATGGCTGTCACCCCCCTGCACCGCGCCGGTGAGTGCACATGCCACCCTTGTACATATGTGTGTGTGTGCGTGGGATGGAGGCGTTGGTTGCTCTGAGAGGAGCAGACCTGTGTTTGAGCGAGGCAGCCGCGGGGACGTGTGTTGCAGCATGGCGGGGCGGCAGCAGAGCAGCATGGTGGGGCGCCAGCGTGCCGTGCCCTGCACTTACTCCCCTGATGCCCACCCCCACTCCATGGCTGTGCCCCCCCCACAAGCAGCGCGCCCAGCTGTCGGGCGGCCTCTGACCCCTCCCCTCCCCCTTCTTGCACTTATACCACCCCTCCCCCCTGCTGCCCCTCCCCCCCCCCCCGCAGCCAAGGTGAAGCGCATGGTGGTGTCCACATACCAGGCGGCCTCTGGCGCGGGCCAGGCGGCGATGGAGGAGCTGGAGCAGCAGACGCGGGAGGCGCTGGACGGTGAGGCGGGCCCGTAGTTGATCCAGCAGTGTCAGTAAAAGCAGTCAGACATCAATGGTACTGGAGGGCTGTCTGACTGTTGGTCACACGACGGGTGGCAGCATGTGTGGGTGTTGCAGGCTCGCCGCTCGTTTGCGCCGCAAGCCACGCATCTCGCCACGCTCCCCTTCCCCTTTCGGCTGGCCCCCACTGACTGCGATTGATGTGTCGCTCATGTGCCGCCCCCCCGCCCAACCGCAGGCAAGCCGGTCACCATGAACATCTTCCCCTTCCAGTACGCCTTCAACCTCTTCTCCCACAACTCCCCCATGACTGAGAACGGGTACAACGAGGAGGAGATGAAGCTGGTGGGTGGGTGGGTGGGGAGGGATGAGGCAAGGCGGAGCCGGCTGACGGGAGTGTCACTTGTGTGTGCAGCGCCGGTGGTGCGCGCGGGTGGCCGGCACGCCGTCTCTGGCCAGCTGGGGGCCAGCAGCACCGCAGCTCGTCTCCTCAATGCGCGAGAGCGGGCAGGAGCAGAGCACCCGCACGCCTTCCAACGATGCGTCCCCCTCAGCAATGCCCGCCCTTGCTCTTGCCTGCCTGCCCATCCGTGCCCTCCTCTCGCTCCGCCCCGCCCCTCCCCCTCCTTCTCCTGGGCAGGTCAAGGAGACGCGCAAGATCTGGGGTGAGAACGACGTGTCCATCACCGGCACCTGCATCCGCGTCCCCGTGATGCGCGCGCACGCAGAGTCCATCAACCTCGAGTTTGAGAACGACATCTCAGGTGGGTGGGTGGGCAAGTGTGGGTGGGTGCCGGCGCCCCTGCCCTGCTAGCTGTCTGGTGCCTTTGGCTTTAAGTCCCTGTTGGCTTCCTCAAGCCCATGCCTTTGGGCTGTAGCCGTCTTCTTCATCCGGCACCCCTGCCATGTGCCTTCCATCCTGCCTATCTGCATCTGTGTTGTTTCAAGTGGTACAGGGCGGGGTGGGACCAGGCGGGCAGAACGCCTGCACCTCGAGTTGTGCATTTGTGTGTGTAGTGGGTGGACCATTGCAGGCAGGAGATGCCGAGGCGGGCCGGGCGCAGACCGGGCAAGACCACCATCCTCTCAAGTTGGCATGGACACTAGCGGTCAATGCGCGTGCCCATCTGTGCCCCGCTCCCCACTAACCGGAAGCCTTGCTGCCTTGCCTGCCTGCCCGCCCGCCTGCCCCTGCAGAGGAGGAGGCCCTGGCCGCCCTGGCCGCCTTCCCCGGCGTGTCCATCATCAACGACCGCGCCAACAACCGCTTCCCCACCCCGCTGGACGCCTCCAACCAGGTGCGTGGCTGGTGTGTAGGCGCGCTTTTGAGGGCGGGCTAACACAGAGATACAGCTGCTGTGGGGGGGATCATGAGGGTGGGCCGGGTGGCAGCGCGGCAGCCAGGCGACTAGGGCATGGGCGGGGGGGGGGGCAGGCGGCACAGTCGGCTGGCTGGCCTTGCAGCCTGGCCGGCCTTGCACCGCACCTGGTCTGTGCTGCACCTGTCAATGCAGTTTGAGAGGGGATGTGTGCTTATGTGACCCTTGCTCCCCCTCCACATGCTGCAGGATGATGTGTATGTGGGCCGCGTGCGCCGCGACATCTCTCGGGGCGACGCCAAGGGCCTGGACCTGTTTGTGTGCGGCGACCAGATCAAGAAGGGCGCAGCGCTCAACGCAGTGCAGGTGCGTGCGGGGACAGAGGTGTGAGGAACAGCGGTGTGACGCTGCTGGCGTGGGGTCATGTGTGGGTGGGTGGATGGGGCGGGGAGGCCAGCCCGGGGAGTGGACGGCAGATCAGGAAGGGGTGCGGTGCTCAGCGCAGTGTCAGACAACGGGCCCTGCCTGGTTGACCTCCCACCACTGCTGCTGTTTACTTTCGCACTCAAGGCTTGTCCCGCCTGCCGCTTCTGCCCCGCTTCGCCCCCCTGCAGGTGGCCGAGCTCCTGCTCTAAGAGGCGGCCCTTCCCACTGTTCGGCTGGCCCCCTCTGTTGACATGGCAGCAGCTGAGACTGCCATTCTCTGAGCAGCGGCAGCGGCTGGCATCTTTGCCACCGCACACAGCGGGCCAGCCCACTGCCCCCCCTGTATTGCACGACCGAGCGGAGACACGCGCGGCACCCCCGCCGCGCCTCGCCGATCCTTGATGCCTCCTTGCCCTTGACACCTCCTCCCCTCATCCCACCTTCCCATGCCGCTTTTCCCTGCTCCCTGCTGCTGTTGCGTGCGAGTGCGTGCGTGCGTGCGCGTGTACCCATCCCCTACTCCAGCCTCCCCCGCCCCGTCCGCTCTCTTCTTCGCTGCTGTTTCGGCCCGCCGCGCCCAGAACCCCCGCCCCACCCAACAACGATACCGAATGAGGGTCCAAATTGCCCCTGCCCTCCCTGCCTGCTTCTGCCCCGGTTCTGTCCTTCTGCTGCGCCCCGCCCCACCCTCCTCATGATGCCCTGTCGCCCGCCGTGCCCTTGCCGGGAGACCGAGGCACCGCCCCTCCACTCACACAACCCAACCCAACACTGTCTGGTGACCATCACTCCCCAGTGCTCTGCCGTGCCTCTGACCTCGCCCGTCGCGCTCCTGTGCTGCACACGAATCATTATTTCCAGGTACCAGCTCTGCTCCCTGCCCCCACCACTCCCTTCCGCGTCATGTAACCCATCTCCGCAGCAAAACTTGCCGGCGCCAAAACAGGCAGCTGGGAGGGCAACCAACAATGCTGGCCCAGTGTCACAACTGGCGCCTGACTGGCGGCGGCAGCGGCAGCGGTCCTGTACACCATTTCCTGCCTGGGCACTTGCCTCACGGCTCAAGTTCGGCCTGAATGCTACCTGTGCCCGAACCGTGCTCACATCCAAGAGCATATAGCAATTGACGGCGCGTCCTGAGGCGGGCCGGCGCCTCCCGCCGGGCCGGTGCTCTCGTACAAGCTCGGTCCTCTCACCTGCACGCCTCGTGGCTCCTGGACCTGTGTTACTTCACGCGGGAGAGTGCGCTGAAGGTGAGGACCTCTGCACCCTATGCACACACACCCGCTGCAAGGGCCCGCATGTTGGCCGCTGCGGCTCCGGTGCTAGGGCCCTGGTGTGCGTTCCCGGCTAACAGAAGCCTAGAAGAACTGTTACTCGGGTCGGAACCGCCCTCGCAAATGTGACCCATAGTGGCTGTCACTGCCCGCCGCCGCTGCCGCCACCGCCGCCGCTGCCGCCGCTGGCCTCCGAACACCCCCTTGCTACTGTGACCTCACCATTTCTGATCCCGCTTGCAGGCCTGTAACCTTCAATAATGGTATGAGATCGCTTCACTGCCGCCTGTTCTGCATAGGTGAGAGCCGCAGAGGGCGGAGGGCGGACGCGCCCCAGGCCCAACTACCCTGCCTGCCAGCACAAGCAAGACTGAGCGGCCGCCTGCATGAGCGCAGCCCAGGCCTGAGCCCTCCTCCTTTGTATACATCCATGCACGCGCTGCAGTCCTCCTGCAGCTGGCGGCGGCTCTAGCGGGGCCCCGCCGCAGCGCCGAGGCAGTCGGAGGCGGCTTTCTGGGCGGGGGCGGGAGCGCCGGCACGGGCACACCTGCTGCACAGCATGCCCGCCGCGGCCGGCGCATACTGCAGGATGAGGAGGACCCTGCACTAAAGTGAGGCTGGCCAGCTGGTGTCTGCTGGCGGGGGGAGCGCACCTGCATGCAGCACTGCAGGGCAACCAGGGCGCGCATAGCGCAGGGCTGCCACTGGGGCATCCGTAGTGAGTGAGTGAGCCTCTCCTGCAAGGCCTCCCCTTCAACACCAAGTTAGCCTCACTATGTCGTGCTGACCCCTGGGCCTGCCCTTTCAATGTCCGCCTGTCTGCACTGCAGCCCCACCACGGTGCCATGGGTGCCGCTGGGCACGCCGGGCGTCCCGCTCTCCTCTGGGCAGGCGGCCTCTGTGTCCCTGCTCCTCGACTCTCGCGGCGCTCCCTATGTCTGCTATCGCGACATGACCAAAAGCGGCGCCGTGCTGGTGCTCAAGTTTGGCGGCAGCGTGAGCGAGGCCAGCGGGGCGTGGGCCCAGGTGGGCGCCACGCAGGCCAGCACAGCGGGCGCAGCAGGCGCCGCCATGGCGTTTGACGAGTTTGACATCCCCCACGTCGCGTACGCAGACGCCACCCAGGGCTCCCGCCTCTCAGTGGTGCGCACCCCGGCTTGCACGCTGTGGCTGCTGCTGCTGCTGCTGCTGATGATGATGATGAGGATGATGATATGATGCTGATGCACGCAGGGGGCCACGGCCGCTCTGCCCGCGGCGCAGCACGCTGCCTGGGCTCCCCTGTGCTGCAGCCCTGCTGCGTACACCGGCCCTGCGCCTTTGCAGCACCACACGCCCACCGGGCTTCTGCCCACCCTGCTCTGCAGCCCCACCTCCCCACCCTGGCCACACCAGGCACCCCCTCCCCTTCCCCAACCCTTCCCCTCCCCTCCTCCACCCCGCCACACCCCCAACGCAGGTCAAGCTGCAGGCCCGGCGCTGGGCGGCCATCGGCGACCCCGGCTTCTCCGAGGGCCCCGTGGGCAGCGAGGTGGCCCTGGCTGCCGACCCCGCCAGCGGCCTGCTGTACGCCGCCTTTGTGAGCACGGATCGGGAGCTGGGGGTGATGGTGGTGGCGTGGAACGCCGACACGGAGGCCTGGCTGAACAGCGGGTTTGACCTGGCGGGAGGCTCGGCTGCCACCTCACTCCAGCTGGCGCTCGACCCCGACGGCTTCCCACTCGTGGCCTACTCTGTCGGCAGCAACGTGCATGCGCGGCGCCACGACGGCTCCTCCTGGCAGGACCTGGGCGGCGGCGTGACGCCTGGGGCCAGGCCCGGCCTGGTGTGTGCCGCAGACGGCATGAGCTTCCTGGCGGTGGGCACGCCCAAGGCCACCGTGTGGGCGGCCTGGCCTGGTGGCGAGGCCTGGGACCTGGTGGGGGCCTACGGCTTCTCCTCAGGTGTGGGCAGAATATACAGGAGTGATCGAGTAGATGAGGTGGAACGCTGGTGGGGCAAGTGGCTGGGGATGCTTGGCAGGCGGGTCCCCTTTTCCCACCCTCATTTTCACAATGTGCCTCCCAGGCAGTGACACCCTCTTCTTGCTCGCCACAATCTTCACTCATGACACGAAGTCCACCACTTTCGTCCCCCTCCCAGGTGCCGCCAACACCTGGAACGCGCTGGCGCTGGGCTCCAACGGAGCGCCCTGGCTGGCGTCCGCGCTGGCGCCCTCGGGAGCGCTCACAGCGTGGCGCTACGACCCTGACGCCAACCAGTGGGTGACCTACGGGCAGGCATCCAACGGCTCTGCTGCCTGGGCCAGCCTGGCAGTCGCCCCCGGCGGCCTGCCCATTGTGGCGTTCAGCGATCGCAGCCAGGGGGATATGCTGGCGGTACGCGCCTGGCCCGGGCGCAGGCTGTCGCCGCCGCCGGCGCCGCCGGCGCCACCGCCCGCGCCGCCCGCGCCTCCGTCCAGGCACGTGGGGCGTGGTTGGGTGGGGGTGGGTGGGTGTGGGTTGGGATGGGGTCGGCCGGTCCGCTGATGGCGGCGCAGGGTGGGTGGTATGGTGCTGCCTGTGCAAGTTGGGTTGGACAGGGGCGGTGCATGGTGAGCATGCAGAGCGTGTGCGGTTGCATGTGTCAGCGTTCTAACGTGACCACACCAGCCATGCCCATGGCATTCCGTATCCCACAGGGGCAAGCCTGCATCTCCCCTCGCCAGCCCACTTCCTGCCCCGCTGCCAACCTGCAACCCATGCCCTGCCTGCCTGCTGCAGGTCGCCTCCATCAGAGCTGCGGTTGCCACCCTCGGAGCCTCCTCCCGAAGAGTCGCCTGAACCTGAGGTGCTGCCTCCCCCGGAACCCTCCTCCCCCTCCCCTGAGCCTCCCATCGATCCCCTGAAAGCGAGGCCGCCCCCAAAGCCCCCCCGCCCTCCCTCGCCCCCCAGCCCTCCACCCAAGTTCAAGCGGGCACCGCCGCCCACCCCGCCCTTGCCCCCATCACCCTCCCCGGCTCCCCCACCGCCCATCCGGCCGCCCCCCAAGCCGCCGCGCCCTCCCTCCCCGCCCTCCCCACCACCCAAGTGGAAGCGTGCGCCACCTCCCACGCCCCCTTCCCCGCCTGCACCTCCCCCCTCCCCCCCAGAGCCGCCATCCCCGCCCGCCCCGCCGCCCTCGCCGCCCCCACCCTGGCCCTCGCCCCCGCCACCGGAACCTGAATCGCCCAGCCCGCCGCCGCCGCCCAGCCCGCCGCCACCCAGCCCGCCCCGGCCCCGGGCCCCACCCCAGCCCACGCCCCCCAGCCCGCCGCCCCCGTCGCCGCCGCGGCCCAGGCCGCAGGCACCGCAGCTCCGGGAGTTTGAAGCCACACCTCGCCGGGGGTGAGCCTCCTTGGCGCATCCGCAACTCCTGTGCTGTGGCACTGTGGCACTGTGGCAGCTGCAGCTGGCGCAGAAGGCAAGGGGGGGGGCGCCTGCGGGGCGTAGCATTCAAAGAGCCTGCACACCGCCACTGCACCTGCGCCCAACACCCTCCTGCTCTGCCTCCTCCTTTCATGCGCCAAGTAATAAAATAATTCAAGTTTTATGGGTTTCGCCCACCTTTGACCACATCTACTTGAGGTTGCAAGCACCCCTCAGGTCCAAGAGGGCTGCATTACAGAGGCAGCCAGCTAGCAGGGGCAGTGTGCGGCGGCCTTAGCGCCGGGACCGCCAGCGTGCAAGCAAAGGATCACACGGCAAATGGGCAGCTCAGAGCTCTCTCCCGTGTGTGCATGACGGTCTGCTCAACACGATGCCCTCTGGCGGACCGATGGGCGTAGGCATGACTATTTGAACGGTCGTATCACATCGAACGAGATGGGTTGCCACGTCATATGGGTTGCCGCCGCACGAGTACGTGCTCCATGTCACCGGCAGTCTGTTGCGAGGGTGTTCGCATCGCGAGCCCTAGATCTCCACGCTAGAACGTGGGGCTGCTGAATTGCGCTGCTATACAACCGGCAGCCCACGCCTCCACACTTGTGCGCACGAAGCTTGCGTCGGTGAGCCCCAGCCCCCGGCGCGGGACCTTTGCGTTGAAAGCACGGACGAAGAGCTGATGCCGTGCTCAGATGGGAGCAGGAGGCAGCAGTGGGACAGGTCACATGTGTGCCCCTTAGCACCTAACTCGGCCTTCTCCGCAGCGGCATACACCTGCAGGCGCTGAGTGACGGGTGGGGAGCGCCCAGGAAATCATAAGGCGTGCTGGGGGCGGCAGGTCCCGGCCGGCCCCCAACCCATGGCCGGCAGCAGGAGGGGGGCGCCTGAGCCGGCTTGTGCAGCTGCCTAGCCCTGCTGCCAACATCACGCCAGGCAGCAACGTTGGAGGGCAGCTGCCGTACAGGGTGAGGGTGCAGCACAGGCGTGCAGGCGGCAGGGGGTGGCGGCCGCAGGGGGTGGCGGGTGGCACCCTGGGTGGCGGTGGCCACTGCCGCCGCAACAGCCGCGGGTTGCTGTGCCGCACAGTCCTGCTACTCCCTTCAACGGCGGACGAGTTGTGAAGCACTGCCTCACCCGGCCCTGCCTCCCCTGCGCTGCTGCAGCTCTGCGGCCGTGCGCCGGGAGCCCCGGGCGGCGGCCATGCCGCTTTGGACGGCATGCTGGGTGCTGCTGACCTGCATGCTGTGCTTGCCAGGTAAGGTGCCGCCCGCAATGATACAGAGCAGCCCTGGCCACACATGCAGCACCCTGGAGTATGTTGCTGCGTGCTGCTGCGTGGCAGCTGGCGCACGCGGCTGCCCGCTTCACGCAACCTGCCGCCCCCATGTCCTGCAGATGGCATGCACGCAGCGGTCGTGCCTGCCCCTCAGCTGGCTGGGGTTAAAACCATCACGCTTGTAGGCCGCACCGGATGCAGTCAGCGCGGTGAGCAGACGTGCACGTGTGCCCTCCCTGTTCCCAGCCTCTGCATGTGCCTTGCAGTGGGCAGGTGCATGTTTGAATTTGCAGCGCTGCACTCAAGTGATACACAAGGCGCCGGCGCGCTGCCTGCCTGCCCTGGCACGTGGCAGCATGCCACATCTCCCCTCCCCTAATCTTCCCGGTGCTGTGCAGGCTCCCTTGGTTCCTCTGCCTGCCCCGCGCCCGGCAGGTGTGTGCAGCGCTGCGCCAGGCAGGCAGTTGGGCTGCAGCGGGCGGGTGCTCTGGCATGCATTGGCTGCATCAGCTGCATTGCACGCGAGCCCATGTGGCAGGCAGGTAGCATGCATGCCCGCAGCCCCACCGTACTTCACTGTGCCCTGCCACTCTTGCCCCCGCACATGGTGCAGCACGGCTGCCGGCGGGCTGAGCCTTTCGGCGGGCAAGGCGGGCGCCAACAGCATGTGGAGGCTGGAGGGAGGCAGGGGAGCAGCAGCCAAGCAGAACTTTGTGGGGCTTAACGTCACTCTCAAGGTGCGGCACAGGGGAGGGCATGCTGTGGGTTGCGCGTGCGCAGCAGCTGCAAGCTGCGGGGCACGGTGTGCTGCGGGCGGGGGCAGGGAGTCTTGTGAGGGCCTGCCCTGGGGG
This sequence comes from Micractinium sp. NFX-FRZ, assembly GCA_029339195.1. Taxonomy (NCBI): domain Eukaryota; kingdom Viridiplantae; phylum Chlorophyta; class Trebouxiophyceae; order Chlorellales; family Chlorellaceae; genus Micractinium; species Micractinium sp. NFX-FRZ. Next base: position 98,516 of record JAPTJF010000074.1, on the reverse strand, counting down.
CGGGTGTGTTGCTCACGCTCACACAAGAGGGTAGGGGAGCCAAGGTGGCAGGGGCAGCAGCAGGGGCAGGTCTGGGCGAGGCAGGCCTGGGGCATGCCGTCAACTTAGGCCCTGGGCCGCTGTTGTTGTGGCGGCAGGAGCAACGGGGGGGCCAGTTTGGGGGTCCAGCTTGGCATTTCTGCTCCTTCAACACAGTGCCAGCAAGGCCACACTCACCCGAGCCTGGCTGCCCTCAATGCAGGTGCTGTCGCGGGTGCCGCCGCACGGCAGCTGTGCTAGCGTCAGCCAGGCCACTGCCGTGGCTGCCTGCGGCAACGCCGGCGCAGCGCTCGGCCCCGGGAGCGGCTGGGTGCTGGAGCCGGCTGGGTCGGGGCGGTCCCACTTTCGAATACGGGCAGCGGTGAGTATGGCAACAGGCCCTTGGGTCACAAACATGCATGCACAGCTGGCTTGACAGCTGGCTTTGCATGCGAGTGGCTTAGCAGGGGGAGTGGCGCACCCAGCTGCGCCGCGCCAGCCATTTGGGCAGGCAGCAGGGCGTGCATGGGCAGGGCGCGATGTGCCTGGGCAGTAGTGAGCAGAGTACGAGGTGCAGCCCAGCACACGTGGCCTGCGCAGGCGGTTCCCCATGTGGGTGCCTGCCCAGCTCCCGAAGCAGCTACATGGTAGCTACCTGGTAGCTACTGCAGGCCCTCCACACCCGCACCTGCGCTTGCCGCCCTGTTGCTGCAGGGGCGGAGCAAGTGCACCAAGCGCTATCTGGGGGCCCTGAATGCGACGAGAGCTGGCGGCGGGAGGGACTGTGGGGACGCGAGGGTGGGGTTGTACAGTACCACGGATGGCGCGCTGCTGGTGTGGTCTGTCGACCCGGCAGCGGCCGTGCTGCCGCCGCCGCCACCGTCGCTTCCACCGCCCTCGCCACGACCGCCACCCAGCCCCAGGCCCCCCTCCCCTCGCCCTCCACCCCCCAGGTGCTCATAAGTGCACCTCTCCCGTGCATCCCTTCACTGCATTTCTAAAATGCATCTCTTGGTCGGCCCTGCGTGCCTGCCTGTGAGAAAGCTCGTCAGACCCTTCCCTACCCTGCTCCGGCAACACCCTTGAAAACTGCTCTTTGGCGTGCCGCAGGCCCTCGCCTCCCCCACCACCGCCGCCCAGACCACCGCCGCCCTCACCCAGGTGGGCGCTGCATTGTTGTGCTCCCTCGTGTGATGACCTGCCTTGCCCTTGCGGTGTACAGGCATGATGCAGTCTTCTCAGGCTGGCTTGCTTGTTTGAGCTTACAGTCTGTTTGTCCGCAAAGAAACTTGCGACACAGACCCCATGCCCAGCCACGCAGTGGGAGGCTGCCCCCACTGTGACCTGGCCTGACCTGCTGCCGCCCGTGGCTCTTTGACCTGCAGCCCCCCACCTCCTAGCCCCTCGCCACCACCTCCTAGCCCCGCGCCACCACCTCCCGAGCCGCCACCACCGCCACCGGCCCCCTCTCCCCCTCCACCCTCGCCATCACCACCGCCCCCGTTACCGCCGCCGCCCGAGCCCTCCCCACCGCCGCCCTCCCCCTCTCCCCCGCCGCCCTCGCCGTCACCACCGCCGCCCGACCCTCCATCCCCCAGGCACGCATGCACAGCCAGTGGGCTGACAGTGTGCTGTCTTGGGGTGGCACCCTGCATTTCTGACCTCCCGGCGAGCGCTTGAGGGGGCCTTGCAGCATGTGTGCCTCCGCCCACTGCGGGTGTGCAAGCGTGGGCAGTGGGGCGCAATCACATGGCGCTCCGTCACTAGGCATTGGCCCTCACGGCTCTTGCTCATGTGGCTGCCTGTGCTGCAGCCCGCCGCCACCCTCGCCCTCGCCCCCTCCTCCATCCCCATCCCCGCCGCCCCCGTCACCCCGCCCGCCCTCACCTCGGTGAGATGGCGCATGAGCGCAAGTGCTGCATGGGACCTTGGCCTTTGCGAGTGCAAGGCCAGCATTGCCAGCGCCAGGGCAAGGGCAGCAAATGCACGTGGCAGCGCAAGGGCAGCATTGCAGTGCTGCAGTTGAGCATGCGCAGGACAAGGCGCGCCGTCTGCGCTGTGCCTATGCGAGCAGCTGTGCAATCCAGACTGGTGGCGTGAAGCCGTTTGGGCCCAAGCTTCCGAGCTGCTGCGCACTGCCCGGAACCCGGGTGGCTTGCGCCCTTGCTCTCCAGGCCCAAGGCAGCCTTCTGAGCGCCGCTGGGTGCCATTCCTGCCCACCCTGCAGGCCCCCGCCGCCAAACCCCTCGCCGCCTCCCCCCTTGCCGCCATTCCCGCCACCCTTCCCTCGGCCTCCGCCGCCCTCGCCGCGCCCCCCGCCTCCGCAACCGCCGCCGCCAAGGTCTCCCCCCTCGCCACCGCCACCCTCCTGCGCCACCATCCAGGCAAGCCCGCCAGCCCACGCCTGCTGTGCATGAACGCAAACCTGCCGTGCCCGCCTGAACGCCCCTTGCCTGTTGCACATGAGCGCAAACCTGCCGTGCCCGCCTGACATGCGCACCAAGCCCCACCTCTGCTCCAGCCCACCTCGCCACATCCAACATCCCTCCCTCTGCTCCCCACCCTCCCTCCCCCGCAGTCCCTCACCCCTGGCATCATCTGCACCTTTGCCGGCACAGGGGCAGGGGCCAACTCCGACTCCGGCACCCTGCTGGGTGACGGCGGCCCCGCCACCAAGGCCCGCATCTTCTCCTCCACAGGCGTGGCCCTGGACGCCCAGGGCCACGTGTACATCACTCAGTTCCAGGGAGGGCGGGTGCGGCGGGTGGACGACAGCGGCAGGATAGTGAGCGTGGCGGGCACGGGGTCGTTGGGGTTTGGTCCCGACAACATCCGCGCGCTGGCATCCAAGCTGCAGCTGCCCTCCAAGAGCGCGGTGGACGGGGCGGGCAATGTGTACATTGCAGACCAGAACAACCGGCGCGTGCGCAAGGTGCGAGGGGGGATTGATTGATTGATTGATTGATTGATTGATCGATTGATTGATCGGTTGATTGTCGAGGCGAGGGCAGCCAGGGCGGTTGATGGGGCAAGTGCTGACCGGTTCAGACCAGAGCATTCGGCACGTGCGCAGCATGGCGGGTGATGTGGCAGGCGGGAGGTGGGTTGCTGCCGTCCGGCGGTGGGTGGTGTTGGCACGCGCTTGGCAGGGGCAGGTGGGGCCAAGTGGAGGCGGAGGCAGGTGGCACCCAGCCGTCGGCCCCAGGTGTCCCCTGCAGGGCACCCTCTTGCCCCTCACCCCCTCGTGTGCCCTGCCTATTCCCCAACCGCCCGTGCGCCTTGCATATACCTCATCCCCCGTGCGCACAACATACTCCTCTTCCGCCTGCAGGTGGACGCCCCGACTGGGGGGCACCGCCACCCGAGGCAGGCACAGGCTGTGCTAACATAACTCCACTCATGTGCATGCCCCATCCGCCCGCAGGTGGACGCCCAGACGGGGCTGATCACCACGGTGGCTGGCACGGGGAGCAGCAGCGGGCTGCGCGGCGACGGCGGCCCCGCCACATCAGCGCCCCTCAGCAGCCCCAAGGCGGTCTGGGTCGCCCCCGACTCCAGCCTGCTCCTCATCGCTGACGTGGGGCAGAACAGCGTGCGGCAGGTTGACCTAGTTAGAAACATAATCACCACAGTGGCGGGCGGCGCGTCTGCCGGCGCGCCGTTGGGCGATGGCGGCCCCGCCGCGGGCGCGCGCCTGCTCAGCCCCACGGGCCTTGTGCGCGACCCGGGCGGCAACATTTACATTGCAGAGGCGGGGCAGCACCGGGTGCGGCGGGTGGACGGCGCCACCGGCGTCATCACCACACTGGCAGGCAACGGCAGCGCCTCGCTTTTCTCGGGAGGCTTCTCCGGCGATGGCGGCCCTGCTGCCCAGGCGCAGCTCAACCAGCCCTCGGGCCTGGCCCTCTGCCAGGGTGCCCTGCTGGTGGCAGACTATGCCAACAGCCGCATACGCCGCATAGACCTGCACACCGGCATCATAACCTCCGTTGTGGGCAACGGCACAGAGGCGTATGGCGGCGACGGCGGCCCCGCCAGCTCAGCAGCGCTCAAGGGGCCGTATGACGTGGCATGCGACCCCGAGGGCAACTTTTATGTCGCAGAGTGGAGCGGCAGCCGCGTGAGGCGGGTGTCGGCCACCTTCCAGCCGCCCGCGCCGCCCAGCCCTCCGCCCCCGCCCCCGCCGCCCCCCGCCGCCAGGTGTGTGTGTGGGGGGGGCCTCAAGGGTGGACGTGGTGGCAGTCAGGGGGTGGCCACGGAATGCCAGGTGGCAGCTGCAGTGAACTGGCACATGCCCAAGTGGCAGTTGCGGTGGGCGGGCACACATGTCAGGTGGCAGTTGCGGTGGAAGTGGGCACATGCTGCAGCCAATCCTCTGCTGCTGCTGCTGCTGCCGCTGGGGGGCAGCTTTGGTGCATGCCTCTGCCCTGCAGCCCCTTGCCTGCCCTCTCATCTCCCCTTCGGCCCCTCTCCACCCACGCCTCCCCCGCAGCTTTGTGCTGGACAACACCGCCGGCCTCACCAAATCCAACTTCCTCGCCGCTTGCACCACCGCCTCCTGCCTCCTCTCCCCCGCCAACTGGCGCGCCCTCATGTTCCGCACCGACCCTTACGCCCATACGACGCTGGGCACCGCCATGGTGGCCCTGAGGGCCAGCACCCCGGGCACCTACACGCTGCAAGCTGCGCTGCATTTGGCGGGCGGCAGCGGCGCCAGCCCGCTGCCCACTGGCGCCCCGTTGGCCGCAGTGAAGCTCGACGTCCCGCTGGACACGCTGCCCGCCTTCTGGGCCTTTGACTTTGCGGGGAGCGCCGCCCTGGGCAGCCGGGTGCTGGCCTTGGACGCCCCACACGCGCTGGTGCTGTCGCGGCCGCCCAGCCCTGCAGGTGGCGGCGCGGGCACCGTCTACTGGCTGCCCTTCAACTCCACCACCGCCGCCAGCAACACCCCCGCCGCTGCTGGGCAGGTGGCCTACGTAGGCTACGCCTCCTCCACCAATGGCGGCCAGATCTGGAGTGCCTCGCTGAGCGGCAACTTGAACGCGGTGCGCCTGGAGAGCTGGGCCGGCCCAGCCGGCAGCAAGGAGGCTCCCCCCCCAGCGCCCGCACAGGCACGGCGATAGGCAGGGGCCGCCGGCGCTGCGGGCCGCCGGCGCGCTGCTACCACCGCCCCACCCTGCACTCTCCCCCCGTACCCAGTCCCCGAACTCTCCTCCCGCACTGTTTTCTATGGCACCCTCTACCTTGTGACTCATAAGCGGCTCCAGACTCGCCTCCCTTTTCCAACTCTGACACACCGCCTCCCTCGCTATATTCCCTCTCTCTTCCAATACTGGCCCCGCCTGCCCGTCAGGCTGCATGCCCAGCGCAGTGCCCACCCCGGTTGCCCACGGGTCGGACGCCGCCCTGAGTTATGCGCCGGCCCCCTCTGCCTAAATATCTCTGCCCCCACAGTACATACCTTTTTCTCTTTCTTTCTTCCTCTCACTCCTCCTGCTTCTCTCTCCTCCTGCTCGCCGCTGCTCTCCTCTACGCGCCCCCTCTTGTTGGAAGGACATGCTCAACATGCTCGACATGCCCTGTAACACAGGCCACTGCAACACGGTTCCGCATCTGACACGGGTCGTTGGGGGGTGCCCAGGCATGCCGCATCCTGGGACTGCAGTGGCGCCCCCATGTCACGCCGGGCTGACCTCCATAGTGTGCCACGAGCAGAGTGCTGCACCGCCAGCATGGTACAGCAACTGGCTGCATTGGCTCTCCCAAGCATTGGTGCAGCATGCACACGGTTCCAGGCTTCTGGGACCAGAGGAGGCTGGGAGATGGCAGGGTAATGCCAGCAGAGTCGCCCTGTCGAACAGAATGGCCCCTCGCCCCAGTCTGCCGCGCACCAGGCTTGAAGGCCTCACCTAAAATCCAGTTTGCACGGGCCTGGCTGGCAGGGCCTCGGGCTGGGCGTGGCTGGGCTGGCAATGCGTAGTGGCTGAGGAAGATGTGAGGGAGCGTGCAAAGATGCAACAAGCCGGTTGCACATAATTAATTGATTGGATTCATGCCAAGTGAATGCCTCACACGCCCTGTCTGCTGTGAGCTGGGGTGGGACTCTGCTGGTCCCCGCCCTCCACCGCCCCGCCAGGCGGCGGCGGGACCTTGGTGCCCCGCCGCCTCCGCCGCCCATCGACGAAACATGAGCCCCAGTATCACTTTGGTATCGCCAAATTCACATTGGTAGGACGGACGCAGCAGCAGAAGGTGGGTCCTGGGTCCGGCACTGACGGGGCAGGCAAGGATGTGGCGCAGGAAGCGCCATCATCCACTTTCTGTGCACCGCCCTTCCATCAGTGGGTCGGGCTGCCTGTCTGTCATGTTTTTTGGGCAGCGGGGAGCGCTGAATTAGCAGGAGGGCCGCCCCATGGCTGTCGCTGCTGCGGCGCAGCCGCTCGTCAAGCCCGGCGTGGAGCCTGGGACCTTGACGGGGACACCCGCCATTGCCATCGCATGTGTTGTTTCGTATTACTGCTTCCTGCTCTCCAGGTGAGCTCGTGGGCCGAGTGAGCGCTGGTGGTTGCCCAGTGTCGTGGGGCGGCCGCGGCACACCGGGCGCACTGCAGGAGATCCAGCAGCCCGAACAAAAGTGTCGAGGGCGCGCGGCAAGGCGTTTCGTGGGCTGGAAGCGCCGCCGCCGCTGCCGCTGCCCCGTTACCGCTTCCCGACCGTGCGCCTCACTTCTTCCTGCTGTTGCAGGTACCTGGCTTCCCGCACCGCCGACATGATTTACGACGGCATCTTCCGCCTGGTGGGTACAGTGCTGCGGCACCCGCCTCGAACCCCGCCCGCCCCTTCTGTGTAGCACCGCTGCTGGCGCCTTGGCCGGCCCTCTTGCCCGCGGCCTTGTCCCGACCCCTCCCTCTGTCCCTGGCCCGCCCCGCCCTCCTCCTGCGCCTGCCGTCCTGCAGGCCAGCAGCCCCACAGAGGTTGTGCTGCTCACGCTGCTGGCGCTGTGGTTCATCAGCTGGAGCCTGGACCGCCACACGCGCGCCGCCCAGCTCTTCTCCACGCTCCACCTGCGCCTGCTGGGCGCCGCCCTGCTGCACTCCACGCAGCTGCGCTCCGCCCAGCGCGCCGGCAGCAGGAAACTGGATCGCAGCGCACTCTCCCAGGCAGCCAGCGCCGGCGAGGGCAGAGCTGCCAGGAAAGCTGCTGCTGCTGCTGCTGCTGCTGCTGCCGGGGACGCAGCAGACCCGTACGCCAGCCAGAGCAGCGGCGCTGCACGCCGCCTGGCGCTGCCGCCCTCCCCTGGCAAGGAAATCGCCAGCTTCCGCCTGCCCGATCACAGCGTGGGCAGCAGCGCCAGCACGGCACGGCGGCGGGCCGCAGCCGGCGCGGGCAGCGGCGGCGGCCAGCCCAAGAAGCAGCAGCATGTGAGGTGGAGCATGGATGCCGCGGGGGGCGGGCAGCACCGGCGGCAGCAGGTGCGCACGCACCCAAAGCCACGCACATCCGTGGACTTTGAGCCAGCGCCGGCCAGCCCTCCCCGCCGCCACCGCCAGCACGCCCCCAACCACGGCCACCCGCACCGGCAGGCGGAGCATCGGGGCGCCAGCCTTGGCGACCACCGCGCATCTCCCCAGCTCGACACGGGCTCGGCGGACGCCGCCCCGGGCAGCAGCGCGCAGGTGCAGGAGCAGGAGCGGCAGGAGCAGCAGCAGCATGGGGGCAGGGATGCCAGGTGGGCGCCCCGCATGCAGCGCATCGCCTCTGGCCAGGAGCTTGCTGAGCTGGCAGCCGGCTGCGGCCCCGCCAGCGCGCGCAGCAGCATGGATGGCCCCGGCAGCGGCGCCCGCAGCAGCATGGATGGGCCCGCCGCAGCAACGGAGCCCGCGGCTGCACAGCAAGAGCAGCCCGGAGGCACCGATGCCAGCCCCAGCGGCGGGAGCAGCAGCCTGGCTGCCACCGTATCAGCTGCCGCCCTCTCCAGCTGGCTCCCGGCCCTCTCCCTCTCCCTCGCCTGGCCCCCCAGCCCTGGGGCCGCAGCCCCCTCCCCAGCCGATCACGCTAGCCCAGTCACAGCCCCAGCCGACGGCACCGTTGACGGCGGTGACGCCGATGCCGGCCTTGCCAGCGCCTTTTCACCTTCCGCGCCCTCGGCGGCGGCGGCCGCAGCGGCTGCAGCGGCTGCGGCTGCGGTGGCCCGGCGCGTCGCTGCCTCTGGCACCGCCTGCGCCGCCTGGGCCAGCAGCACCGTGGACACTGTGCTGCGCCCGCTCATCCCAGGGGGCGACGGCCGCGGCCCGCTCGACGCCTTGCTGCGCCGCTCCCCTTCCGCTGGGGCCGCCCGCACCGACGGCAACCCACCGGACGACGGCGCAAGCCCGCTGCAGCACGCCGCCTCGGCCCCGCTGCCCCCACAGGTTGCTGCCGCAAGCGCGGCGGTGCAGCACCTTGCAGCGCAGGCCACCGCCTCGGCTGCCTGCAGCGCCGCCGACCGCCGGCGGCAGAGCCTGGATGGCGTGTCGGCGCGGCACTACAGCCACGGCGGCGTGACCGCAGGCCCCGCCAGGTCAGCAGGGGCTGGGAAGGGGGGAAGGCTTGTGGTGGGGCTGCGGTGGCTGGGAGCTAGGAGTGCCACAGCAGCCACAGCGTGCGCCTGCTGGCTGCCAACTGAGTGCGCTTCAACCCTGTGAGTGCAAGGTGCACTTGCACTCTTGCCGGCCGGGCGACCGCCCCCTGCTTCTGGCCTCATTCCCCACCCCTAGCCCTCACTCACTCTCTCTGCCTGCGCCCCTGCCCCGTCTGCCTGCAGGAAAGTGGCGCTGGAGAACCTGGCGTGCGCCGCCCGCCTGCAGTCCTGCAGCGCCCTTGCCCTGGGCGCCGCCGCGCGGCACCCGCCGGGGCACCTGGGCGGCTGCGTGGCCCCGGATGCTGGCAGCTCAGCGCTGGCTTCCGTGGGGCTGGACGGAGACTGCCCCCAGGTGGGAATGGGGGCCTGGGCAGCCGGCTTGCATGCAGTGGGGAAGGAGGGCAGGCAGGGGCCCCACAGCATGTATTTGCTGAGCGCTGCCCCCCCGTGCGGGCGCTCCTCCCTCTCCCCCTCACCCACCTCCCGCTTCCACTGCTCTGCTGCACCGGGCAGTCGGCGGTGTTGAACAGGTTTCCTTTGGACAATGGGCTCCTTTCCCTCACCACCCTCCCCTCCCCTGCGCTCAAACCGCCCTGTTTTTTGTGCAGGACATCCGCGCGCATGTCACCGACGAGCACCTGCTGCAGTTTGCCGCCTTGGCGGGGGAGGGTGCGGCGGCTGCGGCGGCCGCGGAGCTGGGCCTGCCGCCCGCCTGGGCCGACGGGGACTGCCTGATGGGCGCCGCCGACGGCGGGGCAGAGGGGTTCAGCGAGCAGGGGTGGGAGCAGGTGAGGGCGCGGTTGCCTGCCCTGGCCGGGCTGCCTTGCCTGCCTGCCTGCCTGCCTGCGGTGCTGCCTGCCTGCCTGCCTGCGGTGCTGCCTGCCTGCTGTGAGGTCCCTGGGTGCCGTCAGCTGCTCCTCCTGGCCCGCCCTGCGCCCTGCCTCCCCCCTCCCTCTCCTTCGCCTTCTCCGTTTCCTTCTTCTGCCGCCACCAATACACTCTCGCCCTGCACCCCTGCCGCCACTTTCTGTTGCTCCCTCCCCACAGGTGGTGGACCGCAGCAGCGAGGGGCTGGGCTACCAGGTGTGGCGCCAGGCGCTGCGCGGCGGGCTGTACGCCTACCGCAGCCGCGCCGTCTTCCAGGGCGTGTCCCCCCGCGACCTGCGCCCCTTCCACCTCGACGACCACGCGCGGTGAGCGAGCGGCGCAGGGCCTGGGTGGAGGGAGGGGCTGGAGGGGGGAAGGGAAGGACTCTTGGGGCGCGGCCAGAGGGACAGCCATGGGGGTGGCTGGCGGTATCGTGGGATGAGATGTGCTTTGGCCATGGCTGACTAAACATAGGCACAACATTTTGCTTACCGCCCTCCATTCTGCCCTGCCCCCTGCAGGCACCTGTGGGACGAGAATGTGCTGGACATTGGGCGGGTGAAGCCGCAGGGCCAGCCCGGGCGGCTGCACAAGCACAGCGAGTGGTGCCTTCACCGCTACCGCTCCCGCTTCCCGCGCCCCCTGGTGAGGGAGGGCTGCCAGCAGGGGGATTGATGGCGCCCCTTGTATGGCTGGGGGTGCGGGGCCGGACCCTCAGGCGGGCAGGCAGGCAGGCAGCAGTTCTGAGTGCACAGTGCAGCTTCAAGCAGGCAGCCGGGGGCTCTGCACTCTGTCTGGCCTCCCACACACACACCGTCCTCCCCTGCTCACCTGCTCACCCTCCTGCCCTGCCCGCCTGGCCTGCAGGCGGCCCGCGAGTACCAGTATGCGCGCCGCGTGTGGCACCGCCCTGCCGACGGCGGGTGCTACGTCGTCTGCCGCGGCCTGGCGCTGCCTGACGCCGGTGAGGAGCGCTGGGCGGGTGGAGAAGTGGGAGGGTGTTGGGGAGGGTTGATGGACAGAGAGGTGGAGGCTGGCAGCACGCACCTGTGCAGCGGCGTGCTGTCTGTAATGCCAACGCCGTGCTCTTGGCTCTCGTATGTTGGGGGCACTTGGTGAAATGTCCCACCGCCCACGCACATGCCTCTCCCAAATGAAAGACCCCCTCCTGTCCGCCCCCGCGCGCCGCCCACCTTGTGCCCACCCCCTGCTCACCCCCTCCCCACCCGCCCGCCTCCTCTCCCCCGCTTCTCCCCGCGCAGGCGACGGTTACCGCGCCGTCAAGGTGACCGACATTGTGTCCGCCTCGCTGCTGCGCGCGCTGCCCGGCAGCGGGGGCGCCTCCTCCGAAATGGTGGCCCTCTACTTTGAGGACTCGGGGGTGAGCCGCCGCCCTCCCAACATCCTGGTCTTGCTTGCTTGCTTGTTGTTTTGTGGGCAGCTCCCACGGCCCATGCCTAGGGGGGTTCTGGAGGCGATCCAAGCACCCTGGCATTTCAAGGGCGGGTGGGTGGAGGGGTGACTGCAAGTCGTGGGCAACCCGCCAGCTCCGGCGCACGGCGGCTGCATGCACCCCCTGCTGCCGTCACCTGTGCCATGTCACCGCTGCCTCCAGTGCTCGCCTCCACTGACCCCCGCCCTGCGCCTACGCCTCCTCCCTCCCTCCCCCTCCCCCCGCTGCCCGCAGGTGCGCCCCGGCCTGGCCAAGATGGCCGTCAAGGGGATGTGGGGCTACATCCAAAACTACGAGGCCGCGCTCAGGTGGGGCTGGCGGCCGGTGTGGCGTGGCGGGAATGTGGGGGGAGGGGGACGTGGGCGGCTGGTGCTGCTCACACGCAGAAGCAGCAGGCGGCGCTGAGCCAAGGTTTTTTTTGCTCGTCTTTGAAATTGAGCCACGGGAATGCGTGTGTGCAGTCTCTCCCCACTTGCTGCCGCCTCCCTGCCCGCCCACACCCGGCTCGCCTGCCCTGCTCCACACTCAACCCTCCCCCTCCCCACCTACCCGACCCCTTGCAGGGTGTTTGCCGAGGCCCGCCAGGCAGCAGCTGCCGAATATGCCGCTGCCGCTGCCAGCGCAGCGGGCGGCCCCACCGCGCTGCCCGCCCGCCGGCGCAGCTTGGACCAAGCGGGGGGCAGCGAGGCGGCCGCGCGGCGGCGCCGCCGCCCGCTGCTGCCGCAGCTTGCCGAGCACGGGCAGGCAGCAGGCAGGGGCAACGGCAATGGAGAGGAGAGCGATGCTGGCAGCAGCAGCGGCGACGACGCGCTGCACAGCACGTACGCCGCCATGGCGCGCCGCCTGCGCCGCGGCGTCGCCGGCCCCTCCCGCCTGGGGCCCCGAGGCGGCGGCACCGCCAGCCCTGGCATCATCAGGTCGTCCCGCTGGGCGGGGCGGCTGATGCTGCTGGCGGGCATCAAAATGGTGCACTCTGCGCTGACGTCGCGCCGCTGAGCTGGCGGTGGTGGCTTGCCGCCGAACCGCCGCACCGAGCACTGCGCCACCGGCGTGGCTCCTGGTCCGCACCACCACCCCACCCTAATCTCTCCTGCCTGCCCTATGGGCCGCACCAAGTGGAACCCTCCCCCGGAGCTGTGCTCCCGCCCACCTCTCCGCACTTGCCCCTCCCCGATTCGCTCTCCTTGCTGCTGCCCCTGCGCTTGCCCGCTGCCTCCCTGCTGTCGCCCTCATTCATTCGGAGCGCTCCCATCGGTGTGCGCCGCCTGCCCAGCGCCACCCGCTGCCTGCCCCCTGCCCTTTCATGGCATCCAATTCATGCCTGGCACCACCCTCCCCTCTCCTCCCTCTGTGTGTGTGTGAGCACTGCAGCGCACCGTACCTCATCCCCCCCCCCCCCCCCTTGAGCCGTGCGCAACCACACCATGCGCACCGCCAAGGTCTTCCCTCTACTGCTCTGCCGGTCTGTCTGTGTCTCCCCCTTTCCCAGGAGCCCCCTGCACAATTTTCTCAGTCCCCTCCCTCGTCTGCAACCCTAAACACAAAAAACACGCTTGGCCGGTTTTCCCCACGGCCCGTGCCGCGCATTCAAACGTGGGCCAGGCTGGGCAAGCGTGCTGGGACCCCCCTCCTTGCTGCCGCCCCCTGCCTGCGCCCTGCCCATTTTCCTCGCCTCGTCTTTAAGGGACCAAACGCCACAGTTTTCTCAGCCCCGCACAGCATTTTCGCCCCGCCCTGCTGCCTCACATGCCCCGCTGCGTTGAAGCCCTCTGCCCGCCCGCCCGCCGCTGTGCCCACTTTTCAACCTCCTTGCGCTGTGCCTCCCACCTCCTTTTGCCACCCCTATACTGCCGGCTGGTCCCGGGCGCACCCTGCCCCCCGGCCATGCTGCCCCCCTCTTCTTACCCAACTCAATGCGCATTTGATGCCGCCCATTCCTTTGTTTCTTGCACTACGATCAATGCCTGCTCTGCCCCTCTTTTACCCTGCCTGCAAGTCTGCTGCTGTCTGCCTGCCCGTGCCGATTGATGCCCCCTTGCTCCTGCCTGCAATTCCTGCTCCGCTGCCGCCAGCCCTCTGGCGTGCCCCCCTGTCTCTGTTGCCGCTGTCGAGTTGATTCATTGCTGTGTGACAGGATGCGCTCATTGCAAGGGGATCCTGAGCACAGGGGTTGGTGGAGCCGCCGCAGAAGGGGCTGCCTGGCAAGACGGTTAGTATACCTGGCAAGAGGGCAGGCGAGGTCTGGGCACGGCAGGTCGCGTGCAGCGGTTGGGGAAGACGGGATGGGCACAGTGCAGCAGTGACAGCCCAATGACATGTGGGCACCGAGTGGCAGTACAAAGGGGACACAAAGAATGAAGGGTGTGGCGCGGGAAAGGTGGGGGGCAAGGAGACCAAGGCGTGCGGCGCAAGACTGCAGACACCAAAATGCCAGCCCAGCAGGCACGGCCTGCATGGTGTGGGAGCGCGTCTGCGCAGGTGTTCATGCGTTGATAATTTCAACTGAAAATGTGTGCTGTGTGCTGGGCCCCGTAAGCCGACGGCAGCTGGCCCAGGGTTTTGGCAGGGCTGCCCGCCCTGGTCGCTGCGAGAAGGCTGCGCTCCAGCAAGTTATCATCTATAACGGCCGCACGAACTGATGACGCCCATCAACGGCTGTATTGCCATTCTTCGTCGTGTTGGCTGCGGTCAGCCGTGCAGCCCAAAGAAGTCGACCACGCCAGTGTCCAGGTCATACATGGCCTGAGGGGGTTGGGGGGCAGAGAGGAGTAAGCTCTGTGCCGTTTTGCTCTGCCCACCCGCACCATCCCGTGCGTGTCATGCACGGCCCGCCCGAGTGGAGGGCCCTCCCATGTCTGTCTGCCTGCCCACGAAGCAGCCTGCCAACCACTGACACGTAGCAGCCTCCCAGGCACTGGCCCCCACCTGCACCATGAGCAGCTCGGCGGCGGCTGGCCCCTCAATGTACCGCTGCATCGCGTCCCACACGCTGCTGCACTGCCGCCGCACGTTCTGCGGCGCACCGGGGGGATGGCGGGCAGGGGCAGTGGCGCAGGAGGGCGTTGAGGGGAAGAGGTGGTGGGCAGGTGCATACAGGGCAGGACACGGCCCTTTACCAGAGCTCCGCTCCCAACCGGACAAGCTTTGCCCACCCTCCAGCCTCTCGCCTCTCCCAAAGCGGTGCCACCAGCTCTCCCCCAGCCCACCGTGCCGGCAGTACCACTTGACCCTCACCTGGTACGCCGCCTCCTTCAGGACGTTGCTGCAGTTGAGGCTGCAGGGGCCAGAGCGGCAAGGCAGCACGGGACAGGCTCGGCGCACGAGGGGCAGGGGCATGGTGGCAGGGCCGTGCTAGGGGGAAGGCCGCCGCCGACGCTGCCGCCTGCCATGCCACGAGCACCTGCCAGGCCACCCTGCTTAGATGCTTAGAACCTCACACCTCCACACACCCCTACCCCCTGCCCGCATGTGTGTGTGCCCAAGCAGGAGTGTCGCCGCCGCCGCTTTTTGCGCCTGCCCAGCTCCAGCACCCCCCACCACCTCACTCCAAGCGCAGATGTCCCACCCAGCCTCCACCCCCACTCCCCCCACCAACCCACCCCAATTGCAGATGTCCCGCCCTCCCCACTCCCCACGCCACCCACATGTGTGTGTCCAGGCATATGTGCTGCGCCCGCTCCTCCAGCTTGGCATACACCTTCTCATGGCACACAGCTGCAGGGGTGGGGAGGGAGGGGCGGGGTGAGTGCGAGTGTGCATGCACAAGAGCATGACATGGCATAATGGAGAAGGGCAGTGCGTGGTTGGCATGGCACACAGGGAGGGCAGTATCTGGAGGGGGGAGCTGGCAGGGCAACTGCGCGCGACGCGCATCCGCAGGGGTTGGGCAAGGAGGAATTGTGAAGGGGCTGCTGTCACGGGGAAACTCGACCATGGCAGGCAGGCGTGCAGGCAGGCCGCTGGGACAGCACAGCAGTGCAGTAGTGCGTTGCCCTGGCTGCTCCAGGGCAATGCAGCAGCCGCAGCACCGCACAGACAAGTACACGCGGTGCTGCACCAGCGGCCTGGGCATTTGACAAGAGCTCACAGGGTCGGAACAGCAGCGGCTGCCTGATCTTATCCACCAGGCCGGTCATAGAAGGGCTGGCATGCAGGCTCTGGTGCATGCCGCCTCCAGTATGCTCATCCTCGCTGCCGCTGCCTGCATCGCCCTCCTGCTCTGTTTCCACCGCAGCCGCTGCCTCCGCCTCCGCCGCGGCTGCCGCCTCATCCCCTGCCTCTGCTTCTGCCTCAGGCGCTGCCGCTGCCCCTGCCTCTGCCTCTGCCGCTTCTCGCGCCGCCACCACGGCCCGCGCGGCCTCCGCCACGCTGGGCGCGCTGGCGGGGTGCGCCCCCGGATCCCCCACCTCCAGGGGCAGCGGGCTGCCGCCTGCCGGCGGTGTAAGGCCGGTGGGCGTGAGGCCGCCCCGCTCTTGCAGCACCTCCCACACCACTTGGTTGACTGAGGGCAGGATGGCGGCCACAATGGCATTCACTGGGTTGTCTAGGTGGGCCAGGTCCCTGCACCAGGTGCCAGGCGACAGGGTGCATCAGCGGGGCGGTGCTTGCTGAACGCATGTACGTTGGCCGGCGGCAAGGGCTGCAGTGCACAGGCAGCCAGGTGGGGTGCGCCAGCACGGGTTGGCCCGCCCCCCGACGCCAACATCCCGTCAACTCCTGCACAACAACCTTTGCCCCCGCAGCTACACTCGCACTTCAACCTGGCCTAGTATTCGCCCATCCCCCCGGGAATGAGGAGCAGCGCACACGAATGTGGTGCCCCTCGCTGGCACTGCCTCCCTCCCTCCCAATCCCACTTAGCCCCAGCACACCAGCAGTCAAGCCACACCCCTCCCTCCCAATCCCACTACTCCCTAGCATACCAGCAGGCAAGCCGCACTTCCCCTTCGATCACCTGAAGGAGGAGCTGCGCACCAGCTGCTCCGTAGCTTCCTGCCCCCCCAGCAGCCCCCACAGCTTCTGCACCAGCCCTCGGATGCCCCGCCGCATGCCGCTGCCGCCACCCTTGCCCTCTGCCCCGCCGCCGCCGTTGCCCCCCGCTCTGCCCGCGCTGCCCCCGCTGCCGCCGCCGGTGGCCTCTCCGCTGCCGCCTCGCTCCCCCGTGAGCGGCGCCAGTGCCTCGGCCAGCGGGCGATCCAGGCACCACGTGTCAGGTCCGGGCTGGATCCACGTGGCAGGTCTAGGTCCAGCCTGCGAGGAGAGGTGCCGGCACTCTCCCAATCTGCGGTCACCCCCTCCCCCGCCCAGCTGCCGCCGTCCTCGGTGCCCACGTCGCTGCCTGAGTCCTGCAGGCAGCAAGGGCCGGGTGCTGGCGCAGTCTTCAGTGCTACCAGCTGGCAGCACTCTCATGACCAGGAGGTGCACGGCTGCATGCATGTTGTGAAGGCACAGCTCGCGGGGGCCCACTCCACGCCTGCCCTGCACAACGCCACGCACAGTGTGCAGCAGGGCAGCACACCTGCCACCCCTCTGTGGCCTCTCAAGGGCTGAAGCTGGGGCTCACATCCAAATAGCTACCTATCTAGCTCACCGGGATGACCTGAGCCCGCTGCCGTGCTCGCTCCACAAATTCCGCCACCGCTGCCTTGACGGCGCCGCACGAGGTGTGCCCCATCACCACCACCAGCCGCGTCCCCAGGTTCTGGAGGGCATATGACACGCTGCAGACACAAGCACAAGCGCAGGTAGACAGCAGGGCCGGGCAGGGTGAAGAAGTAGGGCATGCACCAGGCACGGCAATGGCGGGGAGCGCGGGGAGCGTCACTGCGGAGCACCCCGGCCCGCCCTCCGAAGCGCCCAGGCCCGCCCCCAAATGTGGTTCACCCCCGCCCTCACCTGCCCAGCACGTGGTCGCTAGCTATGTTGCCGGCCACCCGCACCACAAAAATGTCACCAAAGCCCTGCAATGAAGGGTGGGTGACCAGGGGGCACACCAGCAAGGGGGCAGCCGGCTGGATGGGCCCGGCACTGTGGCGCAGGCGTGGCTTGGTGGGAGAAGAACCTGTGGCACTCTGCAGGTCACAAAGTGAATGTTGCGGGACGAGCCTGCCCTGTTGAGCTCGCCGCTGCAAAGCCAGGCCGGGCGCAGCGCGGAGCCGCAGGCGCCACCCTGCCTAGGTTCCTCGGCCCGGCTTGCCTGGTCGAAGATGAGCTCCGGGGGGCAGCGGCTGTCTGCACATGTGATCACAACAGCCTTGGGGGCCTGGCCGGCACGTAGCTCTTCTCGCCGGCCGGCATCGTTGAGGCACCCCTGTTGCTCGCCCTGCACGGCGGCAGCGGCGGCAGCACAGCGGCGGCATATGGCGGCGGCAGTTGCGATGGACGCATGTGTGTCCGATCCTGCAACGCACCGCTTTTCGGCACGTCAGCGGATGGAGGCACTGCAGGGGGGCGGCAGCAGCCGCGGCCGGGCCCACGTGCTGCCTAGGGGTGAGCCGGCCTGGACGACTCACCGCCCAGCACATCAAGTGGCGAAGATCACGGAGGCATATCGGGCGTGCGCCTCACCTGAAGGAAGCGCAGATTCCCTGCAAGGAGCTGGTTAAGAGCGACACAGGCAGTGTGCTTGGAGTCTGGCAGCCCCACCGTCTCGAGGAGCCTCGAGAAGGGCATGTCGACAGCGCCAGGGGCGCGGCAAGCGCTCACACGTGAAGGACACCTATTGGCTGAGGTGGCGCCACGGCGGCGACATTCCCTGCTGTCACATGCGCCACGCCCGCCCGTCTAGGTTATTAAAACAGCTCTCTAAGGACGCGCGGAGCTTGTTCGCACGCCTCACAGCCCCGCAAGCCACCACATACAGGTGCTGCAAACCCCATCCCCCACCCCCTGCCGCTGCAGGGTTCCCTCATCTGCCTCCAGCGCACTGTGCCAAACCTCTCTTCCATTGCAACCCTCCCACGCTGCAGAGATAGCACGATGCGTGCGGCTGCAATTGCAATGGCTCTGCTCCTGGCAGCGGCATGCATGGTGGAGGGCTCCCGGTGGGTCTGGCTGTGCGGGCCCAGCTGCTGCGCCCCTTGTTCCCCCCCCTCGCTGTCGCCTTTCTGCACCCAAATGCGCCTAGGTCTGCTGCACAGAACCTCGCAGCGCCGCCCTCATTTGGGTTCTCGGCGGGAGCAGCCGCCCCCGCCTGTCCAATCAACCAGGTCACACCGTCCCATCCCCGCCTCCCGTGCAGGCTGCCGCACGCCCGCCGCCTTCAGCAGGTCTCTGCTTCCCGCATGGTTACGGCCTCCGCCGACGGCACAGACGCGCGTGAGTGAGGCGTGCATTGAGACATCCGGGGCAGCTGCTGTGCAGCGCTGCCCGCATGCAGCCCAGCCAGCGCAGCATTTTGCATCATCCCGGCACCGTCCCAGGAAGAGGCACGAGGGAAGAGCAGGGGGCACCCCCTGCCTGCGCAGGTGCCCCACAGCAACACCCTTGCAGCACCCACCTGCCCGGCTTCCAACTTTCCCCATGCCCGTCACTTGTTCTTGCAGACACCAAGACCACCTCCGCCCTGATTGTTGGCCCGGGAGGCGCAAGCTCCCAGGGCACCGCCCAGGCCTCGGGTGAGCCGCCAGCCTGGTGCTGCCCCCAGCTCAGCTCAACTCAGCTCAGCAGGGCAGGCTGCCCTCAACACATTGCGTGTCGAGACCAGTACAGGCGACGGAAAGCTCCTGCATTTCCAGTTCCCACCACACTGAAGGGGCAGCGCCTGGGCGACTGTGGCGCCCCGGCGGTCATTGCACTGTGCCAGCAACCCTTTCACAGCTGCTGCATCTGTGCCAGGCCCTTCAAGGCCTGAAGTTCCCCAGGCAACCAGCGCAGCTCCGACCGCTTTCCTCATTTCCTCATCCATACCCTCCACCCCCTCCCTGCCGCCCTCCCTCCTGCCCATGCCCTACCTGCCTTTTTGCATCACCTGGCTCTCTCCTCTTGCCCCCGCTCCCTGTCCCCACACCTCCCTTCCACACTGTCCCCTGTGCACACCCGAGAGCGCCGCCATGGCAGCCTGCTGAGCACTGCTGCGCCCACCTCAGCTTACCTCCCCTCACCTTGCCTGCACACTGCCCCTGTTGCCCCGCCCCTCTTGCTTGCAGCCTCCAACACCGACAAGGACTCTCTGGCCAAGGCCACCACCACCACCCTGGGCTCTGCATCGGGCCCAGACCGCAGGCAAGTGGGGGAGCAAGGGCGGGTGCTGCCGGGTCGTCAGCGGTGGGGATGCACGCCACTCAATTAAGTGGGGCCACCTCCTGCGGGCTCGGCAAGCTGCGCAAGCTCGGCAAGCTGCGTTTACAGGTCTATACTAGTGCGGCCCTTCCATCTCCCAGGTGGCGCCCTCGGCACGTACCCCCGACCGCCCTCCACCCGCTCTCACACCACACATGCCTGCCACTGGGTTACGTACCCGTCCCCTTCCCTGCTGCAGCTTCGCCTTTGACCGCAGCTCCCAGCTGGCACTGGGCACTCGGACCGCCGACACCAGCGGGTACGGCACCAGCTCCACCCTGGGAGGCCTGCCCATTGCCTTTGGTAAGCGCGCACGGCAGGTTTAATGGGAGGGGCCCGGTCAGGGCAGGGCAGGGCAGTGCGGTGCAGGGCGGGAGGGGCGCTGTGCTCGACCTGCCAGCCCTGCACCGCTACAGGCACCGCCTTCTACTGCCTGCTTCCTTCAATCAGCCAATATGGCGCCGTGCTGCATACACCACTACAGCGCCAGCCTGGCCTTTGAGAGCCCTGTAAGGTCCTCGGGGCGTGGCCGGGAGGCTCCCTGCTCATGCCTCCTCCCCACCCTGCACCCCCCTCTGCTCTTCCCGCCCTCATCGTCACCATGCAGGCGGTGGCAATGCGGAGGCCACCTCCTACCCCGCCAGCTACGGCTACGGCAAGGTCCTGTTCCCTGGCTACGAGGTAAGTACCCTCACACACACAGGTTGCCTAGCCTGCACTGGCATGCCAGGGAGCAGGCCATCATTAGTGCCAGGGTGGCCAAACCTACCGACCAAGAACGTGCTTGAAGCCTCCTGCTATCCTGGCACCTTCTTGCTGACTTCCTCCCTGTTGCATGCTGATTCCTGCCATGGGGATGCCCATGCACCCTGCAGTCCAAGAAGGTATCCATTCCGGAGGTCAGGTTCAGCGGCACAGTGGCCAAGGAGTCCACCGATGCCGGCGTGAGCGGTGAGCTGCCTCCCTTGGCAGGGGCTGGTGTTTGGTACCGGGGGCTGTGAGCTTGGTACGGTTGCAGGGACTGAGGCAAGATCGGGTCACAGGGGCGTTAGCGGGGTCCAAGCGTCCACCAATGTCAGCGTGGGCCGGGCGGGCTCACGGTAGGGGCGGGATGGTGTGGCGGGCAGGGGTCACGGGCACCGGCACCGGGTGTGTGGACAGATGGCAGCTCAGTACATGCATGCGGGATGTATTGGGTGAGAAGTGGCTTCGGCCTGTGCTGCGCCTGCGCCCTCACTAAGGCTGTGCCGCACTGTCTGTCACATGCCTCATGTGCCGTGCAGGTGGCGGCCTGCTGCCCTGAGCGGC
Organism: Micractinium sp. NFX-FRZ; assembly: GCA_029339195.1. Classification (NCBI taxonomy): domain Eukaryota; kingdom Viridiplantae; phylum Chlorophyta; class Trebouxiophyceae; order Chlorellales; family Chlorellaceae; genus Micractinium; species Micractinium sp. NFX-FRZ. Next base: position 77,970 of record JAPTJF010000074.1, on the reverse strand, counting down.
CAGCGACGGCAGAAGCGCTCCGCATCACAAACCCGAAGCATGTGCGCTCAGCAGGGAGTCAGCCTCGAAAGATAACAGAGCCCATTGGGGCGTCTGCACACGCAACATGACGATGGTAGGCAGAGCTTGCCGACAGCTAGTTCTACAGCCTTTGGCAAGGCCCCACCCATTCCTGCACAGAAGCACTCGAGTAGTGCTCCCCACCATCCCTTTCAACTCCCTTCCATCGATCTCCTGATTGTTGATTGCACACCATTGCAAAATTCGCACCAGAGCATGTCATTGGCGGGTGAGGAGGGTACTGGCAGGGCAGAGGCAAGGCAGGGACAGAAAATGGGGGCTTGATATAGGGGGCCCACAGCCGCAGGTGTGCTCCTTGGCTGTGCAAGCGCGCTGCCCAGCTGGCAGGCGGCAGGCGCCAGGTCAGCCTTTCACAACGGCAATGGGTCGCAGGCGCACCACCTGCACAGGGGCAGCGGGGCTGTGTTACAGCGTGGTTGTGTAGGCAGGCACAGACTGGGAGTTCCAGGGCAGGAAGCTGCGTGGAAGCCGGACCGTGCCCCCAGCTACAGCCCTGCACCGGGTGCTGGCCTGCAGACCAGCCTGAGGCTGCCTTGAGGGGCGGGCCGAAGCGCAGTGCGAGGCTCACCCACCTACCTTGCGGCTGATGCCTGCTGCGTGGCATGTGTCCACCACAGCATCCACGTCCTGCTCGCTTGCCCAGCAGAGGCCGAAGGAGGGGAGGGGGCACCACCCAGGGTCAGCCCAAACATGTGCCTGCCAGGAAACACCTGCCCACTGGACCCCCAGCAACCTTGTACGGACTTGGGTGTCTCCTCGTCTGCCGCCCCCAGCTGTCCCCGCACCTGCATTTGGATGCACAGTTCGACCAACCACATGCCAGCCCACTGGGTCGTACTTGGGGACTTGGGTGCCTCCTGGCCTCCCACCCCGCCTTCCCCCGCGCACACATGCATCAGCACACGACCAACACCTAGCCTTCTGGGCCCCTCCAACCTTGTACGACTCGGGTGCCTCCTCGGCTGCCAGGTGCTTGGTGGCCACCCTCACACAGATGCCCCGCTGTTGCAGCAGCTTCAGCACGACCTGCACGACTCGAACACGAGTTCAGGGCGGGAGGGAGGGGGCCAGGCTGTTGCAAAGGGCTGGGAGGGCTGGGTGGGCAGGGTCAAGCCAGGCAGCGGTGAGGCAACCCGCCGGGTGGCCTGCACAATGTGCTTGCAAGCTGCGCAGCTTGCATTCACATTGTACATGCACACATGCCGCACTTGAAGCGCGCTCGTGCGCGGCCAAGAAAAGTCGCACTCCCACCCGCCACTCCCTGCCCCTGCGATGCCCTGCATCGCACCTGGCTGTCAATTGTCTTCACGGCGGCGCTGCGGCTCAGCGCGCGCCCTGCGCCGTGGCAGGTGCTGCCAAAGGTCTCCTGCGGCAGCCGGCACAAGGCCGGCAGGGGGCTGCTCCTGTGGACCTCACAAACACAGCGATATCTTGACGAGCATGGTACCTCCCCACGGCACCCATAATGGACAGAGGCACCTCAATTCCTCCTGCTCAACCCGCCCTGCTACCCTGCTGTGCTGTGCAGCATACCTTCACCCACGCCGGCGGGCTGTACCAGTGCCTCTTACCCTGCTACCCATCGCACTGCCTCAGGTTGTCTCACAATACCCCGAGATCTCAAGCTCGAACTTCAAACCCTTAACCCACACGCACTTACCTTCATGGCCGTCTCTGTGCCCACCAGTATGTGCGAGGCCGTGCCCATGGAGCCGCCAATGAGCACCGGCTGACCAATCTCCTGCGGGCAGGGCAGGCAGGGCAGCAGGCGAACATGTTGGGCGGGCATGCAAGGTATGCAGGGCAGGCAGAGACGCCGGCAGGGGACAAGGCAAGAGGAAGGTGCGCTGGGCTGACCTCTCGCTGGTCCGGGGCAGGAACGCAGGCAGGGTAGATGAGAAGCTGGCCAGTCAGGCAGATGCAGCGCAAGCATAGCAGGCATGGCAGGTTCAGGCATTTCATGCCAGACATGCAAGGCAGGGCAGCCCGTGCGGCCCCTGCGCTCACCCGGTACCTCTCGGGCACTGATGGGTGGCCGGGCGCAAAGGCACGCGTGGCGCCCTTGCGGTGCACAAGCACCCGCACCCTGCAGGGAAGGATGCATGTGCCGGCAGGCGCCATGGCAGGGAGCACCGCGGGCTGCAGCCGCAGCAGCTGAAGCATGGGACACTGCTCGCCACCCAACTGGCTTCCCTGCACTGCTTGCACTCACACCAATTCAAACATCCACCTGGCTGGCTGGCTAAGGAGCGCATCCCTGCTCACCTGCCCTCCCGCCCCTGCACCTCGTGCTCCTCCTCCTGCGGGCAGGCAGGCAGCTCAGCTGCTCAGGCGGCCTGGCGGGAGACCCTGCCCGCTCAGCGTGGTGCGGCACATGCAGCTGCGCCTGCTGCTGCACGGCCAAAAGCCCCCATGGGTGGCCACGCCTCCCAACCACCCCCTCAACCTCTGCCCACCCGCCCGCCTCACCTTGGCAATGTTGTGTGCCACGTCGTACACCATGTGCATGTCCAGCTCGCGGGCTGGAGGGAGGGGCGGCGGGTGGGCAGCGGTGCAGGGGGTGGGTGCACGGGTTGCCAGGGGCCGGCAGGACACATCCTTTTGTAGCGGGGGCGGCAGGTGCAGCCACAGCCGCGCGCACCCAGCGCTGCCTGCTGCTCTTTGCTGTCTGCTGTCAGCTACACTGCGGCAGTGCGCTCGGCTGCCCGCCTGTCTGGGCAAGAGGCCACCTGTTGCTGCTGCTCCCTCTCACCCGACTTGCCAAACAGCTCTGAAAAGGCCTTGCGCACGCAGCTCACCACCACGGCCCTGGAGGTGGGGTGGAGGGCGGGGGGTGCAGGTTGGGAAGCACGCAAGCAGGCAGATAATGGCGAGGCACAGGCAGCGCCCTGAAAGCTCTGCAATCACGGCGCTGTGGGTGCGGTACGGTAAATGGTACCGCACAGCAAGGGACATGCTGGTACGCATGCCCCGAGGAGCGCGCGCTGTGCTCCTGCTGCGGTCAGCAGTGACCCTGCCACAGCAACATCTTTGGCCGACCCGTCACTTCCGTCCATGTGCATCGCTTCCCCCAAGCTGTGTTAGTGGGCCAATTCCACCCCAACCCGCCCTTGTGGCTTAAACGACAGTTGGTGCCTGCCTCCCCTGAACATTGAACTGTTACCAATGGCCCCTGCCTCACCAATGTGTGCCCCGCGAACGCCCCCTGTTTATGGAAAGTCTATCACGATTTGCGGTGCCTCACCCCCACCTGTTGCCAAAAGCAAAGTTTGCGGCTGCCTGCATGGCTCCCAGGTACTGCCGCCCCTCTGGGCTTGCGATGGGCATGCACGCCAGCTGGCGGTCCACCAGCTTCACCTTGGCTGCCGACATGGCCCTGCACAACAGGGGGCAAACAGGGAGGCCAGGGGAAGGAGGGAGGCAAGGTGAGTGGGCCGCCCGCAGCCCTCCTCGACCGGTGCCTCCGTCAAGTCTAGCAACTCTGGCAGCCTTGGACGCCAAGGCTCGCACCCTTTCAGCCAGCGTGGCCAAACAGCGCACCTCCGCCCCTCCCTTTTTCACCAGAAGAGCTCCTGTCGACCGTGCCTCCCCATCGCCTGGCCCCTCAAGTGAGCAGCCCTGCTCAACCAGCTCGGCGCACCTGTCGCAGGCCGACAGCGCGTCGGTGCACACCTGGTGGCCCAGGCCGCGCGAGCCGGTGTGCACCATCACCATCACCTGCGGTGCAGGCAGGCAGGCAGGCAGGTGTTGGACTCACCTTGGCTCAGTGAAGAATCCTGGCTGGCTGGCATGCCTGCCCACAGCCAATGGCTGGCATGCAGGCCACGCCAGGCATTGCTGGGAAGTGCTGGGAGCTCCCGCAGCGGCCAGAGGTCCGGTTGCCGCTGTCGCTGTCCGCTGCTGCTCCTCATCCCTTAGCGCCCACTTGCCTGCCCCCGCTCCCGGATGCCCATCACCGCCGCCGCCTTTGGGTCGTAAATTTCGTCCACCACCTGCCAGGGTGGCAGTGACCATCCACGTTGCCGTGCAAGGAGGCTGATCAGCCTCCTTGATGATGTGCATGGTAAGAGGGAGGTGCATGCTGGCGCGGTGACAACTGCACGTGGCCCTCCTGCCCACAGCCGTTGTGCTCCCTCTCTGCTGCCCTAGATCCACCCGACACACTGGGCTCCCGCCCTCACCTGCCCGCCCTGTCTCCGCCTTGGTCTGGGTGTGATGGCTGCCCCGGCTGCCCACCAGCACCAAAGCTTCGCCCTGCTCGCCTCGTGAGCCCTGCCCTGCTCCCCACCTGTATCTCGGTGTAATGGTTGCCCGATCCCAGGCTGCCCAGCTGCACCAGCCCCCGTTTCTTGGCTCGGTCGCTCACGCACGCCGGGTCCGCGCTCTCAAAGCAGCCGCCCTCCTCGCACACCTGCACAACACAGTTTGTTGCTAAACGGGGACGGTGGGCGTGTCAGCCATAGTAGGTGCGCAAGCGCACGAGCTTTCATCAAAGCCTGATCACGGCCGGATGCTTTGATCAATGCAGCCGCATCCGCTTCACCTGCCGGTCCTCTGGCCAGCTGATCCCCCGGCGCTCCGTCCAGCGCATCCCCTCCCGCAGCACCCCCTCCAGGTCCTGCTTGCTCAGCCTGCGGGCCGCCAGGAGGGTGGCTCAAGTTGGTGGGGATGTCACACGGGCAGGCTGCAAGCATGGGGGAGAGCAGCAGGCACCCCCTCCTGCAACACCCCGAGCGGCGGGAGGTAGAGGACCATGCCGGTGAGGGAGACTTCAACTAGCCGCGTGCCTGCAGGGGGCGGGGGGAGAGGGAGCGAGGGACAAGGTGGCGGCGCCAGCATGCTGCCAATGCAGGAAGCTGCCTCACAGCCCGCCGGGTACCCAACGCCAGCACCCATCCTAGCGGGATGAGGTCGGAACAGCGGCGTGGGCTGTGCTGGCGGCCCCCACCTGCCCTTCCCGGGGCTGATGACGCAACCGCCAGGCTAACAAATGGTGTAGTCTCTCACGGTGAGCAATCACCGCTCAAGGCTCTCTTTCCCCTCCCCCCACATCGCTGCCTCCCTGCTGCATGTATGCAGGCTGCTGCGTGTCTGCCTGCCTGCGGCGGCGGGCCTGCTTGGCGCACGCCGCAGCAAGACAGAGGCGGTGTGTCCCTCACACCACAGCTGCTGCCGCTGCTCGCCGTGCGTGGGCTCCTCTTTGTAAGCCATAATCTTGGTGCGGGTCTGCGTGTGGGTTACACATGTGGGTTACACGCAGACGCGCACCAAGGTCATGGCGTTCAAAGAGGAGCCCACGCACGGCGAGCAGCGGCAGCAGCTGTCGCCCTCGTCCCCACCACCGTCAGTGAACCCACGGTGAGCCTGGGTTGCCAGAAGCGGAGGGAAGCTTGCAGGGAGCCTGTGTTGCCACGAGCAGAGGGCAGCCCGCACGGATACTGGCTGCCTTGCAGGGTTGCAGGGCTGTCCATGCATTCTGCACCCCTGCCGCAGCGGCCCTGCCGCCGAGTCCCCTTGCGGCGGCGCGGGCGCAACCGTGTGCTGGCACCCTGGATCCATTCTTCCTCCCACTTGGTTCCTGTGACTTTGTGTCCCTTGTTTGCAGCTGCTGGCTGTGGTGCTGGCGGCCTTCCTGGCCTTCGGCGGGGGAGTGTGGACCGTGGCCAACAGCATTTCCGGCGTGGAACTGCGCCTGACCGAGAAGATTACCGAGAAGATTACCAGCCTGGAGCACCGCCTCACCGACAAGATTTCCGGTGTGGAGCAGCGCATCTCCGGCGTGGAGCAGAAGATGTCGGCCAACCAGACCGAGCTGCTGCGGGAGCTGCGCAGCAAGAAGTGAGGCAGGCCGGGGCAGCCCGCACCATGCCTCCCTCCTGCAGCAGCCAGCCTCCTGCGGTGGCAAGCCTAGCGACAGCTCCCCTTGACCTGCCCCCCCCCGCTGCTGCCAGGGAATGTATAGTATGTATGTGGCCTCCACTGTGCGCATTGCTCTGCGCTTCGTGCCTGCGTGTCCTTAGCTCCCCGGCTGGCAAGAAAGTTTTGCCCGTCTTGTTTTTGCTTGCACCACCACCTTGAAGGATTTGAAAAAGAGAGGGGTTAGCACAGTGGTGTAAACTTTAAAAGTTATAAAGTTAAACTTAAAGTTAAACTTAAAGTTAAACTTTTAAAGTTTACACCACTGTGCTAACCCCTCTCTTTTTCAAATCCCTCCTCGGCTCCCACTCCTTGGTCCCGATGCTCTGCGTTTGAATGTGCCATTTCCGCTGCCATGTCCCTCGCTTGCGGTCGCACTGAAGTGCCTTCTGTCCTCTAGGCTCTCCGCATCTTTGATCCGCCTGCACCCAGTGCTCCCATCAAGTCCCTCTGCCCCTCTCATTTGCCAACCCCTCACCCGCTTGCAAGGCACCGCACTTTGCACTCAGGCGCTCTCAGAGAGCTTGGCACGCAGGGCAGCAGTCAGCGCCGGGCGCTGTTGCATGCTGTGTGCGGCGTGCTTGCTCTCAAGTCACGGCAGCGGGACAATTTGGGGGCCGGTGCTCAACAGTCGATTGTGTGTTGGGTGAGGAGGATGGCAGTTGTGTAGCGTCGGGCAAGGCGGCGGGTGAGTGGGCTGCACCGCCATTGGGCCGGTGAAGAGGGGGCATTGGGCTGGTGAAGAGAGTTGGGGAGAGCAGCAGGCACCCCCTCCTGCAGCACACCCAAGGCATGCAGCGTGCTCCCCCTGCTCAGGAATGCCAGGGGGACCAATCGCAAGCGCCTGCTCAGGGTGAGGGCCATAAAGGGGCGCAGGTGAGACTGGTGCCAGCCGAACCAGCTGCACTCGTTGAGGCCGGCCATCAACAGCCGCGACTGGCAGCTGCAGCAACCACTCCCCGTACAAAGCTGCCCAGCACTCTTGCAGTAGCCTGCCTGCGCTGGCTCCACCGATGCTGTTGCTCACCTGCTCACTCGTCCGCACACCCGCCACCCTGTGCCCTGCTTACACAGTTGGCTGGGCCCCCTTCACCCGGCCCCACAGGCACTTCCATAAAACCCCACTCACTTGACGGCGCCCGCCTCGCCCACTCCCACAGGGATGAGGTCAAACAGCCGGTCCGCCAGGCGCTGCCGCAGCGCGCCCCTCAAATCCCGCTCGTGCAGATTGGTGCGCAGCACGCGCACGCCTGGCAGGGGTGGGCGTGTCAATAGAGAAGGAGGTGGGTGAGGGGGAGGCGGCCAGGGCGGCGATGCCGTGGCAACGGAAAAGGGCACGGGCTGCTGCGCAGCACGCGCATGCCTGGCAGGGCGTCAAGCACGAGGAGTTGGACTGGGGCAGGGGTTCTTTGTACAGTGTGCATGCAGCAAACGTGGGAACAGCTGGTGCAGAAGAGGGGAAGGCAGGGAGAGGCGGCGTGTGGAGGGACGCTCAGGGTGTGTGATGGGCTTCAGACTGAGCCAGGCTGGCGAGGCGCATGTGGCGGGGGACGTAAGGGAGGCGGGCGGGCACTTGGGCTGGAGAGGGCAGGGCATTTTCGCCAGGGCATTGCACACATACCAGGGGCAACCGCCTCAACTTACCGCAGTTGATGTCGAACCCCACGCCTCCGGGGCTCACCACCCCATCGCCATCCATGTCAAAGGCCGCCACATTGCCTGGGCAGCAGAAGTGGGGTGGGGGGCGGGGCAGAGTGAGAGGGTCGGGGAAGCAGGGCTGTTCGTTGAGCAAGGGTGCCAAACATGGCAGCAGAAGAGTGGCAGATGGGCTGCCAGACAGGTCCGCAGGCCGGCAGGTAGGCAGCCATGCTGCCGGCTGTGCGCACCGATGGCAAACCCGTAGCCAGAGTGGATGTCGGGCATGCCGATGGAGGCACCAACAATTCCTGCAGCAGGCAGGCAGGCAGGCAGGCGGGGCGAGAAAGCACACGGACAGGCGAATGGACTGTGTGGCAGGCGGGCAGGGCAGCAGGGCTGGTGGGCGGCAGCCACAATGTGCAGTGGCCGGTGCTGCTCTGCACGCACGAGTGTCTGCCCAGCTTCCCCTGCCGCTGCCCACGGCAAGATCTGCCCCGCGCCCACCCCCGGGCACCACCTGCCCCACCTTGGCCACCCGCGCAAGCTCAGACCGACCTCTCCCCCGACCCCCCACCTGGCAGGGTGGCCACATTGCTGAGCTGGTTGACGGCAGCCGTGAAGCCGCCGCCGGCTGTCTGCAGCTCACCCACCACTGCAGGGCAGGGGGAGTGGCTGGGTGTTGCCATAAAACATACGAGGGGGGGATGGGCCGGCACACCCGCCCCCAAATTTGGGTGGCAGCTTTGGCCATGCAGGGCTGGCGGCTCGTCAGACGGCGTGCAGCAGGCGGGTGCATCCCCGAGTATCACTCCGCCCATGGCGCGCACAGCGCGCTCCCACACGGCTGCCCACTCAAGACGGCGCCAGCAAGCGGCTGCCGCCCCCCGTGCTTCCCACCCAGGCTGAGCAGCTTGGGGTTGGCGTAGAACTTGGCGGGCACGCGCATGCCCCGCACGTGGCCTGCAGGCGCCGGGTGGGTGGTGTGCGTTCATCAAGGCATGGGGGCAACAGGTGGGCGGGGGAACACATGATGACATGGTCAGTGGGAGGCCAGCAGGTGCACAGCAGGTGCACAGCACAGCACAGCACAGCACAGCACAGCATGCATGAAAGTCCACTGCAGTCCAGTCGGGCGTCTGTTGTGGGCTTGGCGCTTACATCCAACCGCTCACCCGCCCCAGGCACCGCAATGCCCCGCTTCCTCGACATCTGCCCACCACCCTCTGCCCCCGGCAGTACGCCCTGGTTCCCACTGCCGCCGCCCAACCCCACCCAGCCCCACCCCACCCTGTGGGATGCCGTAGCAGTAAGCGTTGATCCGCGTGATGAAGCCCGACTGCTGCAGGAGCGCCTCGACATCTGGGAGCCCCTCCCCCGCCGGCAGGGGCTGCTTCCCCTTGGCCGCCTGCCGGTCGGCGGCGCGGCTGCGGGCGGGCTGCTTGCTGGGGGTTCCAGGCTGGCCGGGGGCCTCGCCGGCGGAGGAGCCTGCGGGCGTGAGGGAGCCATGGAGAGGAGAGGGCGGTAGCGCCAGGGGAGGTTGTTGAGGGGACGGGACGGGGTCGGGGCTGGGGGGTGGCTAGCTGGGTATTAACACACTGGAGCCGGGGACGGTGCACGCCCTAGCCATGCAGATCCCGGTCCGGCTTCTTCCCTGGGCCTGGGGTGATCACCTGTGGCGGGGTGGTCGGGGGACGTGGCGCCGCCTATGCCCGGCGCCGCAGGGTGCTCCCCCACTGCCGCCACCTGCTCTGCCTGTGCGCCTGCACCAGTGGGGCCGCAGCAGGTGCCGGGGCAGGGCAGAGGGATGGTGCCCTTGGACTGGGTGCCTCAGCTTGACAGGGCTACACCGCATGTTGTTTGGGCGCTCAAACACCCCTCCAGCAAGCCGACGGTGCTGACCAGGGAGGGTGGAGCAGCAGCAGCGCCGGCCGCTGCCCCACTGGCCCTGGCCCTGCACCCGCAGCCCCTCGATCTTGGCAGCGCCCCCGTGACCGCTGGCACTCGCCTGCATCGTGAAGCTGGGCCTTGGACAGCCTCTCTGCCACTACCTCGCTTGCGCTGTCGTCCACGACCGGTGCGCCTCCTTTGTGTAGCGCCTCCTCGCCGATTTCGGACATGTTGAATAGGGATGGAATACCAGGGTTCCATCCAGTAAGCCACACGCCGGATGCAGCAAGGTTCGGGGGGTTGGCTGCCGCCAGCGTGGCTGCCGCCAGCAGCGTCGAGCAAGTGAAGGCGCCGGCGCCCCATGCCAGGTAGTAGGAGCACGCAGGTGCAGCAGCGTCTGCGCTGTGAGGCCATGTGAGCGTCCCTCGTTTTCGACTTGTGCCTGATAGGTGGCCATTCAGGCCCGCTGGAAATGTCGGCCATCCCACTTGCGCGCGCGGGTGCTGTGCTCCTCTTCGCTCAAATGCCAAGGCGTCCCTTCTGCACCGTGGGTCAATACAGGTCGTGCCAGCTACTTTTCTAAATCATAGCTGCTGTTATACATACATATAACGCAATTTTGGGGCCATTCAATGCTTCAGATGAGGCTCACTGACTCTCAACCTTCCCTGCGCGCGTCCGCCCGCCCGTCAGCTGACCTGGCGCCAAGAGGCGGACGGAAGATGTGCCTCCACCCTGCGTGCTTTGGGCATGCACCAAGTGAGCCCTAACTAGCTCTTGATCCCGAAATGACAGCTGCTGACCGACCAGCGGTGCGCAACTGGGTTCGCTGACGCCGGGCCCTCCAGGACCGGGCAGGCCTGCAGACCGGAGGCCTTGGCAGCCTTGTATTTGGCGGACACACCGTCAAGTCAGCGTGTGGCGCGGGCAGTGGCCGCTCCGCCCAGAGAGATGCCATCCGCCCCTCTCTTGGTTCTCACCATCCTGGCTGTTGCAGCAGGTGGGCGGTCGCTGGTTGCAACTTCACCACAATGCTGCATTGATTGGCAGTGTACGGCTAAGGGCGGGTTGGTGGGCATGCAGTTGCATGTCGCTGTGCGGCACGCTTGCCAGGGAAGGGCGCTGCCTGTGTGTGCGGCGGCGATATCACGAGCGGCTGAGGCAGGACAACACGGTGCAGGTGCCTGCCCCCCCTTTCCGGCAGGTCGCCTTGTATGTGCAGGCGCTGCCGAGCGGGTGCCGCTTCTGGCGGCCGGGGCCGCCCGTCTTCCATGTCCATCCTGCATAGCCCCCATCAGCAGTGCCTCACAACATCTTGGAGGAGCGCCCACCCATCCATGAATGCTCACCACTTACGCTTATGCCTGGCACAACATGCAGGGCATGGCGGGTGGGCTGCCGCCGCGGGCGTCGGGGCGGGCCGCAAGTGGCTCAAGCTGGCGGGGCGGGCATCGTGCCAAGTCTCAGGTGGGCCTCTTGCATGCATGTACTGCCAGCTGTACCTGTGTTGTTGAGTGATGCTGTAATATCCATGGCAGGGCGTGTGGGTGGGATGGCCAGCTGCGCCGGACTCGATGCCACCGGCAGCAAAGGCGGCCAGCGGTGCTTGCTGGCATGTCAAGCCTGGATGCAACCTGCCTGCCGCTTGCAGCCTGAAGCCTGCCACACGCCCTTGTCCATGGTATTGCTTGCAGGCCTGCTCGGACCGGTGCCCTGCAGGTGCGCTGCACTGCACTGCCGGCTGCTCAGCGCTGCGGGCTGGCACTGGCGGCAGCACGCATTCGAGTGGTGGTACGACGAGCAGCCCGCTTCCAAACAGTGCCTGCTGGCGCAGCAGGGCTGCATTTGGCTGGCATGGTGCCACATGTGTGCAGCTTGTGGCTGAAATCCCAAGCTGCTTGTCACGACCCTTGCTCCCTGCGCTGCAGCAACCCGCCTGTCAACATTCTTCAGCTAAAGAAGGTTGGTGGCGGTCCGCTCACAACCTGGCTGGTTGCGGCGGCACGCGGCTCGCCGACCCGCCCAGGGGGCAGCTTGGTGGGCGTACCGGTCACTTTTCGAGTGAGTGAGGCACAGAGGTGCAGCGCGTGCATGGCGTAGGCGTCTCCGCCCTTGCTTGCGTGCGCCATGCAGCAACTAGTGGGGCGGCAGCGAGTGCGAGTGCAGCGCACCCAGCTCGGCAGGCACTCTGCCCAGCACGCCCCTCACCACAGTAGTACTCCCCTGCTTGCGCTCTCCCTGTTGCAGATAGAGGGCCGCTCAGGCGGCGCATTCCCCTCCTGCCCCTCCTTTCTCGGGGCACAGCCAGCATGCGGCGACACCGCTGTCTCCATGACTGCTGCCGCTGGCCAGTGGGTGATGGAGGCAGTGCGTGGCAGCACCACCCGCTTCTACCTGCGCTCAAGCGTGAGTGGCTCGCCTGCATTTGGGGGGCAGCCGCTGCTGGCAGGTCCCCATGCATACTTGGCTAACACTGCCTGCTGTGCTCACCAGCTTGCAGCTGCATGCCGCCCTATATAGCTTATGCTTATGCCTGCATGTGGCCGTGTGTGCCCTGTGGAGTGCTGTGAAGGAGTGCATCTCGGCAGCCCTCCATGCTGCCCCCCCCTACCCCTCCTTGCAGGCACGTGGCGCCGGCTGCCCGCAGCGGTACCTGGGGGCTCGCAAGGGCACACCCAGTGGGACGCAGGACTGCATAGACCCACTGTTGGGGCTGTACAGCAAGGGGGACCCAGCGGTGCACACCGAGTGGGAGGTGCAGGCGGTGCCCTCCCTCCCCCCGCCGCCGCCACCCCGCCCACGCCCGCGCCCGCCAGTGAAAGGCTCCGGCAGCAGGTGGGCTTGCCTGAGCCCGCTCAGCAACAAGGCAGGCGGGAGGGCAAGCTGGCGGGCAGCCAGGCAGGCACAGGCAGGGTGGTCAGCAGAAAGGAGTGCAGAAGGCCCAGTCAGGCGAAAAGCAGCATCTCGGTTAGTCGTGGCAGCCGGCTGCCAGCACACAACCCCACATCTCCAACCGCCTGTCGTAAGCTGCTCCTGCCCCCCTGCAGCTTACAACCACCCACGCAGCCGCAACGCCTGCCTCCGCCCCGCGTGCTGCCACTGCCACCAGCAAGCCCAAGCCTGCCGCCGCCCCAACGGGTGCCGCCGCCGCCTCCCCCCAGGCTCCCGTCCCCACTGCCGCCCAGCTCCTTGTCCCGCCCCCCGCCGCCCCGGACATCACCCCCGCCCTTGCCGTCCCCACCCAGTCCATCTGCGCCCCCGCCTCCCCACCCACCCACCCCACCTCCTTCATCCTCACCACCACCACCCAGCCCATCCCCTCCGCCGCCGCCCAGCCCCTCACCATTGCTACCAAGCCCCTCGCCCCCGCCGCCCAGCCCTTCCCCTCCGCCACCCAGCCCCTCACCACCGCCACCCAGCCCTTCCCCTCCGCCGCCCAGCCCCCCACCCCCGTCGCCCAGCCCCTCACCACCGCCACCCAGCCCTTCCCCTCCGCCGCCCTACCCTTCGCCCCCGCCGCCCAGCCCCTCACCACCGCCGCCCTACCCCTCGCCCCCGCCGCCCAGCCCCTCACCATTGCCACCTAGCCCCTTGCCGCCGGCCACTCCCCCGGCCCCTCCCCCGCCAGCCCCCACAACCTGCACCTGGAGTCTGCAGGCCTCCCCAAGTGTCAGCAACAGCCAAGACTCCATCTCTGTTGCGGGAGCCCAGTGCACCGGCCAGACTGCCACTGCCCTGGCCCTCTTGCCCGCCTCTGCTGCCGAGGAGTGCACCCCGGCGTCACCGCTGGAGTTGCGCCGGGACGGCTGGGGCCTGTGGCTGGCTCCGTTCAGCCACTGCAACACCTCCTCCCAAGTGCCTTCCCTGGTGTTCCTGCAGCCTAATGCCACCACAACGCTGAGGTGAGCAGGGCCATTCACAACACTTGCCTAGAGTGTGGCTGGCCGGCGCAAGGCCAGTGTGCCAGTGCAGCCCAGCCACACGAGATGGCCTCTGCCGGTGCTCGCATGTGGCAGCGCGGAGCACTGCTGGCAGCAGGCTGTGATGCAGCGCAGCACGCAGCGCTGCTTCAGCGGGTGCAGGTGGCACCCGCCGGCAGGCAGCGTGTAATGTTAGGCTGGCAGGCGTCATCAGCTTGGCAAAGCTCCTCAGCTCACACCCAAGGGCAGTAACCCGTCCTCTCCTCCAGGCAGCTGCATGCACGATGCACCGCAGGCCCACGCCTTGCCCACCTGGTGCCCCCCATCCCGCTGCCCGCCCCGCCTGGTTGCCTGCAGGTACGTGCACGTGTCGCGCATCCAAGACCTCTCCCTGCCCCTCACCCTCATGTTTGCGGATGCCGAGGTGGCCCACTACTTCAATGTCACGATCACCTCCCCGCAAGGCGTCGGCGGCCAGCTGCCACGTGGCGGGATGCGCATGGTGCCAGACATGCCGCAGCGGTACGGGGTGGCGGTGGATGGGTCGCCCACCGGCCCCGCCCCGGCCGTGCACATCCAGCTGCTCTCAGAGCAGGCGGCCCCTGACATCCCGGCAGCGCCCTCGTGAGCTGGTCCGGCTCACAGCCAGGCGGGCGGGCCCTTGATGCCCAACCCCATTTGTACCGGCAGCACCGGCTGCCGCACCACGGTACTCCTGCATGGCAACCCTGTGGTGGTGCTTCCGGCCCTCACGAGTGCTTGCTTGCATCTATTGCCGCTCAGTTATTGCATCCTCCTTCGCCTGTCAGGAAATGTGCTGTTGGCGTTGGCAACCCTGTCATACGTTGAAGGCAATGTTTACCAAGTTGGCAAGGACGCCCTGCAGCAATTTAGCAGTACACTTAAAAGCACTGCTCTCCGCAAGTGCGTGCAGCCAGGGGAGTGAGGAGCAGTGACGCAGCAGCGATTCACTCCTGCCAGATTGCATCAAGTAACCTGCCGGAGCAAGCCACTGGCACCCCTGCGTGGGGTGCACCCCACTCCACCCACCATTCCCACACCTCTCCAGCCGCCCCACTGCACTGGGTCCGACTTATATTCAGTTTTGAACCATGTCATGATTCCCAAAGCTTGATAGGTGGAAAAAGTGCTAACTATATTCGAATGCGCCTTCCCCTCTCAGCTGCATGTGCCATTGTTTTCCATCCACAACTCCGTATTTTTGTAAAGCATGCTACTCAAATGCTGCACAAGCAAGCCCTACGAGCGAGAGCATGCATGTCCAGTCCAGCCATTGCACGCCATCCAACGCACCCTCCAACATCACAAGCTGTTTGCCGTGGGGGCAGGGTGCCGCCGGCCACTGCCTGCTGGGTTCACTGCCGGGAAGCACGCCGACTCGGACCGCCATACATGTGGGGGCGCCACAGCAAACCAGCTTTAATCTGATCTAGAGCCACCACAAGTATGTTGATTGATGTGTCGAAACTGCCTCCCAATTTTGGAACAAATGCTGTGTTGCAGGGGCCACACTAAGCGCGGCGATGACCTGGCGGCCAGGCCAGCGGTGCAGCGGCGGTAGGCAGAGCACTTCAGTGCGGCCAGATGGCACGCCCACTTCTGTACTCTTCTAACGTCGTGCAAATGCACACTTCAGCAGCGGTGGCATTGCCGCTGCTTTGGCTGGCCGGTGCGTGTGAGTGTATTGTGCGCGGGATGCGTCAAGTGAGCGCAGAGGCTGGAGTCGTTGCTCGGAGTTATGCACGTCACACGATAGTATCGCGCCTGCGCCTGCTCGCTGCAGGTGTCCTGGCCGCGGCGGCCCAGAGCGAGCTGTGTTTCAACCAGCTGCAGGCAAGCGGGGCAAACCCAGCTGCTGCAGCCATTGGCTGGCACCATAGAGGTGGCAAGAGGCTTGCGCGGCCCGAACCGCCTCACAAGCTCCTGCCGGCGCCTGCCGCTGCCGCCACCCACCTGGCCCCACTGCTGGCTGCCACCCCCCGCTGCTGCAGGTGCTGGGCTCACACAACAGCTACCACCAGGCCCCTCCCCAGGAGATCCTCACCTCATTCGGCACCCTGGCCTCCGGGCCCATGCTGGCTTGGCAATACTCGCACCCGCCGCTCACGGAGCAGCTGGCGGCAGGTAGGGCGAAGGCAGCCAGCCTGCGGTGGCGGTTTGTGGGGATTGGGACCGGGCAGACCACAGGGCTGCGCCACCCCATGCGCACTAATCCTGGTGGAGCCCAACTGCATTGCTGCGCACACACGATGGCGGCCACGTGCCGGGCCACGTGCCGGGCCACGCTCTGTTGCTGCCCTGCGCCCCGCTCTAATGCTACCCCCGCCCGCCCTCGTCCTGCCTGGTTGGCACGTGTCTGCCTGCAGGCGTGCGCGCCTTTGAGCTGGATGTGTTTTGGGACCCCGAGGGCGGGCGGTACGCCCAGGCGGCGGGCCTGAAGATTGCGGGTCGGAGCGGCTGGCTGGCGGACCCTCGCTACCAGCAGCCCGGCTTCAAGGCACGTGGCGGGGCATGAGCAGCGGGAGGCCAGGCTGCTGCCAGGGCTGTCGGCTGCCTGCGCCCCGGTGGGTGCAAGCGTTGCGCCAAGCGTGAGTCAGCCTGCAGATTGAGGAGTCTCACCCCTGCTCCTGCCTCTGCTTCCGCAGGTGCTCCACATCCCCGACTTTGACTTCCGCTCCTCGTGCCTCCTGCTCACCGAATGCCTGGCCGAGATCAAGGCATGGTCAGGTACGGCGCGCTGAGCTGTGCTGTGCTGTGCTGTGCTGCGCTGTGCTGCGCTTGTCATTAGCCTGGCCGACACTCAGGCATGGTTGGGTGCCGCAAGGCAATGCTGGGGCATGCTTTGTGTTGCGTGATGCGGATGGCAGGCCATTAGTGCGGCTGGTGCTGCTGCCCGTGCCGGCCGCCCTTGTCTGTGCGCATATCCCCTCCAGCTGTGCCCAGACGCCCCGGCTACATGCAAAACCCTGCCCCATGCTGCCACCTGTACCTGCCCCTGCTTGCTCCCCCTCCCGCAGACGCCCACCCCCGCCACCTGCCCATCACAGTATATGTGGAGGTCAAGGGGGCGGGGCAGCTGGAGGGTGGGCTGGGGGAGGTCCTGCTGGGCCTGCTCAAGGGTGTGCTGGACTCGGCCACGGCAGAGGGGCCCGCCAGGTGAGCGGGGGTGTGCTGGCACATGTGGCTGGCGTGAGGGGCGGGGGCGGGCAGCTGGGGGGCAGATCGTGCCGCGCTCATGCACTCATGTGCATGTACAGCCGCCGCCCTCATCCCCGTGCGTCACAGCAGCGTGTTCGGGCCACCTGCAGCAGTGCCTTGCCTTGCCTTGCCTTGCCTTGCCTTGCCTTGCCTTGCCATCTCCAGCCCTCTTTGTTCCTCTAGGCCCCTGCACACGGCCTTGTCGAGGTGCTGGACAGCACGGCCCACACGTACCGATGCCCCCGGGCATCATCCACCTTCACCCTGCCTGCCTGTCCACCCCGCACCCCCGCAGCTTTGTGGATGTGCTCAACACCACCGCCCAGACGTACCGAGACCTGCAGGCCGAGCTGCTGTCTGTGTTTGGAGACGGCAGCGGCAGCCACGGCCAGCTGCTGACGCCGGACGATGTGCGGGCAGCGCTGGGGGCGGCCCCGGGGGCGGACCTGCAGCAGCTGCTGGTGAAGCAGCCCGGCAGCAGGACCTGGTGAGCGATGCCCTGCGATGCAGGGATGCGGGCGAGGCTGCGGGCAAGGCTGCGGGCGGGCGCGCACGGGGAGTGTGCTGCTGCAGGGTTTGCTGCCCCGTGCCGTGCGTGTGCACAGAGCCCTTTTGCCCGCCCCCATTACGTGTCCCGCTAGCTGTCCCCTCTCTTTGCCCCCCCCCCACACACAAACCTGCATCCCTGTTCTTCAATTCTGCCCTCACCACTTGCCCCTGCACCGCTGCCCCACCCGCCCACCCATCTCCACCTGCAGCCCCTGGCCCAGCCTGGGTGCCACCATGCGCGGCAAGGTGCTGCCGGTGCTCTTCCTGCGGGGAGGCAGCAGCCAGGCGGCGGCGATGGAGGAGGCATACCCAGGCCTGGGTGAGGCAGTTGGGAGGGACTTGCAAGGGTCGGGGCTCGAGTGTGCAGGTTGCGGAGCAAGCACGGCCTGCGTGGCTGCCCCGCTTTGCCCATGCCCTGCTTTGCTTTGCCCGATAGGGTTTAGGCTTGGTTAGGGTTGGTGCTTGCCCTGCTGTGCGCTTGCCCTGCCCTGGGCCCGCTGTGCTGCCCTGCTATGCCTGCTCGGCGGCTTTCTGCGCTCCTGCCCGGACCGCTCTACATCTGCACTGGGCCTGGGAGGGCGTTGGGTGGGTTGGTGAGCTCCCTTGCGCTGCACACAGGAGCAGCTGGCCTGGGGTGACATTCCCTCATGGCTCGACCCCGCCCGCATGGCATGTGGTGTCCGAGCCACACCGCTTGAACTGCCTTGCCCTGGGCCTGCCCCCCTCGCCTGCTGCACTCCCTTCATGCACCCCCCCTGCCCCGCCCCTCCTGCACCTGTTGCTGCAGCCGGCTCCCTCATGTGGGTGGAGCAGGGCGGGCGCCGGCCCCTGCCTCAGGCCGCCTTCCGCGCCACCGCCGTATGGCGCCTCGGCACCGGCCTCTCCCTGGACCTGCCCTCCAACGCCTCAGCCCTGGTATGCGTGCATGCTGCTGCTGCCAAGGGTGGTGGCTTGTGGGTTTGGGGTTTGAGTTTGAGGGGGGGGCCATGCCGATGGCGGCGGCACGGGCATCACTCTCGCCCTGCCCGCCGCGCTTGGCCGTGCCTGTGGCCTGGTGCAGCCCCGCTGCATGTGCTGCCGCTGCCAAGGAAGCTGGCTGGCGTGGCGTGTGGGCCACATCGCTGCTGGCAGCTGCTGCCAGCCAGCCAGTCGTCCCCTGCCGCCGCTGCTGCGCGCTGAACATGTGCTTCCCAAGCGCCTGCATGCCCGGCTCTCCCACACACTTGCCACACCCTTTTTCACCCCCTGCGCTGGGCCGTGCCATTACCACCCTGCTCCCCTCCCACCCCCTGGCTTCTGCCCACCCCACCCCCTTTCACTCCTCTCCACAGGCTGCCGACATGGCACAGTCAGTGCGGGATGCCGTGGCCGCCGGGTTTATTGCGCGTGCGCGGACGGATGCAGACACATTAGAGGCGCGGGCGGGGTTCACGGAGCGGCGGGAAGCCATCATCGCTGCTGGGCCGCAGGTGCGCCGGTGTGTCTGAGCAGTGGAGGGTGGGGCAATGCAGCGGTGGTGAGGGGGCCACTCAGACAGAGACAGGTACAGGCGTGTGATGCACGTGTGCAGCAATGCATGCGGTGTGATGCATGCTGCGTAATGCAGGGCAGTGCCTGCAATGCAGTGCCTAGCGCTCAGCTGTCGGCGTGTGCTCAGGGCCGCCTGCTTGCACCCGCCTGCCCTTTGTCCCCTGCGCCTCAACCCTGCACCGCATGCCTCTTCCCGCCCCCTCAACTGCAGGTCGTCGCCACCGACTTCCTCGTTCCCGCCAACCAGCAGCGTGCCCTGGGCAGCAGCGCCCCGCTGTATGCCAGCACCTACAACGTCACGCTGCCCGGCGGCCTCCAGGGCCGCTGCCTGCTCGACTTCAACAGCAGCAGCGGCGGCGGCGGCGCTACTGCACTGGGCACCCTTCTGGTGCTGCCCTCTGATGGGGGCCAGCCGGAAGAGGAGGAGGAGGGTGATGGCGTGTACTGCGGGCCGCTGGAGTCTGCTCCTCCAGGGAAGGCGATGCTGGGCCCTCGGGAGGATGGCACTGGCGGGGACGCAGCCGGCGACGGCGCTGCTGCGCCCCAGCCGCCCGCGCCAGGGGCCGCGCTGGGCAGCACAGGCGGTGGGGGCAGCCCGCCACCGCCCACAGGCGCTGCCCAGCATCCGATCGTGCTCGCAGCGCAGGCCGTCGCTGTTGCAGTTGCAGCTGCAGCGGCGCTGTTGCTGGCTTGAGCCGCCTTCAAGGCAGACACATTTTTTACAGTCATTTCCCTGCCCTGCTTTCTCCCATCATGAACCTCCCGCTTACATTCCTGCAATTTGCTGTATACCTGCATGGCACCACCAGCCTTTGCCCCCCGGGGATTCCTAATCTACACCTGATCCTCCCTCAGCCATCTCCTGCCGCTTTCCTCTGTTGTGCACCCGCTCGGCCACCATCAACCGCCCCGTGCTTCACCATTCCCATCTCCATCACCTAAATTTTACTGCGCATGCTTCCCTCCTCCTCTAACTGTCACTGTCTTCGGCGCTCCTCCCTCAACTTGTAAGGCATACAACCATCATAGTATGCTGATATGGAAGGGAGGCCCAGCATGGCTCTCGAGCCGGTGCTGGCATTTTCAGTTGGGCTTAAAAACCCTATCACGTTGTGTGCACACTTCAACTGTACCGACACAGGACCTACATGTGGCAGTTGCTCGAGCATTTACAAGCGTGTCAACATCGCTCCAGGGCCCCTGGTCGAGGGAAACAGAGCGTTGTGGCCACGTCAGCAGGCTCGCCGCGCGCGCTCGAAAACCCGAAGCAAACCGCGTGGGGTCGCTTGCGTCGAGATCGGCAGCCGCATCCCCTCTCATCCAACACCCCAAGCCCTGCTGGAGAGGGCCGGCTTCGCAACTCGTCACTGCTCGCCAGACCATACCTCGCACTCTGCTCCGGCTGTTCTCGATCCACCTAGCAAGTGCATACGCGGATCAACCATGCAGCGAAGCAGGGAGCTGCTGGCGCTCGGAGACCGGGTGCTGACAGCGGCTGGCGCTGGCGGCGGCGGTGGAGCGGCGGCAGTGGCAGCGGCAGGGCCAGTTCGCGCCTGGTCTGCCAGCGCCGCTGCCCGCAGCTTTCAGCCAACCCAGGGGCTCGCAGCCTCAAGCGCTCCCAAGGCTTGGGCCGGCACTTCCGCTGGCGAAGCGCAGCAGGCAGCGGCAGCAGCGGCACGGCGGCACGTGGGCGCCCGGCGCGGCTTTGCCTCCGAGGCAGCGGTCTCCCGGCCAGGCCCCGTGCCACGTGGGACCTCCAAGGCGGGCAGTGGGCGCAGCCTGTGGAGTGGCCTCTTCCTGCTGGCTCCCGGCGCCCTGGCTGCCTTCCTAGGCAAGTGGCAGTGGGAGCGGCGGGAGTGGAAGCGGGAGCTGCTGGAGCGGCGGCAGGCGATGATGCAGGTGGGGTGGGGGGTGGGGCTCTGGTGTCGTAGATGCCGGGCCATTGGCTGTTGCTCAAGCTGAGGGGGATGAGGGGGGTTTGGTTGGAGAGGGAGCTGCGGGAGCTGTGGCAGGCGGTGATGCAGATGCGCCTCCACTTCCCCCCCGCTGTGCAGGGAGGGCCCCCTTCACCTGCCCCACCTGGCAACGCCCACCCCCTTGCCCCCCTTGCCTCCCACCCACCCCCATGCAGGGCGAGCCCCCTTCACCTGCGCCACCCTGCCACAAGCTTCCCACCCGGCCATACTCATTCCTCCCCCTACCCCCATGCAGGGCGAGCCACTCGACCTCTTCTCCCTGGATGAGGAGCCGGCAGAGTACAGCCGGGTGATAGTGGAGGGGGTGCTGGACCACGGGGCCAGCCAGTACGTCGGGCCGCGCACCCGCCAGATTGCGGGCAACTCCAAGCAGGTAAGGCACCGGGGGCGGGGTGGGTGACACAGGGGTTGAGTCAAGGAGTGAGGGGGTGAGTGCGTGGGTGAGGCAGGGGTATGCTGGGGTGCGGGATGGGGGTGATGGAAGGGGGGAGATGAGCAGGCAGGGGTGGCAGCTCAGAGTGGGTTGGGTGGTGCAGAGGGCCGTTGTTCTGACTGCGAACAATGCCAATGCTGTGAGTCGGTTTGTGCCGCCAGAGTGCTGCTGGTCGCTGCCCGCCTCCCTGGCAGCAGCAGGTGCAGCGCCTCTGCGTCGTTGCCCACCCGGCCGCCCAACCCCTTGCTCGCCCTGCTCCGCCGCGCCCCACCCACCCGCAGGGCTTCCTGCTGATGACGCCGCTCAGGCAGGTGGGCTCCAGCCGAGCCGTGCTGGTCAACCGAGGCTGGGTGCCCGCCGAGTGGCGGGAGGATGCGGAGCAGCAGAAGGCGGGGCAGCCGGCGGGCAAGGTGCGACATGTGACAGTCGTGTCTGCGGGCAAGGAGATGAGCGGGCCCTTCCTTGCTGTTGCCACCCTGCATGGTCAAAGGATTGCGTGGCCCCTGCTTGTGTGCCACTTGCATCCCGACTGACAGCACCGCCTGCGCCCAGCTGCGCCGTAATAACCGCTCGTCACTTGCCCTGCCTGCCCGCCCCCATCCGCGCCGGGCACAGCCCTTCCCGCCCTCATCAGGCTGACATGTGCGTTGTGGCTGCCTGCCCCCTGGCCCGCTGCAGGTGCGGCTGGAGGGCATCCTGCGGCACGGCGAGGACCCAGGCAGCTTTGTGCCGCCCAACGAACCTGTGAAGGGTGCGTGTCACCGGGTGGCACTCACATGTGCTGGCTGGCTGGTTGGCAAGCACTGGCAGTGGCCGTCTGGAAGCAGTGTATGCATACATGCAATATGGAACAGCAGACGTTGGGGACTTTGTTCCCACCTCTCCCGGCGCCCACCCACCACCCAGCCAGCGGGCAGCCAAGCGCCCCGCGCCTCACCCCTAGCGCCACCCACCCTCACCCCGCAGGCAACTGGTTTTATGTCAACGTGTCGGAGCTGGCCAGCGCTGCGGGGCTGCCCCCGCAGGCACCCCTGGTGGAGGTGGTGACAGGTGAGCGGGGTGGGGTGGGAGAGGGTTGGGTGGGGGTCTGGGCAGGCCGCAGAGGCGCCGTTGGTCTGGGGTGGGGCTGACGTTTGGGAGGGGCTAGGTGGGGAGGGTGGGGAAGCCGAGTATGTGCAGGCGTGGCAAAGCTGAGAGGGCCCCAGCCGGGCACAGCAGGGCGGAGCTCCAGCAAGCGGGGCGGTCAGGTGCAGGGTGCCGTGAGCAGCAGCGGGCAGGCAGGTCGGTGCTCAGCAGCAGGCCTGGCAGGTACCGCTTAAAGTTGCACCACGCTGTAGGCTTGGGGGGGGGCGCAACTGCAGTTGCCTGCCTCCCCGGCCAATAACAGTGGCGTCCCTGGCGCGGCATAGCGCTTGCTCGGTTGGCCGCCGCTGCGCCCACCGACCCTGCCACCTCACCACCTGCACCTGCAGAGGAGGCGGGGAGCTACATCGGGCGGGGCCCTCCCAACGCCATGGATGTGCTGGGCGGGCGGGGGCGCTTGCCGCAGGTGCGGGGGTGGGCAAGGCTCCCCCGCACCAACCCTGCATGCACAACCGGCTGCGGGCCAGCGTCGTGCTGGTTGCCCAGCGGATAGGGCATGACGCACGCGGGAGGGCTTGGTCTCCGCTGCTCCCAAACCGGGGTGTGCCCCCACCCTCACCCACTTGGCGGCGCACAACCCTTGTGCATCATCTGCCTCTGCATTCTGACCCTGCGCCTCCACCCACTCCCCGCCCTCTCCTGCACTCTTGTCTGCCTGGCCGGCAGGTGGAGGAGGCGTACCCGCTGCCCAAGTCGATGAAGGACATGATGCACTTCAGGTGTGTGTGTTGGGGTGGGGTGGGGTTGGGCAGGGGGGGGCACCCCTCAGTCGCTGCCTGGCTGGCTGGCTGAGTAGGTGGGTGGCGACTGCGCTGGTATGTGAGGCATGTCGTGCTGCATGCCTGTGTGCAGGGTACAGGCGCTTCCGTTGGGGCGAGCTTCCCGCCCAGGGCTGCACTGTTGATGGTTGGTCGGGAAGGCAGGGGAGCGTGCGGGGAGGGGGCAGCAGCAGTTTGCCAGCGCGTGCCACGGGGGCGGTGGAAGCAGCAGAGAGCCTGGGGGATTTGCAGGCACGATGCTGCCATTGCCGTGAGTTGTCGCGGTCGCTGGCATGCCGTGAGGGTGGGAGGCCGGACCGCATGTGGGAGCTGCCCCAGCCCACCCACCCCGCCTGGCTCCGCTCAGTAGGCCCACCCGTGCTGCGTGTTCAACCTCCTTCCACCCCCCCCCTTCCCCTCCCCTCCCCTCCCCTCCCCTCCCCTCCCCTCCCCCCTGCAGTGTGATGCCCCAGGACCACTTCAACTACGCCGCCACGTGGTGGACCCTGTCGGCCGCCACCCTGGCGCTAGCGGTCAAGGCGATCCGGCAGGGGGTGAAGCCGCGGTGACGGCGTGGTGCCTGCCAGGGGTGCAGCGCTGGATGTGGCGTGTGGGTGACAGGCGGCTGGGAGCTTGCCAATGACCGGCGATCGGTCCTGGCCCTGCCCACGCTGTATTGCAAGGCGCCTCAGGTGTCTGTGATGCAGCTCGGCCCCTTGCACCTCATTCTTGAGTAAGACAAGTTTACAGCAAGTGTTTCAAAGTAACATTGGAAAGTTGGCGCGATACTAGGTAGGCGGCCCACGGAGCCCCCAAACGTGTTCTGGCCAGTTGATCAACGAGCCAGCAATCTGTAGGAGTTACACGATGCATTGGAAGCAGCCCTAGGAGGAAACGTGACAGCAGGCACGATGCAGACATTGTCTGCAGACATTGTCGGATGCTGACGGCACGGGACCGCCGCCGCCGCCCGGGTGGCGCCGCTCACCCAGGATGTCGGGCACGGCAACGAGAGCGCCTTTGCTGGCCAGCTTTCGTTGTCAGAGTCCAATTCTAAGAGGTTTGAAAGGCAGTCTCGCCGGCCTCTTTGGCCCTTTCAGTCGCGCGGGGTAGGCTTGGGCAGCACCTTTCAATTTCCGTCTAACGGGCACCACCCGCAGCGGAAACCTTGCGGCTATCACAGAGCAGCGCGCGCATCCCGGCGATGGCCAGGAGCGACAGTGGCGGACATGGCGGTGCCCACTCGCCGCCCCCGACCGAGGCGCCGCCGCCGCCGCCGCTGCTCACAGAGCTGTGGCGCACCGGCGCATGGCGCCTCTTCCCGCTGCTGCTGGTGTACATGTCAGGTGAGGGCGTGCGTTGTGTGCTTGCTGTGGTGCGCCCTTGACGCCGCGCTCACCGGCACAACTGGTGCCAGGCTGGCAGGGTGCCGTCCCGCACACCCAGTTGCCGCGTGCGTGGCACTCGTTCAACGCCCGCCCCCCTGCAGGCGTCACTCTGCTCATACCACACATTCCTGGAATCATGACCGACTACTTTGCTGGGCGGAGGGCTGGCAGGCCTGGGGACGTGCACTGCGAGGGGCTGCCGCCCGCCTCGCCCGACACCGCCGCCTGCCGGGTGCGCAAGGGGGCGGGCAAGCAGGCAGGCAGGCGTGACAGCGCTGGCACCAGACATCTGCACTTTGTGCGCAGCCTCCTGCATGAATTCACCAGGGAAACGTGCTGAGTGGCTGCGGGGGGCAGGCAGGTAGAAGGTAGCCCCGGCCCCCCACCCACCAGCCACCAGTCTGCCTTGCCCCAGGCTTCCTGCCCACCCTCGGCACCCATGCCTCTCCCCCTCCCCGCAGGACGCACATGCTGATGTTGTCCTGTGGAGCAGCTGGACCTCCCTCTTCTCAAACAGCCTGGTGTCCATTGTGCTGGTGGGTGGGCGGGCAGCTGGGTGACTTGGGGGCTGGCTGGGCGGTTGTCTAAACACACAAAAGCACCAGATTGGCTGCACACTGCTGGGTGGCTGCCTGGCGACCCAAGGTGACCGGGGGCACTGGCACCGGCGTCGTTGATGGCACGAGCGTCCTGCTTTAGCTGCCAATACGACCTTGCTGTGTGGCTGGGGAAACCTGGCAGCTGGAAGCTTGTGTCGGTAGCCCCCCATTCCCCAGATGGCGCCCTTGCCTCTGGGGCCCACCCGGCTGCCGCCCACCCAGCTTAGGACAGCCCTGTGTGCCCCTGCCATCCGCAGACGCCTCTGCTGGGACACTGGAGCGACCTGCACGGGCGCAAGCCCTTCTTCCTCGTAGCACAGGTGGGGGGCCCAGGTGCATGGCGGGGCTGGGAGTTTTGGATCGTCGGATTGGAGGTTCCTAACTCGATAGCGTTATTTCACAAGAAAAGAAACATTTTTCCCTGGTGCAGTGGGTGGGTGAGTGGGGTGGATGGTGGGGTGGATGCGTAGCGGGGGTGTGCAGGGGCGGGGCTGGAGTAGGCAGGTAGCGCAGGTGGTGCTCATGCGTCTGCTCTTCCCTGCCCTGCGCAGGGCAGGGTAGGTGGGCACGGCTTCTCTGGGTCGGTGGCGAAGAAGTGCCAGGGGAAGGGGAGGGCAGAGTGCACGGGTGGGCGCGTGCTCGGGGGCAGGGCAGGGTGAATCAGATGGTCAGGGGCGCATATGTTTGGGCCCACTGCCCGCCTACCCTGCCTGCCCACTCGCCTGCTTCACGCCGCCCTGCTCCCCTCCCACCCCACCGCCCTGTGCAGGCATGCGCCTGCATCCCTCTGGGCATCGTGCTGCTGCACCTCACCACAGGCCTGCCGCTGCTGTGGTACTATGTTGTGCAGGTGGGTGGGTGCTCAGGGAGGGAGGGAGGGCGGGTGGGGGGACATGGTGCTTGCCTGCTGAGCACGTTGTTGTTAGTTGCCATGAATGAGAGGCACTAGTGTTACGTGTGGGGGTGCGGGTGGGGCTCACCGTGCCTGCACCCTGCCACCTGCCCTCCTGTGCGGGTCTTCAGTCACCCCGGGGCTCACGGGCACTGGGCTGTAGGCTGGCTGCCCTGTCCCACCCTGCACCTGTGGTATGCATGTCCTCATCCCACAGCTGCACATTTGTTGGATGCGTTTCCCCATCACCCCCTGCAGGTCTTCATCAGCGCCGTCAGCTCCGTCACCGTCTCCATCGCCTTCTGCGCCGACCTGCTGTGCCAGCGCAACCGGGCCGCCACGTTTGGCCTCATCATGGCCTGCTTCAGGTGGGGCCAACAGCGTGCTCATATGCGCACAGCGGGCACCCCACGAGTGCCCTGCCTGTGCCCTGCCGCGCTGCCACAGCCCCACAACCCCGCCATTCCCGTACCGGTGTGCTCAACCCTGCCCCTCCTGCCCCTCTTGCCCGCCCCGCTGCAGCATCGCCATCTTTGTGGGACCAGCCTCTGGTGCCGCCATGCAGCCGCTGACGGCCGCTCTGGGCGCTCTGGGCACCGTGGGGGTGTGTGCCCTCTACACGCTGCTCGTGCTGCCAGAGTCGCTGTCGCCAGAGGCACGAGCCGCGGTGCGTGGGTGGGAGCTGAGGGCTGGGGGTGCAGTAACAACTGCGGGGAGCGTTGTGCCTTTGGGGTTGGGGCAGCATGGCACTGCTCTGATGCTGGCACCGCTGTGCGTGCCCTGCGCGGCAGCTTGTTCCCCTGCCGTGCCTCTGCCTCCTGCCAGCTGGCGCCTGACTGCGTGCAGATGTGCACCTGCGGCCCCCAACCGACCCATGCCACACACACACGCTTTCCTGCAACCGCCGCAGGCGTCCCGGCGCCAGCAGCAGCAGCACCGCGAGGAGCACGGCGGCCACGGCCACCCGCCGTCCACCTGGCGTGTGGCCCTGGGCAGCACGCTGCGTGCGGTGCGTGGGGGCTGGCTCGGGGGCTCTGCATCTGCATGGCCGGCATGCAGCCTGGCAGCCTGGCAGCTCTCCGGGCGGGCAAGGAGCTGGCTCCTGGATGCTGGCTGTGCAACACCTGCTGCCAGCGATGCCAAGAGGCGCGGAGATGCAAGGGCAGCGCTGCCTTCTCCGCCATGCCCGCATGCACTCTGCCCACCCTGCTGCCACGCCCCTCACAAAACCACCCCTCCCGTGTCCCCGCCCGCCCCGCCCCGCCCCGCCCCCCCGCAGGCCCGCATCCTGCTGCGCTCCCCCCTGTTCAAGCGCCTCACGCTGTGCATGATGCTGACGGGGGTGGTGCTGGAGGGGCTGCAGGACCTGCTGGTGCAGTACCTGCAGCTGAAGATGGACTTTGGGGTGAAGGACGTGGTGAGTGGGGTGGGGGCAACTGGCACATCAACCGGGTGGGTGCAAGAGTGAGAGATGGAGCGGTCTGGGGTGAGCGCCTGGGCAAAGGGACGCGGTCCACCCGTGGGCCAGGCAGTCGTCCTCCCTGCGCCTGCACCCCGTTTCACCTCATCCGCTCCGCTGCCAAGCGGCCCGCTCATCCCACCCCACGTCTCCAACCATCCTGTGCCCGCCCTCTAGTGCAGTCCACATCCGTATAGTCGTTGGCGCCTACTTCACCCCCGCCGCCTCCAGCTCACCCCACCCGCTGGCCTCCTTCCTGCCCTCTCTGCGCGGTCCTACATCTGTATTGCCTTTGAAGCCTGCAGCACCCCTTGCCCCTCCTACTCACCCCCCTGGCCTCCCCCCCTGCCCTCCCCCCCCCCCCCAGTCCCACATCTTCATGATCTTCGGAGCATGCGGCCTGCTGGTGCAGACCCTCCTGCTGCGCGTGCTGCTCAAGTGAGTGAGACCTCACCCCGGGGTGACCCCACCTCTCACTTCTTTGCTTGCACGCGTGCCTGCCTGTCTGCATGCCCGCCCGGCGGCTTGCGCGCCTGCTGGCCAGCGCCAACTCCTCACCCGGCAAGTGTGCCGTTTGTGCCTCCTCCCCTGCCCCCTGCGGTTCACGTATTCCCGCCCCCTGCATGCACCCCTTTCCAAACCGCAACAGCCCCCGGCCTCGCAATTGCCCCTTTCCAACCCTTGCTCACCACCTGCCCGCCCCCCTGCCGCAGCTGGCTGGGCGAGCAGCGCGTGCTGCTGGTGGCGCTGGCCGCCTCCACTGGGCAGCAGCTCATCCTGGCCATGGCCAATGTGAAGTGGGTGGCCTTCCTGGGCATCAGCCTGGGATCCCTGGGTGAGGCGGGGGGCAGCGGGGGAGGGAGGGCGGGTGGGTGAGGCGGGCAGCGGGGGAGGGAGGGCGGGTGGGCGGGTGGGTGAGGCGGGCAGCTTGGGGTGGAGGGCGGATGGGCAGGGGGGGTGAGGCGGCTGTGGGGTGAAGGCCTGCAGCAATACGAATTGAGCACGGAGTGCAGAGTAGCTGGGTGGGCAGGCAAGGCAGCTGGTGGGTAGGTGGTGGGTTGAAAAGACAGTGGTGGTTGGTCCTGTGGGGTCCACATTGCTGCCTGTCCTATCAATCTGCCTGCCCTGTGTGCCCAACCGCGCGTCCCACCCACGCCCACCATCCGCCTTGCAGGCAGCATGAGCTTCCCCACCATCAGCAGCATCAAGTCGAACAATGCGCAGGCAAGTCGGCATGGCATGAGCATGCGGTGCGCTGGGCAGCCCGGCCATCCAAGCAAGACACTGCCAACCTGACTGCATGTAGATTGTGTGTAGACAGGCAGCAATGCTTACCGGGCCGCCTGCTCTCATGTGTCATGCCCTGCTGCTGCAGGAGCACGAGCAGGGCAGCGTGCAGGGCGCGCTGTACGGGGCACGCGCGCTCGCCTCAGGTGCGGGGCCCCTCGCTGTGCATACACACAGCATAACGGGCGCGGCCCGTTTGCATTGGACAGCCCAGGTCTCCCAGGCGCTTGTACAGCCGGTCCACAACCGGTGTGCACCCTCACCACCCCGCCCTCACCACCCCACGCGCCCCTCCCGCAGGCGTGGGCCCCCTCTTCTTTGCCTTCCTCTTCTCCGCCTTCACCCGCACAGACTCCCCGCTGCCCTACTTCCCGGGTGGGTACCATGCTGTGCTGCGCCGTTCTGTACTGTTCTGTGCTCTGCTGTGCTTTGATGCGCTGCGCCTCGCTGCATGGTGCTGGGCCAGGGCTGGGTTGGCGTCCGGGTGCCAGGAACATAGGGGCCAACAGGGACTGCCTTCAGTCAAATGTTGCATCCTCAAAACACTTAATACCTGTATGTATGTGACTGGCCCTGGGCCTGGTGCTTGCCTGCCTTGTGTTACCCCGCAGGCGCCCCCTTTCTCTTTGGCACGGCTCTGATGTGTGTGGCCATAGGAGTGGCAGCGACCATCCCTTCCACCGCTGGCGGCAGCGGCGGCACCATCGAGCGGCAGCGCACGGATGACGAAGGTGCAGTGGAGCAGATCGGCGAGGGTGCAGCTGGGAAGGTGGGCAAGCAGCAGGCAGAAGCGCCCGCGGGGCCGGCGGCAGCAGGCGGCAGCGATTTGGAGGGAGGCGTCGACAGCGGCGGCGGCAGCCGCTCTGAGGAGGAGCAGGACATTGCTTCAGAGCGCAGCCGCCTGTTGAATTAGGTTGTCTGTAGGCATGTCTATTGTTCTATATCAGTCTGGTGTGAACAAGCAACTGCCTTCACACTCGCTGATGTTGGCGACATGTGGGCGCCGCCTTGGCGGCAGGTTTTGGCGCCACGGCGGCTCGACAACGCATTGCTCCTTGATTATTTACAGCACCTGCCTTCCGGCTCTGATTGAGCGCCTCGGGGCGTCGCAAGTGTTTCTGGGAGCGGGTGCCCGCAGCCCATCACCAAGTTGCGGGCGGCGCGGCCGCCAGACCCCGCAACAGGCCTCGATGCTGTCGGGGGTGCGCTTGGTTGATCGCGGGGCGGCGGAGCAGCTTGCTCGGGAAGAGAAGGAGCGGCGCAAGAAGGAGAAGAAGGAAGAGAAGAAGCGGAACAAGAAGGTGCGTTCTTAAGAACTGCAGAGAACCGAGCGAAAGGCTGGCGGACTGCTGGGCAACTGTCTGCCGCCGCCGCTGCCGCCACTGCCGCCTGCGTCACAGCACCGCCCTGCCTGCCAGCAGTCAGCTCACTGCCTGCTCTGCCGCCCTGCATCCCTGCTTCTCTGCACAGGAAAAGAAATCAAAGCACAACAAGAAGCGGCAGGGCAGCTCCGATTCAGATGGCGGCGGGGGCGGCAGCAGCAGCGACGGCGGCGGCGCTGGCGGCGGGCGCCTGGGCGGGCGCCGCCGCAAGGAGCAGTGGGACGATCCAGAGGACAGCGGCAGCGACAGCGAGGGCGGAAATGGCGGAGGCGGTGCAGCTGGGGGGGCGGCACGTGAGGATTGGATGACCAAGCCGATGGCCCGCCCCAAGACGGATGCGCAGCTGGCAGATGAGGAGGAGGAGCGGGAGAGGGCGGAGCAGGAGGCGCGCAAGAGGGACCCAGACAGGCCGTTTGTGTCGGTGAGTGCGCACATGGGATGGGGGTGCGGAGGGCTGGTCTGGGGGACTGTGTGGGGTGGAGGCATGGTCCATGTGGAGTCTTTTAGGCTGCCCTCTGCTGGCCTGCACCTGGCATGTGCTCCCGTCTCACCTGCCCGCCTGCCTGCCTGCCTGCTTCCATATTCCCTTGCCCGCCTGCCTGCCTGCCTGCTTCCATATTCCCTTGCCCGCCTGCCTGCCTGCCAGCCAGCCAGCTTGCTTGCCCGTCACCCTGCCCTGCCTGCCCCCCCGCCCGCCCGTTCAGGAGCGCGAGCTGAACCCGTACTTCAAGGATGGCGGAACCGGCGTGCCGCCAGAGGAAGCCGGCCGCGCAGCGGCTGCAGCAGCACCTCGCCGCCCGGCAGCGGGCGTGGGAGACGGCGGCGCCAGCTGGAGGCTCAAGGCCCTCAAGCGGGCGCAGCAGCAGGCGTCTGAGGAGGTGAGGTGCTCAACAGGTCTACTGCTCTAGTCAAGGGCCTGCACTCCAGCGCACGAGTGAGGGGTGAGCAGCGGGAAGGCAGCCCCGCGTTGGTCAAAGCGTGTGTCCGGCACATTGCTGCAGTTGTATGGGGCGCAGCAGGCCGTCGCCAGCCGGTTGGCTGTCGGCCTGCACGGCGCACTCGGGCTGCTGTGGGCACTGCACGTGCACGCGTGTGCGAGCCCAGGCCAAGCCACACCGCAGTGCCTCCTCACTCCCATGACCCGTGCTGTGCCCTGCCTGCCGCTCTGCTGGTCAAAGCACTGACAGAGCTGCTGTTGGATCCCCTGTTATGCCTGGCAATCCACCGTCTGCCCCCTTGCCACCAGGCAAAGCAGCTGATCGAGAATGTGTAGAGAGCAGCCGAGCCGTCGAGCGTCACTGTGCATTCCAGCGTATGGTCTGCTCACAGTGCATTGCCACACCATCCCCCCGCCCCTCCCCACAGGGAAAGAAGCTGAACGAGATTGTGTCGGAGCGGTGGGGGTCGCTGACGGAGCTGACGGGAGGGCTGACGCAGGGGCGGCGTGCGGCACACGGTGCGCTGATGCGGCCTGCTCTGGGCTGGGCCAGGGATGCCCTGAGCTGGGCTGGGGCATGCTAGGTCAATGCGGTGCTAGGGCTGCGCAGGCCACCCTGCCATGCTCTAGAGTTTCGGTGAAGGCGTCTCCATTGGCAGTGCGCGCTCTATCGCCTAGTGCACTGCCTGCCTGCCCGCTTTCCTGCCTGCCCGCCTGCCTGCCTGCCTGCCCGCCTGCCCGCCTGCCCGCCTCTCCATTCCCCCGCCCCCTGCGGCCCCTCCCCACCCCACCCCAATCTGCCAACGGCACCTGCCCTGTGCTGCCACCTGCAGGCAACGCTCACATGCACGCCGCACGTGACCGGCGCGCGGGCGACCCTGAGTATGAGGCGCGGCAGGCGGAGCGGCGGCGCATGCGCGAGGTCGGCCAAGGCGGCGAGGGCGAGGGCGGGGAGCGGCAGGAGGGGCGGCGGCGTGATGGGGATAAGGCCTCTTACCTGTCGGGTGAGCTCTGGCGCCGCTCCTGCATGTGATCCCAGTTTTCAGGGGCCTGTCCTGAACAGCTTGTGCTGCCAGCAGCGCAATCGCGGCTGTTGAGTGTGCCTGGTTCTGCCCCACCACCTGCGGCTTGGACGCGTGTCTGCCTGCCTCTGGGCCCGACACCCAGCCCCTTCCCCGCTCTTCCCGGCTGCGCCCCACCCTCTGCAGAGATGCGCAGTGGGCGCAGCCAGATGCAGCGGCCGCGCGAGGCGGACTCGCTTTCATGGCGGCGCGGCGGCGACCGCGGGCGCGACGGCGGGCGGGACGGCGGGCGACGTGAGGGCGGTGACGAGCGGCGGCGCGAGGGTGGCGAGGAGCGGCGGGGCGGCGACAGAGAGCGGGATGGGGAACGCGGCAGCGACCGGGGGCGGGACAGAGAAGGCGGGCGTGACCGTGAGGGCGGTCGTGAGGGCGGCCGCCCGCAGGGCTCCTGGCGGGACCGCCCGCCGCGCGACCCTCTGGGTCGGCGGCAGGATGCCGACGTCCTCAAGGCTGCGGCAGCAGAGCTCAACCAGTTCTCTGGTGATGGCTCCTTCTTGGAGCAGTTCCAGCAGCTGCAGCAGCGGGGAGGGGAGGAGGCACAGGGGCAGCAGAGGAGGGAAGGGGAGGAGGCACGGCCTGCCACGGGCGCCGAGGTGCAGACCTCCGCCTCGGAGAGTGACAGTGAGGGGGAGCAGGGGCGGCAGGGACAGCGGCAATCCATGGCCGCGGCTATGGCGGCTGAGCGGGCGAGCCTGGGGGCACAGCCAGCACCAGCAGCTGCAGCAGCGGTGGGAAGAGACGGCGGTGGCAGCCGAGGAGAGCGAGAGGGGGCATTGCGACCCAGCGCGGGAGCAGCGGGCCAAGGCGGCGGTAGTAGTGCAGAAGCAGCAGCAGCAGCAGCAGGGCAGCGACGCCCTGGCGGCAACAATCTGTCTGCCGCTGCCATGCTGCGTGCCCGGCTCACCGGCAAGGCGCCGCCGCCCGAGGCCGCACCAGCAGCAGCGGCAGAGCCAGATGAGCCGGCAGAGGGTGAGCACGCGCTGCCTGCTGCCGCCTGCCTGCAGCTCGTAATTGCTGCATGTTGTTGCAGTGCCTGGCGCTCGCTGCTTGACAGCAGTGCACCCTGCCTCCTTCAATTCACTTCAGCCTCTGCTCACTGCTGATCCCTGCCCTCATGCTTTGCATGCTGTGCCTGCGGTGCAGGTGGCCCACGGCGTGAGACGGTGGT
This sequence comes from Micractinium sp. NFX-FRZ, assembly GCA_029339195.1. Lineage (NCBI taxonomy): Eukaryota > Viridiplantae > Chlorophyta > Trebouxiophyceae > Chlorellales > Chlorellaceae > Micractinium > Micractinium sp. NFX-FRZ. The sequence continues at coordinate 44,726 of JAPTJF010000074.1, read as the reverse complement.
GCTGCCGCAGATCGACTCCCGCGGTCGGGCGGTGCCTGGCGCATTTGGCCGGGAGGAGGCGGGGGCAGGCATGCCCGACGGAGGTGAGGGCACTTGGGGGCAGGCTGGCTTGGGTGCACAGGCTGGCACATGTCTTTTGCTTGCTGCTCTCCAGCCCACTGGCTGCTGCTTCGCACTACCAGTCGGCGCCCCCCTGCCTTGTCATCCTCTTCTTCGGCTGCCCTACGGCTTGTCGCCCCTTGACTCCTGCACCACAACTCCCCACCCTCATCTGCCCCCTCCCCTGCGCCTTTCCGCTCCGCCCGCAGGCCGCCGCCAGAAGCGGGTGCAGCGGTACGAGGGCGGTGAGCGTGCCAAGTATTTTGCCGACGATGACGAGACGGACCTGCAGGTGTGGGGATATGGCAGTCGGTTGGCGCCCTGCTGCCATGAGCGGGGGCTGGGGGAGCTTGTGGTGTGGACAGGCAGAGAGGGCAGGTGGTGTTGCAGGTGCATTACTTGGCCGGTGACAAGGAGATGGTCTTGCAGGCGTGGATGCCAGGGTCTGAGGTCAGGCTGCCAGAATGGGGCAAAGGCAGAGGTCAAGTGTTTTGGCTGACGACGTCAAAAACTAACCGACCGTGACAGCAGGGCTCCCTCCCGCGCCTGCCCCCTCCACTCCCCCTCCATGCACTTCTGGGCCTTCATAATGACCGCACCCGCAAGTGCCCGCCCTGCCCTCGACCCCTCATGTCCTCTCCATATTCTTCCTCTCCCTGACGTTCTTCTGCTCCCTCCCTCTCTCCGCCCCCCCGCCCCCTTGCCCCCAGACCCTGATGAAGCGCACCAAGTATGGTGACGAGGGCGACATGGACCGCAAGCTGGCATCGGGCATCATGCGCAGCCAGCGGTACAAGCAGGCCGACTTTGATGCGGGTGGGTGGGTGGCTGGTGCGGGGGTAGGGTGAGGTAGGACGCCTGTTGCATTGAGGGCCGCGTGCCCTATAGTGGAGCGGCTGGGTGGTTACAGTGTATGTTTTGAGATGCGTCACCACCTCCCGCCCCTTATCTGCCATGCCTTGAACCCCATATCTGGGTGGCTCTTCCTTCTGTCTCCACGTCTTTCACATTCAGAGTGCGGCACAATGCAGGCTGGAGGCGCTTCGCAACCTCCCCAATGCCCTGCAACCACAGACTCTGAAGTCCTGCTGCTTCCCCCTCGCCCCCTCTCCAGACGCGGAGTACGACCACGATGCGGGGCTGGAGATGCTGGACCGCAAGACGGGCAAGAAGGGGACCAAGGAGCGGGAGGCGGACAAGGAGAAGCTGCGCCAGATCCGGGACTACAACCGCATGAGCAGCGCGCTGGTGAGCCAGTGAGATACAAAAGAGGAACCCCCTTCAGCAGTTCCTTGCTTTGTTTGGTGGGTTGGGCAGGTTTAGTGGTGGGGCGTTACAGCAGGAGAGCACGTGTTCTTTGTGTGGACAGGGGTATGGCAGTGGGCAAGAGCAGGTGGGGGGCATGGCAGGCTGCAGCAAGATGTCCACTGCAGGCCTGCTGGCAACAGACCCGGAGGGATGGTATGGCGCCATTGGCCCGGCTGCCAAGGGATTGCTTGACTGAGCTTGGTGGATGCCTTCCTGTTGTTCTAGGTGCATGCCATCAGCAGATGCATTCCCGCCCGATCACGCTGAGCCCGCGACCGCTGCCCCTGCTGGCCCCCCCTCCTACCCATCCTGCACTACAGGACCAGTGCCGCCTTTGCTTTGCCTCTGCCAACCGCCCCCGCCACCTGGCCGTTGCCATCGGGCAGAGCACGTATTTGGCGCTGCCTGCGCGCGGCCGCCTGGTGCCCGGGCACTGCATGATTGTGCCCGCAGAGCATGTGGCGTCGACGCGCCAGGTGGACGAGCAGGTGAGAGCACACACCCTGCCCTTGTGGTGCTGTGGGGCAGGGCACTGCAGGCGGGAGTCAGTCAGCACCCAGTGTAGAGGGGAGGAGGGATGGGAGGGAGAAGAGAGTGAGCGCAGCCTCATACCATATGGTGTGACGCGCTGGGTGGACGAGCGAGTGCGGTCAGTGTGCAGGGGAGAGGGAGGCAGTCCGCTGGCAACAGCTGTGGGAGCGCTTCCCACGCCACCAGCATGTGACTAGATGTGTGTTTAATCTGCACAACCTACGATTTCCCCAGGCCTAGCCGTCCCCTACCACTTGACCTGCTGCCCTGCCCCCTCACGTGCCCCCACCGTCAGGTGTGGAGCGAGGTGCGCAACTTCAAGAAGTGCCTCATCCAGATGTTCATGAAGCAGGTCTGCCATCGCTGCCCTCGCTGTACTTGGCCTGAGTGTTATTTGCCAGCTTGATGGACTGGGGGCAGCTGTGCGGCAGGCAAGTTAGTTGCTTAAGGATCACTGCTAGTGGGGGCGCCCAGCCAGCTCCCTTCGCTGCCATGTTCACCCTGCCCGCATTGACCGTCTCCCTGCCCGCCCAACCGCCCACCCAGCTCCCGTCACCAACATAGCTTCCCCCATATGTATTTGTATGTGTATCACATGCAGGGCCAGGAGGTGATCTTCTTCGAGACCGCCACACAGCTGGGCAGCGCGCGCAGCCACGCCATCGTGGAGTGCGTGCCAGTGCCGCCAGGAGGTGAGCGGGCACCGGGGGCGTCTGGTGGCGGCGCTGGGCGGGTGACAAAGCAGGCAGCTGGGGGTTCGTGCTGCCATTCCTGTGCTGCGCTGGCAACACAAGCAAGCACGCCGAGCGCCCGGCCTTGCACCTCTCATTGCCCACATCCGGCACCTCCTCCCTTTACTCTTCCCTGCACCCAGAACAACCTGTGCCCATTATCCAACCGAACTTCTCTGCCCTGCTCTTGCCTACTTCCACCCCGGGCCTGTGCCGGTGCCTGCCCCCTCCCTCCCTCCCCCTCTTGCAGCTGCCGCCAAGGCGCCCATGTACTTCAAAAAGGCGGTGGACGACGCCACCAGCGAGTGGGCGCAGCACCACGCCAAGCGCTTCATAGACACCAAGGCCAAGGTGTGGGGGAGAGGCCAGGGGGTGGGCTGCGGTCGGTGCCTTGCACACGTGCGCGGGGTGGCGCAGGGTGGGTGGCAGTGTGCTTTCACCTGCCAGGGCAACGTGCTTTCACCCGCCAGTTTTCTGCTGCCCTTTCGTGGCTTGTCCCCACCACCTACCCATCACTAGCTGCCACCTCATCCTGAACTCCTTTGGTGTGTTGCTCCCGCAGGGCCTGCGCGGCTCCATCCCCCCAAACTTCCCGTACCTGCACGTCGAATTCGGCATCTCGGACGGCTTTGTGCACGTCATCGATGACGAAAAGGAGTTTGACCGGGGGCTGGCGCGCTCGGTGCTCATTGGTGAGGCGGCTGCACTGCCGCGGGTGGCTGATTAGGGTGGCAGCGGTATAGTATGACTGCGTGCGCTCCATGCCTTTCCGTGTGTGTGCGCAGTGAGGTGGCCGTGGCTGTCGGCGGGGGCGGGCCATGCTGAACTCGTGGAGCGCAGGTGTGATGCTTTGTGGCTAGGCGGGCGCCCGCCGATGAGTGGTTGCCTTCCTACTCCCTTTGCCATTGGGCCGGCCCATGCCCCGCAACTGCGCATCTGCTCGCACAACACCTCCTCACCAGCCCACTCCCACCTGGTGCCCCACAGGCCTGCTGGGCCTGCCCCAGGAGGACATGCACCGGCGGGCGCGGCAGGAGAACGCGGGCATCCAGCAGCAGTGGGCGGACGAATTCCGCAAGCAGTTCGAGCCCTATGGTGGGTGGGGGCGGGATGGGCTGCTGGAGGGTAGTGAACTTGGACGTTGGGTGTTTGCAGGAGCTGTGGCCGCGAGTGGTGGCAGGCAAAGGCGTGGTGGCTACATCTGGCTTGAAGCCGTGCTCCGCTGCCTTGGTTTTGTGTAACCCGGATTTGACCTGTGTGCCGCTGCTGCTGCGTGCGCCCCACACCGCAGACTGGACCAGGATGCTCGAGTGAGGGGGGAGCCGCTTGCCGCGCTGCACGAGCGGCGGCTGATGCACAGGACTTGCGCACGCTCACAAATGTAGTTATTGCGCCCTGCAATGCGAGTGCCCGAGTACACGCAGTACACGCTGCACATGGTTATTTTGTTGTAACAATGCTGCTGTGATGTGGATTAAGAACATATGTGCAGCAGCAGCGCGCCTAGGTGGCGGCAGCGTGGGCGGGAGCGGCGGCGGGACAACCGCAAGTCCCTTCCTTGCGCCCCGCCCTTGCACCCTCGATTTACCTTGCTGTGGCACGATGGGTAAGCCCTTCCTGAGTCGCCATTTCCTTGGGGAGCAGGCGGAATGTCTTGCAACAGTGCCGTTCCCGGCGGCGGGTGCTGCCGACGAATCTGGGGTTGCACTGCAACACAATCTGCTGGCGATGGGCACTTGGTGTGAAGACGCCCAGGTGCGCAAGTTTCGATCGTCATCACCTGCCAGTGCCGCCTCCTACGCCCCTATTTCACGGTCGGATGATTGCGGGAAGCACGCATGATGCGCGGATGGGGTTGCCGTTGCGCCCGGCAAACCCGACCTGTGCTTCCACCGCCTGCCGCCACTGCCGCTTGCCGCCTGGGCCACAACCCATCTGGCACCTGCCGCGCTTTATGCCTGCCGCTACATGCAGGAGTCCCGCCTGACTGTGGTGGATCTGGCAGTGGGTCACAGCGGGGACGAGATTGTGCGGCAGCCCGCCATGGCACGCCTGGCGTCGTTCCAGCACAGCGGGCGCGTGGCGGCAGTCGAGGTGGGCCGCCCGCGGGCCAACCGCTCGGTTTCTGTCTTCATCTGTGCATGCGGAAGCCCTTCATGCCGATTGCCTACCTCCCCTCTTGTTGATTCTACGTAGACAAACTCACATACCATTCTTCATGCCTCTCTCGCACACAGGTCGCAGACGTGGGCGGCGGCGCGCTGCTGCTGCTGGCCGCGTCGTCCGACGGCAGCGTCAGCCGCCTGCGCATGACGGTTCCCACGCAGCCGGGGTCGCGCCCAGAGGACATCCAGGTGTGAATGGGCAGGAACACATGTACCAGGGAGGACTGCTGGATGTTGCCGGCTGCCAGTGCTGCTTGCCATTTGCTCCTGACATATTAGTTGAGCGGAGCTGCTGCCGGCATGATGCTCTTCTTCGGCTGTCAGCTCCTCCTCCATCCTTTCCCTCGTCATCACCATGACCTTTGAACCCACCCGCCACGCGTGCAGCTGCGGGGCGAAGACTTTGATGGAGCGCTGCTGCTGCCCTGGCTGGATGCCCACACCGCGGCGGTGACGGCGCTGGCAGCCAGCACAGGTCGGTGGGCGGGCGCAGGTCCCACCTGGCACCAGCCAGATTGCCCGGGCGCCTGCGCCTGCTGACTTGCCTTGTGGCACCTGCCTGCCTGCCCGCTTACCGGCCGGCCTGTCTTCATGCAAGTCCACTGTGTGACCACCTCTCCAACTGCCTGCCTGCCTGCCTGCCCTGTGCTCCTGCCCGCAGAGCGGCGGGAGCTGCTCACGGCGGCGGCAGACGGCAGCCTGGCGCTCACCCCGCTCACGGCAGAGGACTCCTCCGACTCAACAACCCTCTACAGCTGCGCCGGGGCAGTCACCTTCAGTGCGGCCCGCTGGAACGGGCCACACAGCGCGGTCACCGGCAGCCTGCAGGGTGAGCGGGGTGGGGCGCTGGGCTGGCGGCTGCTTGCCCTGGGGTGGGGGCATGGGCTGATGCCTGTCTATCATGGGCTGCCAAGCGGGGCCTGCCTTGATACGCATGTGGGGGCGCCTGATTGAAATTGGCTCCTCCCTCTGGTCTGCCTCCGCTCCCTTCACCAGGCAACACCAGGCCACCTTGTGCCTACCTCACAGCACGCCTGATCCTCCAACCTTCAACCCCATCACCCTGGCCCGCTGCAGGCCTGCTGCATGTGTGGGACACGCGGCAGGGCGGGCGCCCTGCCCTGCAGCTACAGCAGCCGCCGCCAGCGGCGCAGGCACCGCTGGGGGGCCTGCCCAGCCTGCCCTCCGCCATCACTTGCCTGGATGTCCACCCAGCACAGCACTACTCTGTCGCCACAGGCGGTGCAGATGGGGGGGTGGCCCTGTGGGACCTGCGGGCCGCCTCTTCCGGTGGCACGCAGCAGGCGCAGCAGGCACAGCAGGGATGCGCGGTGGCCTGCTGCTCAGTGACGGGCGGCGGCGGCGGCGGCGGCAGCGGCGCTGCTGTGTGTGACCTGCGGTTCGAGGGCAGCAGCAGCATCGGCAGCGGCAGCCAGCGGCTTGTGTACTGCACCAGCGGCGGCGCCATTGGGCTGCTCCGCGATGTGGCGGCAGCAGCGGCGGGGCAGGGCAGCGCAGCGGGGCGGCTGCTGTTCCGGGAACCCACTGCGGCGGTGCGTGCCTGCTGCCTGGGCGCCCCAGCGGGCCCCTGCTCCCAGCTGTTTTGTGTGACTGACCAGGAGGGTCTAATCTATGCCGCCAACGCGCTGTGAGGCCTGCACGCCTGGCACGCCTGGCGCGTGCCTGCGCTCCGCTGGTGGCCCTCTGTAAATTAACAACATTTATTGGCTTGCTGGAGGACGGTATGTGACGTGTCAGCAAAGTGAGGGCGGTGCACGGAGATGCAACTTTACAGAACTTGTGGGTGACAGTCCAGTCGGGCAGGCGGGGGAAACCTGGACCTAGCCCCCGCCTTGTGCGTTTGGCCTCTTCCTGGTACCCATCTGTGCCGCCGCCCGCCTGCGCGAGTTTGGGAACGTGATTATTTTCTTACTCAGTCTGTCCTTTGAAGTTCTAAATGCATGATACACTTGGCCTTTGATTGCAATGGAGCACAAACTCCAGTTCCCCTTGGCTGCTTCTGGGGCATTCTCATGGCTGCATGTTGTTGATCGTTTCACATTGGAGATCTTCCTAGCTAGACATAGCTGCAGTTATGAATACAAGCCTTCGCCGCATTCATGCCGCCAGCGTCCACTGCTGCTGCACTGCCGTGTCATTCCAGCTCAGGCGGCAAGTGCTGCTGACGCCGCTGGCCCGTAGGAAGGCAGCCACCACAGCCGCATCGTGCTGGCTGTACAACGAGGAGCGGCGGGCCGCCAGCGCCTGCGGCAGGGAGTGGGCAGCGGGTGAGTGCATGTTGAGGACGGCACTCAGGGGCAGAGCAGAGCTGGAAAGCACAGTACAAAGCAGCACTGCAGGGCAGGCCATCCACAGCGTGCACTGCGCCGGCATGCCACACAAGACAGGCCGCACAGCGGGTAGCCCACCCAAGAGCAGTGCTCTCGGCTGTCTGCCCCCATCCACCTGCCGCCCTCACCTGCAGGCTCCACAGGTTGGCAGGGCCCTCCAAGCGCACGGTGAAGGTTGTGCCGCTGACGCTGCTGCTGCCTGGCCCTGGCGTGAGGCTGGCCTTGAGGGCATAGCCCTGGGCATTGAACACTCCCAGCAGGGCCTCCACCCCGGCCAGCACCTCCTCCGAGGATGCACCTGCACAGGGGGTGCCCGGTGCGGGGCAGACAGGAAGAAGAGTGAGCCAAGGAGTCGAGGTTGGTAAGTACACACCAGGTGTGGCGATGGTGGTGGGGGGGAACTGAGGGCATGCATGCCAGGGAAGCGCACGGAACTGTGGGCCAACCCCAGCACATACAAAGAGCAGAACTTCACAGCTGGTGACCGGTGCCCAACAACCACTCAATCCCCCCGCACCTGGCAGGCAGGGCAGCGGCCCCCCAAACTGCTCCCCCCGGAACCCCTCCACCAGCCCTCGGTAGATGCGGTCGCCCTGGCGCTCAAAGAAGCGGGCTGCAGCATAAGGGCGGGGGTAGGGGTGGGTGGGCCAGCGTGGCAGCGCAGTGTGCAAGAGGACTGGAGGAGTGGCTTGGCAACAGGGGGCGTGAGAGTGCTGGCAGGCAGTGGTTGGGGTGACAGCTTCCCAAGCGGACAGACTGCTGGCGTGGCGTCATTGGTGCAGTGTGCGGTGGTGGCATCTACCGCCCCAAACTCATCCAATCTCCGGGCTGTATACTGCTGGGTTGGGGACGGAGCTGACCTGGCAGCAGTGCGTTGTCTGCCAGAGACGGGTCCCGCGTCACTAGCCGCTTCCCCTCACTCTCCTCCTCATACTCCTCAAACACCTGCACGGGGGGTGGCACAAGTGTGGGGAACCCGGGGGCAGATGATGTCAGTGCGATGTAAGCAAGGTGGTAGCGGTGTTGGGCCTCCCTTACCAAATCCATCAGGTGTCTGTGTGGCAGACATGTTAGGATGCAGTATTCAGGCGGTAGGGAGCAGGCTGCAATGCAGAGCGTGTGTGTATAGATGCTGCGTGCTTGAACGCTGTTGCAAGAATGAGCGGCTGAACCCAAATCTTGACACAGGAAGGGGCAAATGTGCAGCAGGTGCTACGCAAATCGTGGCAGCGGCATACCCGCGCAGCTGCTCCGTCGTGCAGCCCCCTGTGGCTGCTCACCCGCCCGCCCACCCACCTGCTTGCCCTGCGACATTGCGGTGGAAGCCGCTGCTGCCTGGGAGAAGTTGATGAAGTCAAAGTAGAGGGGGCTGTCCAGGGCGCCCTGCGCAGTGTGAGGACGGGGGGAAGACGGGCAGGCACTGGTGGGTTCTGGGCTGCTCATGTGCGTCTCTGCCGGGAGGCCACAGCCCAGACTTCCCAGCGGCCCCCGGCTGTAGCATTGCATCTGTTCTTTCCCAGCCAGCCTGCCATGAAGCCGTGCAAGCAACCAGCCCGCATGCCCACCGACTGTCCCCCCCGCTGCCAGCTGGCCCGCACACACACCTGCGTGATACGCAGCGGGGAGTGCAGCAGAGTGTAGGGCTCCCACTCCGCCTGCCGCAGCTTCCAAAACTTCTTTTGAAACTCGTCCTGCAGGCGGGGGCAACAAGGGGCTGTGAGGACAGGATTCCGGCGCAGCGCGGTGCACGCCACACCTCAGCCTTGGAAGATAAGCACGCCAGCAGCACCGCGCTGCCAAACGCCACACAGACCTCCGTTGCATCAACAACCACTGCCTCGCAGAACCATGCAGACTGCTGGCTGGCCACCGCACACATACCCTGCCCCCCCCCCCGCCCCTGCACACACCCTCCCCACCATGGGGATGAAGTCCAGGTCATCCACCGCCTCATACCCCGACCGCATCAGCAGCACAGCAAAGTTGAGGCCCAGCTGGCGGCGCGGGAAGGCGATGGGCCCCGGCGGCAGCGGCAGCAGCTGGGTGTCGGCCAGGACCAGGCTGCTGCGGGGGCCTGTGCTGAGGCCCGTGGCAGGCCCCAGCGGCGGAAGCTGCGCGCTGCTAGCAGCTGCTGCGGGTGCGGCCCAAGCCGAGGGTGGGAGCAGTGTGCTGCTGGCGGCTGCCGTTGCTGCTGCCGCTGACAGCAGCGCCGCTCGCAGCAAGCCCGACCGTTTGCAGGGTGGCTGCGGTTCCTCGAGCCGGCCCAGCTGCTGCTGCTGCTGCAGTGCTGCGGTCGGGATGTGAGGGCGGCGCACACGGTGTGCCTCGTCTATCTGCAACACAGCGCGCAAGAGCATCACGTGCATGTCCTTACAGCTAGATGGAAACACTGCATGCTGCGCGTGCTTCCGATCTTGCCCCGTGCTGGCAGCCAGCTCTCCAGCACTTGCGGATGCAGGCAGCGGCAGGCGGTCCCCCAGAGCAACGGTGGCACCGGCGCTGGCGCCCAGGTTCGACCGTGCGTGCAAGACACACGTAGCGCTCTGCTCTTCTCACCCTTGCGACTTGCTGGCCCGGAAGGGGCGCTCCGCCGCGGCTGCGTTCAGCGCAAAACCCTCCACGCTGTGCTGCCGCGCTCATGGCTGTGGGAGGACTCTAACGCACTGCAGCTGTGTAATAACAGGGTCACACAGAAATTGGCTGGTTCGCAAGCCCCCGGGTGAGCGGAGCAGGCGGGTGTGCTGCGAGGAGGTGCCAGGAGCGCTCAGACGGTGACCAATGGGCGCGCGAATTGTATGCACGTGGATGAACTTGCAATGAAAACACGTGCTGCAGCTGCGAGTGCCAGAATCGCTTCAGCCGCGAGCACAGCAGGCTCAGCAGCGGCGCCCCCAACAAGCACCACACTTCCAAGTGCATTTATGATGGTGCGCCGTCTGCAATGACCTTGAAATGGAATACGTATCACATTCTGACAACGCGGTTTGGGTGCAAGCCGGTCAGCCCCTTGTGCTGCCAGTCTGTGACGAGAGGACGGTCCATGCAGCGCTGTGTAGCATACAAGCGCATTAGACGAGTGGAGGGACAGAGAATTATGCTCCTAGCAAACACAGTACCCAAAGCCATGGAATCTACCACCACTTGGCTGCTCACAGGTGCAGCCCCAAACCTAGCTCTGCTCGAGGCAGGCGGTACCGCTTCGAGGGATGATGCTAGCTGCAGCCTGAAGATCTGCGGTGCCCGGCGCAAACCGCCCAGCCTGGCTGACCACCCAAGCTACTGCCACTGCGGTATGCCGTCTGGACAACTTGCCCCCGCTATGAGTGCTCAGTACTTGGGCTGCTGCTGCCAGCCGGCGGGGGGCGGGTAGCCCTGGGGCGGCGGCGGCGGGTAGGCGCCGGGCGGCGGCGCGCCGTACTGCAGGGAACAGGGGCAGGGCGGGCAGAAGACAGGGTGTAAGCAAGCCAAGCACCTGGCTGCAGGGGTGGCAAGAGTGCAGGTGCGCAAGGCTGGGAGCCTGAGCACAATCATACCCCAAAGCCAGCAGCAGCGGCAAGGCATGAGCAGGCAGCAGGCATGAGCAGTGGCAACACACAGCTGCAGCCGAGCAGCGGAGCAGTGGGCACGCACCGGGGCGGGCTGTGACGGGTACGCCATGCCCTGCTGGGGCGGCGGGGCGGCATAGGCGCCGTACTGCGGGGCAGGAAGGGGCGAGGCAGGGGTGTGAGCAGGGGCGCGAGTGCCGGTGTGGGGGTGCCTGGTATCCTCCAGGGTGGCTGTGCATTCATGCAAGGGCGCCCACTCCCAGGCAGCGTGCAGCCTGTCCTCCACTCTTCAGCCCTCATGCCCTGCTGCCCTGCTCACCGGTGCGGGCTGCTGCGGGTAGCCGCCGTGCATGGCCTGGGGGGCGGGCGCGGCGTACGCCGGGGCAACCACGGCGGCGGGGTTGCTGCATCGGGAGGACGGCAGGGCAAGTTGCGGTGAGGAGGAAGAAGGCGGCGTGTTGTGAAGGGGGAGGGGGGCAGAGGGGCTGTAGGTTAAACCCCTAAAACCCGCTGCACGACCACTGACCAATGGCGCTCTCAAGGCCCCTGGGACAGAACGGGCAGGTGCGCTATTCCAAGCATGGGCACGGCGTGCCCATGAAACAAGGATGGAGAGGAGTTTGCAGCGGCACAGTCGCTGGCTGCCGTGTGTGCGTCGGCTTCTGCCCCTCCCTTGCCCCTCTTGTCCACGGCGCTGCTCCCCTTTTCCGCATACCACCACCCCACCCCCCACCTGTCGCGCTCGTCCAGCTGGAACTTGGCCTGGGTCTGCATGCAGGCGCACACACTGCAGGGCAGCGGGGTGGCAGGCAGCGGGAAGGTGGTGTAGGGAAGGGAAGGGTCCGCATGTCGGGCGAGGGCAGGAGGGAGCGAGACAGAGCCAGGCAGGGCAGCAAGAGAGGAGCGTCTTGTTTTGTGGGCGCTTGCCCAGTGTGCCGGGCCGCATACCCTGCTGCACCGTACCCTGCCCTTTGCGGCGTGGTGCTGGTGCAAGGAAAGCGCCCGACCCACCCAACCGGAGCACCAGAGGGCATCTGCACGCACGTCTGCCTGCCGCAGTACCCACGGACCCCCACCCCTGCCCAACCATGAGCACCTCAGGCACCCAACACAGGCCGCACTCAACAGCTGCAAGCACCCAGTTGCTATGGTAGGAACAGGAGCGCCACTCATCCCGCCCCTCCTCCCCCTTCCCCCGCTCACGAGCACCACAGGATGTCTGCAATCATGTCGGTCAGCTGCGCCAGGTCGTTCACCACGTCGTTGCCCGAGATGCAGGCGGCCAGCTGCACACGTAGGACGTGAGGGGAGGGGCAGAGAGAATAGTGAGTGCAAACGCTTTTGGATTTTGTGGTGGCAGGCGTGCGGTGGGTCAGGGCGGGATGTGCATAGGCAGTTGCAACTCTGGCTGCCAGGGCGTGGTGCACTCGCTGGCAGGCGTATAATCTCTGCTGGCCTCCTACCCACCCAACATAGACAAGACAAATATTGCGCCGCAATCATGGTGCCTGCACAAGGGGCGGGGCAAGGGCAGGGCGGCAGGGTCAGGCACGCTCACACACCAAACCGACATTGCCAGCACTCGGCAGGCCAGGCTCGCCATGCTGCATCGCTGGCGGGCTGCGATGCATTACCAAGGCCTGCATGCCTGCGCTTCCAGGCCGTGCATGCTGCTCTGTGTTGCCCTTTGCCATGTGAGCCGCCTGCTGACGCTGCTGCTGTGCCCTGGCTGCCACACGCGCCTCCTGTGCACCCGTGCCAGCGGGCGGCCCTTCTTCCGCCGCCCCCCCTCCAGCTGCCACCATCTGGCCCACCCACCGATGATGCAGTTGTCGCACTTGGTGTTCATCAGCTGCTGCTCGTCCTGGATGGCCCACCGGGTGGAGGCCACGCTCTGGGCAAAGCAGCAGGTGACCTGCGGGCGGGCGGCGGGGCGGGGTGGAGCGGTGGGCGGAGCGCGCAGACGAGAGGGAGCCGCCTAGCCTGCACATCCAGCCCACACACTGCCATGCTCTGCAAACCACAGGTTCTTCAGCTGGCAGCATGGCGCGCTACCTTGCCGCATGCTGCCCTCCCTTCTGCCTGCCACATGCTCCCTCCCTCCTGCCTGCAGCATGCTGCCTTCCCTATTGCCTGCCGCTTGCCGCCCTGCCCTCCCTACTGCCTGCCATCCGCCCGCCTCCCGTGCCCCCCACTGCCCCACTTGCCTCCATGCACAGGCAGAACTGGGGGCTGCTGGACTCGTTGCACCGCCCGGAGCAGGGCCAGTCGCCGTTGCAGCAGATGTAGCGGCTCATGTCGCCGCGCAGGTAGCGCTTGCGCAGGTGGTAGGACACGCACTGGCCGCAGAAGATGGAGAGGCAGCAGACTGCGGGGCGGGCCAAAGAGTGGGCAAGCGAGACCGATGAGGGTAAGGAGCACACAGGGTGTCGAGAGACATGCATAGGGGATTGGGTGTATCGACTTGTGTCCAGTCACTTCCCAACCGACCCACAAATTGTCCCGCGCCTTGGCATCAACACACACAGACCGTGGCTGTCGCAAGATGCACAGCGACTGCGGCGCCCCACTCACAGCCGGGGTCGGCGCAGGTGGCGTTGGTCAGGTCCGTCTTCCAGTGCCGGCTGCGGAGCCACGAGAAAGCAGGGGAGGTGGGTTCAGGTGGAGCCACGCAGGCTGAGCTCAACAGCCGAGCAGGACGGAGGTGCGCTTTCTGGCGGGCAGGGGCGCCGGCAGAGCTGGCAGACGCGCGGCACCTAGGTCCAGAAGCAGCCTGACCAGCGACCGTACAGCAAGGCCCCCATGCCTGCACAAAATATTCTGGGCTCACTTGTACTGCGACCCCCGCAGCTCCATCTTGGCGTAGCGCTGCTCCTTGTTCATCCTGGCGGGTGGGCACGGCTCGGTGGGGACTCCACAGGCAAACTAACGAAGACGCGCTGCATGGCGTGGGGTGCAGCGATGCAGTACTGCGGTCAGCAACATGCAGGCAGTGCAAGACAGCAAGGAAGTGTACATCGCGATGCAGTGGCCACGGCTGCGTCGGGAGGGGCGGGACGCTCGGCGGGGGTGGCGGGAGGTTGCACCCAAGCCGCTGCAACGGCGCTGCAGCTTTGCCACAGCGCTCAGCATTGTCCCGATGAGCATGCAGGACGCCTGGCAGCGCAGCAGAGCAAGGAGAGCGCGGCAGGGGGAGCAACGAGCGACAGATGCAGCGGCGCCCAGGAGATCCGGAACAGGCACGAAGGCTGGCCATCGCACCTTCTAAGTATCGAGGGCGCAGCTAGAAGCTCAACGGCGCAGTGCTAACAGCGGGGAGCGACCGGTAGCTGTCGCGCACCGCTTGCCACCGGCACCCGAGGCAGGCTGGAAATGCGAATCGCAACACCCAGCAAGCGTGCTCGGAGATTTCTAAAAACAGGCTGCGTCCATGCTGGCAGTACCCAAGGCGCCAAGCTCGCAAACCTGCGCCGCTTCCCAATCGGTGCTGCTGTTAATAACTGGATTGGTTTGCCTCCTTTGGGAATGCGCTGATCGCCCATTTGAAGCCCCACCACCGTCCTGCACGTCTTGCAGTGGCCAGCAGCAAATGTTTCAGCGGAGAGGGCGGGGCTCCCAGGATGACCCGTTGCTGGTCACCCCGACCAAGAGCCCGTCAAATGACCTCCTGGGCGGCAAGCCCCGCCGGCACCGGAGCTCCCGCCTGCCCGCGCTTGCCTGCGTTGGTTGCGCGCTGCTGGCGACCTGGGCCTTCGCCACGGGGCACCTGATGTTCTATCGCACGCCGCAGCCGGGCTCCGGGCTGCGAGTGGCGGGGCGTGGCGCCGCCGCCGCTGGCGCCGCGCTCACCGACAAGCGCCGCTTGCGCGACGGCAGCTGGGCACCAACGCTCTGCATCTACGTCTTCTCCAACACCGACACTGAGTACCTAGACAACCTGAAATTCTTTGTCAAGTACGGCATGGCGGCAGACGATGGCGTCACGTACATAGTGGTCGTGCAGGAGCAGGAGGGCCAGCCGGTGGGTGCTGGGTGCGGGTGGCGTAGGGTGCACTGTGCGGTTGGCGTGCGGCAGTGGTGGGGCCACACGGGCAGGGGCAGGGCTGGGGTGCATGCTTGCCACCTCAGTGAGTGGCTGGATCAGAGGTGAGCACCCAGCACCCACCAGCTACTGTGCCGGCTGCAAGCAAACCCTGCGCCTCATTCCCCCCGCACACGCACCCCGCCTCGTTTTCAGCACCAGCATGCCCCTCTCCCGCGTCGCCATTGCGCTTACCCCCTTCCCTTCACCTTGTCCCTGCCCCCACAATCCAGTTTTAACTTGCCTGACCCTGATTCATGCCTCACCCGCCCGCTCTGCCTCCACCTCTCCCCCCCAAATGCCAGCGCCCCGACCTGCCCGACCTGCCCGCCAACGCCCGCTACCTCACACACAAGAATGAGTGCTACGACTGGTGGGTGGGCCAGTGGATGGGTGGGGGAGGTTCCTGCAGCAACTGCTGTTATGCTTGCACTAGGTGCTGTCTCGTTGCTGCATGCCTTCTCCGCTGTCGATGCTTGTCACGGGAGCTGCTGCTGCCGCTCTTGCTGCCGCTGCCGCTGCTGCCGCTGCTGCCACTGCGGAGTCGTTTGCTGCGTTTTGCCTTGGCCCCCTCACTGCCCAGCAACCACGCTTCTGCCAAGCAGGGGCACCATTGGCTGGGTGTTCTCCTCGGGCCAGGCCAACCCGGAGGACTACGCCTTCTTCCTCTTCATGAACTCGTCTGTGCGGGGGCCCTTCATGCCGCCATATGTGCGGGTACGTGAGGAATGGAGGGGACGGGTGTCACAAGGGGGGCTACTAACTCGTCAACTCACCCATATTGGGGCCCGCATGTGTGCGGGTGACCAGCTGCAGGTGCATGGGACTTGGCTGGTGGTAGAGGGGTAGAGGGCGGCAGCTGACAAGGGCAGTTTTTTGTGTTGCTACAGACGAGCCTGGGGCAGGCAGGGCAGGTGGGTGCCACGCATGGCCAGGGAGGCTCCCAAGGGGAGGCGCCCTCGTACCGGCAACGCGCTCTGCCAGCGCTCTGCCAGCGCGCTGGTGCTGCCGCTGCTGCCGGTGCAGCGCTCCCAGGCCACGGCTCTCCCATCCACTCGCCTGGGCACCCCCTGCTCCTGCTCCTCCCCCACTTCACAGGCGGGCACACGCTGGCAGGACCTGTTCTTCAACAAGCTGACGGATCATGTCAAGCTGGTGGGGCCCACCATCAGGTGTGTGGGTGTGGTGCGGGCCTGCCCCCGTGAAACGAAGCGCCTGGGCTGTGGCCTTGCAGAGGCGGGGATGAGGCGGGACAACTGCATGGCAGGGCAGGGCAGCACGCCAAGGTTACGACAGGGCAGCACGCTGCGCCGGCGTTGTGCACTGCGGGCAAAGCAAGCCTAGAATGATCACTGCTTGGCGCCCTGAGCGCTGCAGTCACTGACAGCGCGCTGCCCTCGAGCTCACTCCTGCCATTGGCGCTGCTTGTGTGCCTGCCCGCCTGCACGCAGCTGCGAGGGGTCGCCGTGGCAGGGCAACGCCAAGGGGGAGTGGCGCACCAACCCGCATGTGCAGTCGTATGTGCTGGCAACAGACAAGGTGGGGAGCGTGCGCTGGTGGTGTGGCTGTCGGTGCTGCCAATGGTGGGAAGGAGCCGTGCAATGCAGCTGGGAAGCAGGCTGTCTGTGCTGAGGCAGCCTGGTGGGTGGGCACGCACATTCTGTCTTCAGTCCCACTCGCCTGGCTCGCCTGCATGTCCGCAGCCTCGGCTTCCCGCCCGCTCCCACGCCTCTGCTCATGATCCTTGCACCAAGGCGCCTGCATGCCCCCAGCGTGCGCCCTGTGCGCCCACCTACCCCCTGCCGCCTGCCTCCTGCCAGGTGGGGCTGGATGTCTGGCTGCGTGACGGCAACGTGTTCACCTGCTGGAGCAGCATGTGGGATGTCATCTGGCACGGCGAGCTGGGCTCCAGCCTGGCGCTGCTGGACGCCGGCTTTGGGCTGGACAGCTTCATGATGCGCTACCAGGGGGTGGACTGGGCGGACAAGAGCAACTGGAAGTGCAACAAGCAGTGAGCAGGCGGGGTGGGGGCTCACCACAGGCGCGGGGAGCTGCTGGTTGCGGTGAAGGTTGATGCGGGCAGGCGAGGCGGGCGAGCTGGTGCACGGGTGCATGCCAGATGAGCCACAGGCCACGGGCATGGAGCCCCCTCCTCCCACTCACCCTCCCATGCCCTCACCCTCTCCCTTCACCCGCCCACCCCTGCCCTGCCACCCCACCCCACCAGGGCCAACCCCTACGGCGAGTATTACTTGGACGGCGTCTCCCTCAATCCCTTTGAGGTGCTGTTTGTCAAAGTGAGAGGGGCAGGGCGGTTGGAGGGTAATTGTTGGACGGGCGCGGCAGGGGCATTTGCAGCTGGGCTGGGTTGAGCGTGCTGCCGCCTGCCTGCTTGCTGCCATGCCTGCCTGGAAGCTGATGAGCGGAACCAATCCCTGTGCACCTACTGTGTGCGCCTCCCATCGCTCTGGCCCGCTGACGCGCCACCCCTTGCGCCCCCGCAGGTCAAGGAGCGGGTGCTCCAGAACGACTGGTCTTTTGCGGTGCAGGCCAAGAAGTACAATGAGTGGATGGATGCGCAGGTGAGGGCGGGGAGGGGTGGATGCATGGGAGGCGGGGAGAGGCTGGGCAAAGGCGGACGTGCGCCCGAGCAGAGTGATAGAGACAGAAGGCGATACACTTTTAGCCTGGAGCTTGCCGGGTGCTTCCGTCCGGGCGCCTTGTTGGTTGGCGCTAGGCCCAGACCAACACACACACGCACACACCGGCCTGCCTTGCAGGCTGCGGGCACCCCCGACGTAGTGAGCAACGTGTACCGCGACGACCCCAAGCCCTTCCGCTACCCGCGGCTAGCATACATGCAGGTGCGTTGGCAAGGCGGGGTGTTGCTATGGGATGGCCACGTGGGCCGTGCGCTGCACTCTGAAGCGCCGCGCACGCTGCTCCTGCCCCCAAAGCAGCCGCTGCTTGTTCTCTGGGGCTGACACATGCGTTGCTGTGTCCTTTGTGTCGCCGTACCAGTTCCTAGCACCCTGATGCACCTGACGTCCTGCTGCCCCCTCTGCCCAGGGCATCTGCTGGAGCTGGGTTGGAGCGTGAAACAGACAAACCAATGCGCACCTCCCCTCTGTTGGTCGCCCCGACTTGCAGGCTCGCGGCCCCGAGTGCTTTGACGAGGCATACTACCTGCAGCAGAACCAAGATCTCAAGTGAGTGTGCGTGTGGGCAGGGGCGCTGTTGCTTGGTTGGGGTGATACTGCCCATGAAGCGTACCGCGTGCAGCAGAGTCGATACATGACGCAAGCGTTGCTGTGGGCCCAATGGAGGGCTGCAGTGTGTGCAGCATGCAGGTGTATAGGCATGCGTTTGCATGTGGCGTGCCCTTGTGCACGCGCGTGTGTCTCATATTGTGCAAATACCTGTTGGGCGGCCCGCGCTGCATGGACGTTGCCCCACACCGCATAGTGCTGCCAAGCTGCCGTAAATTGCAGCCGCTGTGCTGCAACCTCCGGCCTATGCAGGCGCCATCAGGCACAGCCCTGCTTTGTCAGCTTCCTGTGTCGGGCCATGGCTTTGTAGCTCCCCGCCCTTTGCAGACTTTGTTCCTGCTGCCTGCCCCTATTGATGTTAACGTACATATCGCCGCCACACCACCCAAATCGACCTGCCGCAGGCACTACACTACCAAGGAGGAGCTGTGGGGCCACTTCCTGAGGGGCGGCGCTTATGAGGGCCGCGCTTTCCGCTTCACCTGCCCCTACACCCCATAGAGCAGCGCATGGCTGCCGCCACAGCTGGACAGCAGCGCTTCAGCACACATGACATATCGTGAACAATGCTGCGCGCACCCCCGCACGTGCACTGTTTCTGCCTCCATCATTTGATTCTTTCCCCGCTGTGATACATCTCTGATTGTTTGGGCACGCCGTCCCACATCCCTTCTGGGTGTAACTGTGGCCTGGATAGTGACAGGAGGTTCTGCTTGGCACTTGGGCACTGCCGGTTTGGTGGCCACGAGTATCGCACGGAGCGCGCTTTTGGGCGGGGGCCGTGCCCACTGCCACTCTTGGGTCTCTTGCGCGCCCCGGCTCTTGTAAGCCACATTCACTGTGCGTCACAATCTAGCTTCGGCCTGCGACGGCGGCTGTCTGTTACCGTGCCCGCGATCTTGGCGCCCTCGACTCAAAATGTAGTGGCCACCATGCGGCCCTTGCATGAGAACCCCAACCCGGCGCCTGCAAGCCCATTCTTCGCCTCCCCTTTGAACCATGTCGACATGCGTGGTCTGAAGATGAACACAGACACCTTCCCGCTACTGGAACTGCCCGATAACTGCGTCCACAATGTGCTGCGCTTCCTGGACGCCAAGAGCCTAGTCTCACTTGAGCTCACGGGTTCAGGCTACTTTGCCGACCGTGAGAAGGGGCGCAGGCTGACGCTGGTGGAAGAGGTGGCGCGCCACACTCTGCTACGCCGCCTTTCGGGCTCGATGGAGGCCGCGGAGCGCTTCAGGTGTGCTGAGTACCTCCAGGAAGGGTGTGGAAGGGGATGGAGGCAACGGGCCCTTGGCGGCTATGCCGGTGCAACGCGAGTTCAACCCGCAGGCACCCCGCGCCTTCGTGCGCCCCCCAGCTGGCCTGCTAGGGCGCGTGATCAGTGTGGACGGGCGGGGCGGGCCGCTGCGCGTTGCTGCGGGGGGGAGGGCAAAAGTGCCGCCGGCGCCTTTTTCTCGTGGCTGGCGCTGGCCGCGGAGTCAGCGGCACCCACCCTTGCGCAGCAGCCTGTGTAGCATGCGCGTAGCGCTGCTGGCATGCCTTGTGAACTCAATGGAGCTCCACGGAGCAGCAACGCTCGCCAGAGGGTGCCTCGGCCAGGCTGATACACACTTGAAATATGTCCCCTCCCGCCGCTCCGCCTGCCTGCCGCTCACCGCACCGCTGCCCCCGCCTCGCCGCCCGCCTTTCTGTCTCCCACAGGCACCGGTCCTGGCGCGAGCGGCTGCACCTAGAGGAGTCCACAGGCGCCGGGTTTGACCGTGCCTTTAGCGAGGACGGTGGCTTCCAGTTCCAATTCTCGCCAGGTCAGCAGCCGTGCCTGGGTTTATGCACCGCTTGCCTGGCATCTTGTGGCTGCACTGCACGCTCTATCAGTGAGGAACGGTCGACGCCTCCCAGGGGGCGTTGCTCTGGTGCCCCACCACTTTTCAGGCGGCAGCCTGCTGACCCCGCCGTCCCCCTGCCCCTCCTCCTTGCCTTCCCTGCCCTGCTCCGCCGTGCAGACGCCACCGCGCTGCAATCTGTGCGGCTCACAGGCATGGGCCCCAAGCTGCTCCTCTCTGATGTGTCCACCGCGCAGCAGCCCGTGCTGCACTGGCAGCTGCGCGTGCGGGGCAACACGGCGGTGGAGTTTGGCGTCGTCCCCGCTGAGCTGCCGGTGAGTGGCTGCAGGAGGGGCGGGACTGGGGTTGGTTAGTGAGGGCTGGGTGGGGCAGTTGGGACCTGGAGGGTTGCTGCTATGCATGGGGCAACAGGGGTAGGGCAGGCAGTGTGGCCGATGGGGCATCGGGCGGTCAGCAGAGCAGTTGAAAGCGGCTGGCGCCACGCTGCCAACACCCAGCCACCACGCCCTGCTCATCGCCCCCCACCTCCCGCCTCGTCCCCTGCCCCCGCAGCCGTCACACACCGCACTGCACAAGTGCATGGCTGCGCCCGGCTGCCCGACCCACCGCGCACAGGGCTTCTGCTCCCAGATAACAGCGGGCAGCCTGCTGCCGCTCAAGGCACCCGTCATGCGCGGCACGCTGCTCGACATCGTGGCGCGGCGCGGCCACGTGGAGGTGGGCACGGTCTCCCAGGGCCAGGCTGCGCTGTGCCGTGCCGTGCGCTACGCAGTGAAGTTACGGAGTCGTTTGCCTCTGTCGCGCCAAGCTGGCGCGTTCTCCTCGCTTCACCCCGGTCCTTGTCTTCCCACGCTGGGCCGATGCAGCTGTGCCACCCACCCACCCCATGCTGATTCCCTGCCTCGACTTTCGCTCCCCGCCCCCTGAGCCCCTCCCCCACCCACGCCTCTTTTGCTCCCACGCAGGTGCTGCTGCGCTACCCCGCCGACGCCAAGGAGATCACCTGGCAGAATGGGCAGCCAGTGCAGCGGCCCTACCGTGGCCCCGCCCAGCTGCGCCTGGAGCAGGACTTCCCGCCCACTTACGACGTGCGCCTGGCGCTCACCTCCTGGGCCCGGGCACACTTTGACGTGCTGCACGACGGATTCGCGGTTGACCAAGGTAGGAGCGGGTGGATGGCGGGTGGGCGTGTGGGTGGGCGGGGGCACTTGGTGGGAGGACATGTGACAGGGCCTGAGCAGGCCCTGCGCTGCGTGAGGCTGGCAGTGTCAGCCACTCTCCCTGGCCGATGCACACTCGTGGCCTCACCACATCTTGCTGCTGTGCCTGCCTGCCCTTGCAGAGTGGGCCGCTGCAGCTGCCACAGACCAGGCTGCCGCGGCGGTGGCAGCCGCTGCGCAGCAGGAGCTGGAGCAGCACCCAGCTCTGGCACTGGCGCAACAGATGCCAGACGAGCTGCTGATGGCGGCTGCTGAGGAGGAGGCACATGGGGCTGCCCCCATGGCTGGCCAGCTGCCAGCTGCAGCAGGCAACTTTGGCGGCATGCTGCCACAGCAGCAGCAGCAGCAGCAGCAGCAGCAGGCAGAGCAGCTGCTGGCAGCGCTGCCGGCTGCCCAGCCGATGATGGCTGCCGGTGCAGCAGCACCAGGCGCTGCAGGTGCCGCGGCTGGCGCGCTGCCACCGCACGGCATGCTGCAGCTGGCGGGCGGGCTACATCTGGAGCCTGCCGCCCTGGCAGCAGCAGCGGTGGTGGCAGTGGGGCCCGACCCCACGCACCTGGCCGTGCTGCAGGAGCTGCATGCTCTGCACGAGGCGCCGCTGCAGCACAACGCGCTGCTGCCGCTGGCAGAAGGCCGCGGAGCTGTGCCAGGCAGCCCTGCCGCAGCTGCTGCCGGCGCCCTCACCCCTGCCGACCACGAGGGTGTGGGCGACGGCGCGGGCGTGGCGCCGGCACCAGGCCTGCCACTCTGCCCCTCCCCCTCGGTGGAGCTCTCTATGGATGGCCAGCTGCCCTCGCCAGAGTGACCCTGCTTAGGCAGTCACCCACGGATGGCGGCATGCATGCAGCACCATCATGACAGCACGATAGCGCCTGTGCGCGCGCAATTTAATTTTTTTCCGGCACCAGCAGCGCGGGGATCGCCAACACTGTGTTTGCTCCCTTTCACTAGCCGCGCCTGCGCCCTCAGCAGCGCCCGTCTCTCCCCCCTTCATCCTTCGATCCCCCCCCTGCTGTCGCGCCGCCCCCTGTTCTTTCTTCTTTAGCAGTCGTCGATTCATCCTGCCGGCCTAGCGTTGCCATATGCCTCTTGCTTTGCTAGCCTGCCCTTCTTCTTGCTGCCCAAGGAACCATGCACACACACACACCTTCGGTACCCGCTCCAGGCCGTTGAGGCCCCAATTTTATTGCCGTGATCTGATTTTTGGCGGCCGCCGCACTGGCGGCGGCCCCACCCAGCGCAGCAAGGCACCCTCCCCTCCCGTGTGCCGTCTGCTCTGCCCCCTGTCCTGCAATCCCTTCCTTTTCACAGCTCCTGTTGCGGGAGCAACCGAAACAATGGCTGCCCCCCTCCCAAGGGGCGCGCGCCCAACTCCGCACCCCTTCATTCCACACTGCCCTGTGTTCCTTGTTCCCTGCCGTGCACCCGGCCGTGCGCGGCCCTCAGCGTGGCGCCGCTACTTTGGCTGCCTACTGCCTTCACCAACCGGCGGCCGTTGTACTCTACTCTTTGCTTGATTACGTAGGATCGCCTCAACCCCGCTCCCCTAATCCCCTCTTTAACCGTTCAGCCCACCCTGCCCTCCTGCATTCACGTCATGCCGCTGCGGCCCCCACCTCGCGCCTCTGCGTCCCCACACCCCCCCCTGCCGTTGCTTCTTTTGCCCAAGGGCGCTCCCCTTGCGTGCCCCCCTGCCTCTCACCCCAGGCCCAGCTCAGTTCTTGTGCGCCCGCCGACTGCGGTGGGCAGCTGTAGACGGCCCTGTAACATTGCGACTGCGAGTGTGCCCCTCCACACATTGGCCCTTATGTGCACATTGTGCTGAGGCAGGTCGGCCTGCAGGCTGCAGGGGAGCTGCAGGGGAGCTGCTAGGCACATCACATCTCATTCCACACAGTTGCCTTGTTTTGTTGCCCAGTTGCGTCGTGCTCAAGGCACGCCCCCGCTCAAAGGCACGTCCCCGCTAAAAGGAGGCTGCCCCCACCTCACACAGGGATGTTGAAGTCATCAGTCAATCTGGAAGTTGACCTTGGCCAGCCACCCCCAGTGGGGTGCAGCTAGGGCTCTGTGCCTGCTGCTGCTGCGCCGCAGCCAGTGCACGTATGCCACTTGCTCCCGCGCTGTGGTGTGCACTAATGTGGAGGCTACGGCACAGCCACTCACAAGAAGCTGCCCTGGGTGGCATGGGCAGCGCCTGGGCTGCTGTGATCGAATGCTGATGCAGGCTATCTGGCGGCAGCACCAGCGCAGCGTGCTCGCCGTCGGCGCCATTGGATTTGAGCACCCCGGTGCCTCTGCTCGCCCACACCCCTAACCCTGCTGCGGCGCAGCACCGCTGCAGGCCGCACATTCAGCCTGGCAGTGCTCAACACCCCAGCCCTACCTCCGCTCTCCCCGCTGCACCACAACACCGGGCTCATGGCTGCCTTGGCGGCGGCACCCTCCGCACGCTGTCTCACACCCCGCAGCCCGGCCCGCCGGCCGGTAGCTGCCCGGCAATGCTGCACTCGGGTCTGCGCTATCGCCGAGTTCGTGGGCGGGCTGCAGGGTACCACCTCTCGGGAGGCTCTGCTGATCCATAAATTCACGGCACACACAAGCAGCCTCTCCGCCGCTCTGGTGGTGCAGGACACAGGTGAGGAGAGGGCTGGTGGGCACTCCGGCTCGTTGTTGCTGCTCAGCCGCCTGCACCGCCTTTTTAGGCAGCTATGCACGCCTAAGATGTGTCGGCTGGGGGTGTCGGGCCCCGCAGCGCTGGGTGGGAAGCATTGTTGGGCACCTCCGTCGGCGCACGTGGCGCGGCAGCGGCTCCGCTCGGCTCTGCTGCGGCGTGCCCTGCCTCAACCCTGGACCATCCCTTGCCTTCTTCGCAGATGATTCCAAGCAGGTGGTCACTGCCAGTCTGGACAAGTCTCTGGCGCTCTGGCACCAGGTGCGCCTTGAACGGCTGTCTGTCAGCCGCTCCAGTGGTTTGAACGGGCGGTGAGCGGACCGAGGGTTCGCTGTTTCCCCGCACCAAGCCAGCACTGCATATCTACTGTGCATTGTGGCCCATCCCATGTTTTTCGAATCCCCTCCCTTACCCCATGCTCCATTCACCGACCTGTGGCGTTGCTGCTGTGCAGGGCGGCGGCGAGGAGCTGGGTGCGGGCGGGTTCCGCGAGACTGCGCGCCTCACGCCGCCCGGCGGCCCCGTCTTTTCTCTAGCTCTGGATGGGCGCGAGCAGGACGGCCTGCCCAACCAGGTGCGCTGGAGAGCAGGCCGCAGCGCCCCAACACACAACTGCTGCTGCGGTCGCCTCTGCTGCGGCTGCTGGCGTGGGGCACTGCTGCCGTCTCTCATGCGTGCAGCACTCTGCTGCCCCGCTCTGCCTGCCAACCTTGCTGCTGCCACCTGCTTTCCGCTACCCGCCTTTGCAGGTGTTTGTTGGCAACCACGCGAAGCAGGTGGCGGCATGGGTGCCGCCGGCTTCCGAGTTTGACCCAAACGTGAGCAGCAGCCGGGCATGAAGGGGGTGCTGCACGCCTTGGCGCTCTTCCTGCCAGCAGGCTGACCCGCCGGTCAACCTGCGCTGCTGCGGTGCATGCATTGCTGCGAGCACGCGCGCCCATGTCAGCCGCAGGGCGCTCGGCGGCTGCGCGCACGTGCCCCCTGCCCTGGCTCCGGCATGCCCACACTTACCCTGCTGCCCTTGGTGCTCCCAACACCACGGCCTGCCTCACCCCGCCCCCTCTAACAACCTGCCTGACTCCCATCCCCTCAACTCTCCACGCCCCACTGCCACAGGTCCTTTTGGACGACCACTGCGGCTGGGTGCGCTCCCTGGCCATCTCCCGCGGCGGCCGCTGGCTCTTCTCCTGCGCCTGCAACACGCTGCGCCAGTGGGACATGTCGCGCGCCGTCCCCCGCTGCGTGGCCACCGTCTCGCTGGACAAGGGCGACATCCTGGCGCTGGCGGCGCGCAAGGACAGGATCTATGCAGCCAATGCAGACGGCTCCATCAGGTGGGGCAGGCTCTGGATATGTGCGGATGTGGGGTTGACGGTGCCGGGCCCTGGGTCCTGGGAGGGCAGCGGGGCTGGCTGTGGTGGCAGCAACAGAGGCAAAGCTCGCCGGTGCCCCTTGGCCGCCACGAGCAGCGCACTCTGTGGCAGTATGCTCACTCCCCCTCCCCCTGCCCCCCGCTCTCCTCCCCATCTCCTGCCCACCGCAGGGCCTGGTCTATTGGCAAGAAGGGCGAGCTGGCCGAAGTGGCCTGCCGCAAGAAGGCGCACGGCGAGCGCGTGACTGGCATTGCCCTCAAGGGCGGCCTCCTCTTCTCAGGTGGGTGTGCGTCTGTGCACGCCAGGTGGATGGGGTGAGGAGCGCGGGGCTGTGGCAGCCACCGGGTTGCTTGCATGCACGCTGGCCCAAGGCGTGGGCGGCAGCGCCCACTCAACTACCGCTGCGTCCGTCCGCGCTACAGCCACAGCCGCTTCCCCTTCGCCAGCTCACCATGCCTCCCCCCTCCCCCCAATCCCTGCAGTGTCGTACGACGGCGGGCTCAAGGCCTGGGACGCTGACAGCCTGGAAATTGTGGTGGACCGCTCCCAGGCACATGGAGGGGAGCGCGTGCACTGCCTGGCCGTGGGGCCCAACGGCGTGCTGTACACTGGCGGCGACGACAAGCTGGTGCGGCGCTGGGAGCCGACGCTGCTGCAGCCCGCGGCGGCGCCGCTGCTGTGCCACAACCACAGCGTGCGCACCCTGGCGGCGGGCGGCCACGAGCTGCTGGTGTCTGGGGACAAGGGCGGGGAGGTGGCGGTGTGGAAGGTGTGAGCGAGCAGGCAACTCTGGCGCAGCTCCCAGCCACCATGCAGCATGCACGCATGCCACCCTCTCGCCTCGCCTGCAGCTCCGCCAGCACGGGCCCGGGCGCCGCACTCCTCGGACCCACCTTCTAGACCCACCCCTGTGCCATCACCCCGTTGTCATCCTCCCTCTTCCACACCCAGTTTTCTCCAGTTTGGTAGTTAGTTAATTTTAGTTCGGTTCCCCCAGGCCCTACTCTTTCCCCCCCTAGGTGCCCCGTACTGCCCTCTGCACTGCCCCTCACCGTCACGCCGGCCCACCGCACCGCACTGAACCAACCCAACCCGCCCCCCCTCTCCCGGTGAACCTGCTTAGCTTCCAGAGTGGTTTCATGTCGCGTAACCCCCTCTCCCGTTTAGAGCCAGATAGCTAGGCCAGATCTGCGCCGCCGTCGCCCTCCCTGCCGCCCTTACTAGCATTTTTTGGCCTCTTGCCACCGCTCCCTGGCTGCTGTCCCCGCGCCAGGGCGAGCCGTGGTTGTACTAATTCTTTCCTTCCCTTCCACCGCAGCATGCTGCCCGTTTCGTGCTCTTTGATGTGCGGCATTCGTCGATTTGCCGGCCCCGCACTCGCCGACGCGGGGCTGGCGGTGTCCCTACCCACCCAGCCCACCACTGTTTCTCATTTCTCTCGGCGGACCCCTCAGCCCCCCGTCCTCTCTTCCTCTCCCTCGCACGTCCTTCACCCTTCCTTCTACTGTCCCATTGTTTCTGTTACCGACGTCTTTGCCCCGTAGCACGCTTGCCTGAGCGAAGCGGCGCGCTGTAGCCGCCTGCCGATGCTGCGCCGCCGCCCCTCTTTCCCTCCCGACACACCCCGCAGTGCGCCCCCTCTCCCCACCGCGGCGCCTGCCCTTGAACCAAATAATGTCCCCTCGACTGTCTGCCCCTCGACACTGTTGTTGCCGCCTGCCGATTGATTCACGTGCCCGCACGCTGTGTTCGGGCCGCGCACACACTGCCCTGCTGCAACAAGGTCACCGCATGCGCATGTAACGCCCTCAACCGTTCTGACGGTGCCGCACCTGACCAGTGCAAAGGAGGTTGATGGGGAGGGGGCGCCTTCGTTGCACGCTGTTTGCTGGCTGAGCCTGGTACAGGCCTGCAACAAAAGGACACAGCTGCCTGCATGCAGAATGTTTAAATATGTGTATGCAGCGGACAGCCTTGGACAAGTTGGCAACTGGCAGTGGGGGCCCCTCTGCCGCCCCCAATCTCCACGGAGACGGCGCCCGCCCCGCTCCCAGCTTGGGCGAGCACCCAAGGGTTGGTGTGGACTCATGCATGGTGATGCGTCCTATCTTGCCGATCTGAAGGGAGCGAGGCCGCCTCGGCATGCCTGCTGGAAGGCATGCCAGGACATCAGGCAGCACCAGGCGCACCCGCGGCGCCGCCGCTGGCGGCGCTCCTTTCCACCCCATGTCACCCGACTGCTGCTGCTGCTGGCGATGCCCATTTGCGGTGCACATCGTCCCGATCGCAATACGCGTCCATACAATCACGTTCCCGAGCCGTTGATGCTCTAGGAGAGGCCTGGGCCGTGCGGAACACCAGAGCCTCCGCCAAATGCGCTCGCTTGGGCAGGCGGCGCGGTCGCCGTGCATTGGAACCGGTAAGCCATGATAATTACAGAGCTAAAGAAGGAGTTGCTGCCGGCGCACCAAGGGCTCCCCGCTCGATCCCTCTTGCGTTTGCGTCGACCAAGAGCGCAAGCACATTGTCGGCTCTGACACCCCCCGCGCCCCCCACGTGTGATCTGCAGCGCCTTCAAGTAGCGGCAGCCGCCGTGGCTCGTCCAGGCGCCCCAGCACAGTGCGGGCAGCGCCTCGGCCGCCCACCGCCGCCGGCGTCCCGCCTGCTGACGACCGCTCCGCTGCAGGCTACAGCTATGATGGCAGCGCCGCCGCCAGCACTGCCACCCGTTCTGGAGCAGGGCCTGCCGGTGCACAGCCAGTGCCCTCAGCAGCAGCTGGCAACCTAGGGGCTGCAGCGCCCGCTGCCGCGACGGCGGCTGCTGCGGGGGTGAGGACCACGCCTGCCGGCGCAGCTGGGCGGGGCGGCGCACCCGCAGCTGGTGGGGCATCAAGCACGTCTATCTGGGCGGCCAAGCGCGCCGCAGCCAACAAAGAGGCGGCTGAGCATGACCCGGCAGGTGGGTGAGGAGTGGCCAGCGTCGTACCGGGGTGGCACCGCCATCACGGGGTGGGGATGGCGCAGGGCGTCTGATCTTGGCTGCAGGCTGCAGTTGCGTTGGCATGCAGCAAATGTGGGCAGGATTCTGACAGCAGGCCGAGGCAGGGTGCGTCTGCTAGTGCATCCCTTCTGTGCAGCACGTCAGGGCTGCCGCCTTGCATGGGTGCGTGCTCTGAAGTCCTTGCATATCCGACGCTTTGGGGCGCACTGCTGCCGTCCTGCATGGCTGTTCGTTCGATGCCTGCACGTTTCGCACCCCTGCACACCTATGCATGTCTTGGCCTGCACGCCTGTTCACTCGCTCCAACCACACCACTGTCGCCTGGCAGGCCCCAATCGTGTGGTCCTGTGTGTGCCCTACTCGTGTGCCCACCTGCGAGTGTGTGTGTGTCGCCCATGCCTGCATGCGCGTCTGCCCCGTGCTGCAGTGGTGGCCAAGGGGCGCGAGAGCTGGCTGTTCTTCACCGTCCCCGAGGAGCCGGTGGCGGGGGCCAAGTGCGTGGTGTATGTGAACCGCCAGCAGAGCGAGCCTCTCAGGTGCGCTGCACGCGTGTGCCTGGCACGCTGGGTTGAGGGGTGTGCATGGCAGGCCGATGGTGAGGGAAGCTGGTTTCGGCGCCAGGACGGCAGTGACTTGACAAACTGCACGCGTGTGTGTTTGTGGCGCTCACACTATTGGGCGGCCTGCTGCACACGCCTGGCTGCCTGCCACATCGCCCTGCCGTGTCTCTCCTTGTGCACCGCTGGTGCTGCCTGCCTGTCCACCTGTCTGCCTTCCGCCTTGCGCCCGGGCCCTCGTGCCCCCCGCAGGAACTCTGGGCGCGCGCAACTGCATGCCAAGTTCAACGCCTGGGAGGTGGCGCCACCCGAGGGGGACCGGCTGGACATGCGCCACGAGACGCGCATCCCACGCTCGGATGGTGAGCTGGCACTACAACCCAAGCCTGCAGTGCCAGGTGTCATGCCGCCAGTGCAGGAGTGGCCCTGGGAGTGGGCGGGTTGGACGGCTGTGGAGTGCGTGAGCCACGAGCACCCCGCCCCCCTTGCTGCAGGCATCGACTCCGCTAGCCCTCTCTGAGCAAGTGTTTGCCAGCATTGGTATACCCCTCACTGCTGTTTACACATTTGTATGGCCCCGCATCCCCCCTTCGCAGGCGTCGACTTTTACCGCACCGAGCTGGAGATCTCTGAGCAGGCGTACGAGCTCAACTTTGTGTTCTCCAACGGGGAGGGGGTGTTTGACAACAACGACAACCAGGTGAGGAGGGCGGCAGGGGGGCACTGCATGGGCTAGTGTGCGGAGCAGCCCTGCAACAGCCGTGTGAGGCGGTTGCTTGGTGGCCTGGGCTGGCCTGCATGCTTTGGGGGGGCAGAGCGGTTTGAGAGATGCCGTGTGCTTGCCTGTTCCATGCGCCTGCGCCTGTGCCTGCAGCTCGCAGCCTGCACCCCTGCTGCCCCCAGAGCCTGCGATACCATCGGTTTGTCAGTGGTGCGGTCAAGGTTTCGCCCACAACCCCTGAACGCCCTCCCCTTGCCGCTTGTGCCGCATGGCTCACCGCCTGTCCTGTCCCGCCCGCCTCCCATTCACCTGCCCCACAGAACTACTACAAGCCGGTGTCTGGCCCCATGACTCGGGACCTGTGGATTGACACCGCACCTGAACGCGCGGTGAGGAGGTCGCGGCAGAGCTGTTCTGGGCTGTGCTGGGGTGCAACACCGCTTCCTCATGAGCCCGCCGCTGGGTGCTCTGCGAGCGGCCTGCCAAGCCTGCCAGCTGGGAATGCTAGACTTCATGTTCTGTTGGCGTGCCGCGTGGAAGATAGGTTGTGGACATCAGCACCGTGCTGCACGCCGCAAGCTCGGCCGCTGCCCCCCAGCATACCCGTCACACCACCTGCTTTACGCCCCATCCTTCCGAATCGCCAGGAGGCGGCGTGGCGGGCAAAGAAGGCTGAGGAGGCGCAGCGCAAGATTGAGGCTGCTG
Source organism: Micractinium sp. NFX-FRZ (assembly GCA_029339195.1). Taxonomy (NCBI): domain Eukaryota; kingdom Viridiplantae; phylum Chlorophyta; class Trebouxiophyceae; order Chlorellales; family Chlorellaceae; genus Micractinium; species Micractinium sp. NFX-FRZ. The sequence continues at coordinate 14,548 of JAPTJF010000074.1, read as the reverse complement.
CCGCGGCTGCCGCCGCTGCCGAGGCGGAGGACCAGCGCAAGGCTGAGGAGGGTGTGGCGGAGCTGAAGCGGGAGTACGAGAACTGGCGGGCGGGGGGCGCTTCACAGGAGGCGGGCCGCTGGCGCATGATTCCATCGGTGAGTGCAGCTTGCTTGTGGGCCCCAGGGGGCGGGGCAGGCAGGCAATGCATTGGGCATGGTGACTGCGGCTGGCGGCGCCCGACTCCAGCAATGCGCGGCACTTGCTGCGGCCTGGGGGTGCGGAAGGCATGCATTATATTGAGTGTGCGTGCTGGTGTGGGAGGGGTGGCGAGAGATGGAGCGCTGGGGCGGAATGCGCCCAGAAGGGGTGAGGTGAGGGCAACCAGGAAGTGTGCTTCTTCCAGGGCCAGCGACCCCTGTGGCGAGCTGTGCCTAACAAGTGTTGTTGTTCCATTGCCCCGCGGCCTGCAGACGGCCCAGCCTGGGCAGATGGTGCTGATCCAGTACAACCGCCTGGCAGGGCCCTTTGCCGACTTTGACATCCCGACAGACCAGAAGCTGAGACTCAAAATTGGTGCGCTGGCCTGGGCTGTGGCTCAACTTGCTTCGCTGTGCTGCGCAGCGCTGCGCTGTTGCGGCACGCTGTGTTGCGTGCAGAGCGGCGGTGTGCTGCTCTGCCCGTCAGCACACCGGTTGTGCCTGAGCCCGCAGCCGCCTGCTGCCGGTGCCCAACCGCCCTGCCTGCCTGCCCGCCCCCTCCTCCCCCTGCAGGCCACAACAACTGGAAGACACCACAGGATGTGAAGATGCAGCGTGCGGCCATCACCCCCGTGGTGCCGGGCGCCGTTGGTGCCCCTGGCGCCGTCGGTGCCGCCGGTGCCGCCGTGCCAAAGCCCACCCAGCCTACAGAGGGTGAGCAGCTAGGGCGCCTTGTATTGCTCCGCCTGTCGTGCTGATGTACCGCCCTGTGCTAGCCTGGGACTGAACCAGCATGCCAATTCCCCTGGCGGCATCTGTGCACGCGCTGCATCTCCTCGTTTCCGTCCTCTCCCTGCCACCACGCCACAAAACTTGTATGCACGCCCCGCGGAGCAGCGCAGCGGGCCGCACACCGTGCCCCCCAACTCCGGTCTCACCCACTCTCCGGCCCCCCAACACGTCCCCCCCTGCAGAGTGGTGGGAGGCGCTGTACACCGTCCCGCTGGACGCTGTCGCCCTCAACTTTGTGCTCACGTACTTTGACAACTACGACAACAACGGGCAGAAGGACTTCAAGGTGGGCGGGGCCAGCCAATCTAAGAGGAGGGGGTGCTGAGGGTGGAGAGGTGACAGGGCTGGAGCCGTGGCGGCAGGGATGGCAAGAGCGGAGGGGAGTCGAGAGCGTTGTGCAGGGCAGAGCTGCAGGTGGCAGCAAGGTGGCAGGGCGAATGCACCTGTGCACCTTGGACGGCTGAGTGTTTGCTTCACCCGCATGTGCTTCCTCCCTCATCGTGCCACCCACCCATCCCGTATGCTGTTCCCCGGCCATGCGTTCTGCCTCACCTGCACGCTCCTCTCTCCCTGCCCCTGCAGGCGCTCGTTGAGCTGCCCTCCACCGCCAAGTCGCTGGAGAGCTGGGCTGACGGCCTGCTGCCGCTGGTGAGAGAGAGTGTGTGTGGGCAAGGCCAGTGCTGCTCAGATACTGCAGTCCGGTCTTTTTGGGTGCCCGTGGCATGTAGTTGCAGATGCAGATTCAGCAGCAGCAGCGCACGCACTGTGTGTTTCGTGGTTGCTGGCCTCATTGGGTCGAGGTCGCCCGCACATGCATGCTGCGCCTCTGGTTCGCCTCTGGTGCCAGGCCCATCTGCCTCACGAACTCCACCTTCCTCCCCTCCCATCCCATCGCCCTTCCGCATCGTGTCTGCAGCTGAAGCAGAGCATCACTGCGCAGCGCAAGGAGGCGGAGGCCGCCGCCGCCGAGCTGGAGCGCGTGCGCCGCCTGGCCCGCGAGGCCGCGCAGGACAAGGCTGAGGCGGTGCGCCGCAAGCAGATGAGGCACGTGCTGTTCACGGTGCCCGAGGTGGTCGAGGTGAGCCCAACTTCCTGCCCTGTCCTCTTTCTTTGTTCGACCATCTTCCTTTTTGTGTGTTGTGACCGTGGTGTTGAGGCAACGGCGGGTGAGGCTGGGTGAAGGCAGGGGCGAGGCTGAGTGTCATGGCTGGCTGGCTGGCTATCTGGCTCCACAGCTTCTAAAGAAGCGGGGCTGCAGCAGCAGGCATCGACTGATGCGCGCATGCGGGTCACTCACTCAGCCGCCCTCACACCCTGGCACCTGCCCCACCGCCGCGCCACCGCCGCAGGCGGGCCAGGAGGTGACGATTTACTACAACCCCAACAACACATCCATGCACGGCCGCCAGGACATCTGGATCAAGTGAGTGGGCACGCTGTGCCTGCTGTGCCTGCCGGGCCCCTGCTGTGGGCCTGCGCAGCCTGCACCAAGGCTGACGCAACCTGGTCAGCCCGCGTGTGCTGCTCGCTGATCCTTACAGCCTGACAGCCTGGTTCCAGGAGCTTGCGCTGCTTTTGCGCGGGGATGCAAGTTGCTGCCCAGCTGGGCTCACACCGCCGCATTGGCTGCCCGCCCTGCGTGCCCTCCTCCTACAGGGGCGGCTTCAACCGCTGGCGCCACCCCCGCCAGTTTGGGCCTGTGGAGATGACACCCCCTGTGGTGGGCGACCACTTCCAGGTGGGTGGTCACAGCAGCAGGTTGGGGGCAGGAGGAAGAGGTCTTGGCGGACACACAATGCGAGCGGCGGTGGTGGTTCAGAGAGCAGCGCCCGGCACACAGCACGGCTGCGCCTTACTGTGTGGTATGCTCCTCTGTATCGGTCCTGCTCCCGCTTGCCTCAACGCTTGCCTCCTGCCGCCCCCCGCCGCCCCCCCGCAGTTCACCACCAAGGCTCCCAAGGACGCCTACTCCATGGACTTTGTGTTCACGTGAGGCCAGGCCTGGGAGCATGGGCAAGGGGGAGTGGGGCAGATCCCAGGGGTGGCCTGCCTGCCTGCCGACCTGCCTGCACTGGTGGGCGCCTGGACAAGTGCGGGACGCCGGAAGGCCTGCCACTGCACCCCTGCGCCTGCCCGCTGGCTTGCTTATTGCCGCACTGGCCCTCCTGCTGGCCCCCCACTGCCTCACTGCAGAGACGCCCCCGAGTGGGGCCAGTTTGACAACAATGGCGGGCTGGATTACACGCTGCCCATTGAGGGAGCAGGTGAGCGCACGGCTGGGCACCTGAATGCTCAGATCATAAACCCAGGCAACCACACGCGCAACTCAGCAGCCGCTGCACACTGCATGTGCTGTGTGCAGCTTCTTGTGCACATTGCTGGCTTGCTGCCCCCTTGTCGTGGCAGCTGGCTTGCTTCACCACCATGCCTTGCCGTTGCCCCCCACATGACGAGGCTTGCCTCCTTTGCCCACCTTCCTGCCTGCCTGCAGTGGTGGAGGAGCCTCCGCTGCATGTGGTGCACGTGGCGGTTGAGATGGCACCCATCTGCAAGGTTAGCAAATGGGGGAGGGGGAGACGGGCATGCTGCATGTGGGCAGGAGGGCAGTGGGCTGCAGTCTTGGCTTGCCGCCCGTATGCTGGTGCTGCAGCTGGCATGTACCGGACTTCCTCTGCACGCACAAGAAGCATGGAGGGGAGCCTGCTGTACGCGTCCCGGTGCCGCCTGACCCCCACTCCCCTCCACCTTATGCATGCACACACACCGCCGGCGCGTGCCTTCCCTGCAGGTTGGAGGCCTGGGTGACGTGGTGACGTCGCTGGGGCGGGCGGTGCAGGAGGTGGGGCACCAGGTGGAGGTCATCCTGCCCAGGTGAGGGGCGGGGTAAATATACAGTGCAATGGCGGGGGCTAGTAAGAGGGGTCAAGCTGCAGGGAGGAGGGCACCAGATGAAGGTCATCAACACACTTGCACCTACGTCTCCCCCCCCACCCCACGCTTCCCACACATCACCTGCCCTCCTGCAGGTACGACTTCTTCCAGCAGTCCCCCCTGCTGGGCAACACCCAGTACGAGACTGAGTTCGACTTTGGCGGGACCAAGGTCTTTGTGACGACGTGCATGGTGGAGGGGTGAGCACGCCGGGGAGAGGGAAGAGTGGGGGGGCGTGGGCGGGGGATGGTTGCCTGCCTGTCAACAGAAAGTGCAGAAACAGGGCTCTCTGTGTCTGCACACCCCGCACCGATCCATGCCGGTGCTGCATTCCTGCTCACCCTGCCTCCTGCCTCCCCATTTCCCACCCCATCCCTGACCCCAACCTGCGCTCCGGCCCCACCCCTCTGCAGGCTGCGCTGCTTCTTCATCGAGCCGCGCAACGGCATGTTCTGCGGCTCCGTGTACCAGGGCAACGGGGACGGCGGGCGCTTCGACTTCTTCTCGCGGGTGGGTGCAGGGCAGCGGGGCGGGGTGGCAGGTGGGGCAGCACCGAGGAATGGGGCAGCAGCTAGGCTGACGGGTTTGCCCGCTGATGGCCCACGCTCAGTGCTCCGCCGCGCATACCACTAGCGCACCGCCCTCCCGCCCTAACACTCACGCACTCCCGCACCTTCCCCACTCTTGACCCGCCCCCCTCCAGGCTGCCCTCGAGTTCCTTCTGCGCACCGGCCGCCAGCCCGACATTGTGCACTGCCACGACTGGAGCAGCGCTGACGTGGCGCGCGCATACTGGAGCGATTACCACAACTATGGGCTGTGGAAGCCCCGAGTGGTGAGCCTGGGGCATTGTAGCGGGGAGCTGCAGACCGTGCCTTTGTCTAATGTGCTGGCAGTGCGGGCCTCTGGAGGCCGGAGAGGACATTCTGCCGGGTGGGCTCGCTGCACCGCCTGTCCGCTGTCCCCCTCCCCTGCATCTCACTGCCTTTTACTCCTGCCTCTTCCCTGCCTCCCCCCCCCGCCCCCCGTTCCAGGTGTTCACCATCCACAACATGGACTTTGGGCAGCAGAAGCTGGGAGAGGCGGCATTCTACAGCCAGAAGTTCACCACCGTGTCGCCGTCATATGCATGGGAGGTGCGCCTGCGTGCGGGTGGTGTGGTGCGGGCTGGGGAAGCGAGTGGTTTGGGTTGAGGAATGGGCAGGGCGGGGTAGCACAACCGTCTGCGGCTTGAGCGGAGTGGGCCCGGTGTGGTGCCTGCCCTTGCATGTCATGCCCTGTTGACTGTCGCAGAGTCCCAAGTACGTGAGCTTGCCGCCATCCCCCCGCCTGCCTGCAGATTGGCGGCCACCCTGCCATCGCCCCCAACGTGGGCAAGCTGATGGGCGTGCGCAACGGAATCGACATCGACATCTGGGACCCAGAGACGGACAAGGTGGGGCGGGGCTGGGGCGTTGTGCTAAGAAGTGCTTGGCGCAGAGTGTGTGCAGCAGTGGCCTCAAATGAGGCTTGGTCTCTGGCACAGGTCCGGCACTTGGGGGTAGCGGATTGTCTAGGTGCAGGATCTCAATCACAGAGTTTCCGTTGCCGTGGTTGCTTGCACGGCCGCCTCCTTGTGTGAGCTCCCGGGTTGGCCTGCAAGCCGCAGGTAAGCAGGCAGCGTGCTCACACGACCACTCCCTGTACCCCTCCCTTCCCACCGCAGTTCCTGCCCCTGGGCTACACCGCCGACAATGTGGTGGAGGGCAAGGCAGCGGCACGCGCGGAGCTGCGCAGGCGGTGAGGCCCAGGCCGGCACTGGCTGGGTGCCGTGGTGCAGCGCAATGTGCAGTTGGTGGCGGAGCGCATTGCCTGAGGATGGTGGGCGCCCACCATCTGAGCGGTGCCACAGCGTGCCGTGGCCTGCCTGCTTGTGCACAGCTTACCCCCCTGCACCAGCTGTGCCCGGACACCTGACCTGCCCCCTGCCCCCGCCCGTCTCGCAGGCTCAACCTTACTGGGTGGGGCGACAAGCCCATGGTGGGCGTGGTGTCACGACTGACCAAGCAGAAGGGTGGGTGGCGGGGTGGGTGGCCTGTGGCGGAGCATGGCGGTGTGGGGCGCACAGCCGGGCCTCGCCTGTGGGCATCTCTGCAGTGTGCTCCTGCCTTGACTTGAGTTGCCCTGGCTGTACCGTCTGCACTTCCCCCGCCTGCCCCGTCATCACCGCCTGCTCTCGCGTCCCTGCCCGCACCGCAGGCACCCACCTGATTGCCCACTCCTGCTTCCGCACCATTGACCGGGGCGGCCAGTTTGTGCTGCTGGGCTCCGCCCCCGACCCCAAGATCCAAAACGAATTCAACGAGCTCAAGCAGCAGGTGGGGGGCAGGCACGACATGGGGTGCAGCCACCGAATGTGCATCCCATACGGTGTCGACACCAAGTCTGGGGGGTGTGGGCAGCCGGGGCTGGCGTGGCAGGTGGGGTGTGTGCGTGGCTGGACGATGCGGGCAGGAAGGAGGGAGGCGAGTACCACAGCATATGACAATCAGCCAGGTGCGGCTGCCCAGGAGCCGCTCCCTCGTTTGTTCTCTGCTCATCCCCTGCCTGTGAGCGCCCACCCGTGCCCCTCCCTGCCTGCAGTACGGCGGTGACAACGCCGCCTTCTGCTTTGCGTTTGACGAGCCGCTGAGCCACCTGATCTACGCAGGTGGGCTGCGGTGGGGGTGTGTCAGTTGTGCCCGTATCGTGCGCGGCGAGGCGCACCGGCGGCAATACCAGCAGGCCCCGCCATGTGCTGCACCTGCCGTCAACACCAGACCTGGCTGCACCCCGTGCTGATGCCTGCCCATGTCCCCCTCCTCTGCAGCCTGCGACCTCATTCTCGTCCCCTCCATGTTCGAGCCCTGCGGCCTCACACAGGCAAGTCGCTGCACCGGCTGCCGTCCTGCCGCATTTCCTGCTGCCTGCCACGAACCTGGAGCATCGGAAGTCCACCAGCCAGACATAGAAATCCGAATCCTGCCTGGTGCTGCAACAGCCTGCCTGCCCACACGCCTGGCCCTCACTGGCGCTGCCCCTCTGCTGCCTGCAGATGATTGCCATGCGGTATGGAGCCGTGCCTGTGGTACGGCAGACTGGCGGCCTGCGCGACACGGGTGCGTGCCACCATGCAGCGATGATTGATTGCATTTTGGGCTGCCCTGTGTGCGCTGTGCTTGGCCTGTCTGGCTGCGCACTCAGAGCACCCTCATCCGTGGCCGCTCACTTGGACGCGCTCCCTTTGCAGTGCCACCCGTGGATGTTGACTCGTCCTTGCTCTCCCCTGCCCTTTTCCCCATGCCCCTTGATGCACCCCTCCTCCCCCCCCGCCCCCCCATCTCCCAGTGTTTGACGTTGACAACGACAAGCCTCGCGCCGCCTGGGAGATGGAGGGCAGCACCAACTGGATGGAGGATGGAGTGGATGAAACCAACGGATTCTCTTTCGAGGTGGGCCCAGGGCCGGGTGGGGTCTGCTGCTGGGGGGAGCTGCCTTGGGGTTGGCTGTGGTGTGTGGAGGGCTGCTGTTGCGTTCCAAGCCGGAATCTCGTTGTGCTTCAACCGCCGCTCTCCCGCATGGCATCGCCACAGGCGCCGTTGACTACGTGTTGAACAGTGCTCTGGGTGCTTACTAATACGCCCCCCTGTCCATTCTGGTGGTGCAGGGCACCGACGAGGGCGCCCTTGACTATGGCCTGAACCGTGCGCTGGATGCGTACTACAACGACCGCGCATGGTTCCACGGGCTGCAGGCGCGCGTCATGCGGCAGGTGCGCGCTGCTGGGATAGTAGTGGAGAGGCAGCCGGGCAGTCGATTTCGAGGGCATTCTGGCCCGATCCCCAGCATGCGGCGGGTGCAAGCCGGTGCAGGGGCAGGGGCGGAGAGGGGGAGAGGGCGGGCTGAAGAGTGGGGGGGAACGCTACTGGCGGCGTGTGGGTTGGGAAGGGTTGCCGCGGGCAAGGTGAGGATGGAAGGGCGCTGGCAAGCTGGGCAAGGCAGGGGAATGCCAGCACCCCTTGCCTGTCGCAACGTGCCCCCTCGTTGTGCTGCGTGCGACACCGCCTCTCACCCCTGTTTTAGGTTCTCACACCTGAGTCATGCCTGCCTGCTGCTTGCCTCTTGTGTCACCCCACATCCCCCCCTCTCCGCCATCTTTGCCTGCAGGACTGGTCCTGGAACAAGCCCGCCCACACCTACATCCAGCTGTACTATGCTGCCATCAAGGGCTGAGCACACTCGACCCGGGGCGCCGAGCAGCCCAGCCTCTCCCCGCCCCAGCCCAACCTTGCTCGCTCACTTTAATGATGCACATGTGGTGTGCCTTCACACCTCTCCACATTTTGATGCGGCGCCACGGCGCACTGCTCTTGCGGGGCGGCCACAAAGCTTCTCATTGCCGTGCCGGTGCCCTTACGAGCTGCAACTGCCTGCTGGATGACGGTTCCACCTGCGGCCTGCTGGGCAGGTACCGCGCCCTGTACACCATTCATCCCACCCACTCTTTACCCCACATCTGCCCGCTGAGCTCCCCCATTAAGTGCTTAATTGCTTCGCTGTCTCAGTCTCTGGCTCCATGCGGCCTCATCTGTCTGTTGAACGTGTTTGTTGAACGCATCTTGCCTGTCTGTTGAATGATGCTGATTGTTGTCCTGAGCCTGACCCCTCCCCCAGGCCCCCCCGCTGTGTTTGTGCTGTGCGGCAGAATGCGTGGCGAGCGGCATTTCATTGGGCGCGTACGCCCGCCTTCTCCCCCCAACTCCCTGTGTAGCCCCCACCTTCCGTGCCCCACTTCATGAGCTGCACACCACACCTCACATGCAAAGGCGCTGCCGATGTAACACCAAGAAGAGGATGTGCTGGAGCGGCTGCACGTGTCGGCTTTGGTAAAGACGCGTGGTGGCACTGTTCATAGAAATAGTATGTCTGCATTATGTGAATTGATGTCAAGGGGGGAGGGTTAATGACAGGGTGTGATGTTCCTGGTGTGATGTTCCTGCCATCATGCCAGTGTGGGTGGGGCGGCAGCGGCGGCACCTGGCGGGGCACTTGTTGACACCGTTCAGAGCTCGCTGGGCGGCGTGCGGCAGGCAAGCCATTAACATTGCCCTCTTATTCTGCGCAACACAAGGTCGTTTTAGGCACGCAGCCAAAAGGAGGCTGAGCTGGCAGGATCACGCGCTCGGGATGGGGTGTCAAGTGGCGTGTTGGCTTTCGTGCGGGCGTTGTGTTCCTTACACCCAGACATGGCCGCCGCTCTTGTTGCCGTCCAGGCTCGGCCTGCGGGGCTCGCCCCATGCGTGGTGAGGTTCATGCCGCGATTTGCTGCCTGTCTCACGCCGCTACCCCGCGCTTTGGAACTCATGCGTAAAACCCCATTGTTGCTGTGCAGGGCGCCCGCCAGGCGGCACGCTCCGGCGTGAAGGTCCAGGCGGTGAGGCGGGGCGGTGCCGCCGCCGCTGCCGCTGCCACGCCGCGCTTGCCGCTGCTGGTGTTGTTGCTGCCCTATGCTGCGCACGGCCACCCGCGACTCCTCAATTTTGCTACGATCCACAATACAACGCCCCTCACACACTCCTCCCCAGGCCGTCAAGCTGGAGGCCCCCAACTACATTACCAAGGAGGAGGTGCCGACCTCGCTGCTGCGCCCCGGGATTGATGACCCCGAGAGGTGGGAGGGGGGCTTGCGGGGCAGGGGTGTGGATGGGCTGTGCTGCCCGCCGCATGTCCTGAATGCCTGCGTGCCCAGCGCACACATGCAGCACCACAAGTGCAAAGCACAGAGCCCCTGGTGCTCCTCCGCCCTCCATCACTGCCCTGACCTGCCAGCCTTGCGCTGCCCTTTTGCCTGCTGCAGCATGCGCGGCAAGTTTGAGCGCATGATCCGTGGGATCCAGGACCAGGTGAGCGCACCCTGCGTGCCATTCGTGATACTTAGCAGCAGGCTCCCAACTGTGCTGGCTTGCACCCCTGCCGGCTGGGCAGCGCGCCGAGAGCAGTAGCCGTGCCCCATACCAGCTGTGCATTGCTATTGGTTATAGTCCCAGCCATCGTGTGCGCTGCTGCTGCTCAGCAATCGCCTAGCGTCTTATACCTCGACCCCTGTGTTCACCCAAGCGCAGGTGTGCGCCGCCATTGAGGAGGTGGATGGCTGCACCTTCCGCCAGGACGCGTGGACGCGCCCCTCTGGCGGCGGCGGCATCACCCGCGTGCTGCAGGAGGGCAACGTGTGGGAGAAGGCGGGCGTGGCGGTCAGCGTGGTCTACGGCTCCATGCCTGCAGAGTCGTACCGCGTGGCCATCGGCAAGGAGATCCCCTTTGAGAAGGTGGGGTGGGGTGGGAGGGTGGCACCGTGTGGGTGCCACCGAGAGTGTGCAGACATGTCGTTGTTGGTGGGGGGATGCTTGGTATCGAAGGCGGGCGGGGGACACGCTGGGGGAAGTGCTTGAAATTGGCGCTGGGCAGAGGTGCTGGGCGTTTGTATTGTTGGGAGGGTGTGGTGTGGTGGCAAAGGGGGAGCCAGGCGGAAGCAGAGGTTTGGGGGTATTCCCTTCAGCTAGGCTGGGTGTGTGGGACGGTGGCGTTTGTCTTGGCAAGCACGGCTGGCTGGGGTGCTGGCTGGCAGCAGATGGGAGGGCTGGCGCTTCCTAGGCACCGGCAGACGGGGCGGGGCGCAGCAGCACGACGGGCGAGGGGCGCAGAGGTAGTGCGCGTGCAGGCTAAGTGCTGGCGGGGCACCTTGCCCCGCCTGCTGCCTGGCTGGCCTGCCTGAGGTGCCCACCTTCACCTCTGGCTTCCCCACGACGGCACCTCCTCACCCTAGTGCGCCCGCCCTACCTGCCCATTTGTGATCCTGCAGGACGACCGCGTCCCCTTCTTTGCCGCCGGCGTCAGCTCTGTGATGCACCCCTGGAACCCGCACTGCCCCACCATGCACTTCAACTACCGGTGAGCAGTGGCGGGTGGGCTGCGGTGCACCGCTTGCTTGCAGTGCAGGCAGAGCGCTGCGGGGAGCAGGCGGTAGCATACGGCATTGCGGCAGGCTGCGCCGCACCTGCATCGCGGTAGCCGCAGGGTGGCAGGCGGGGAGCAGGCGAGGCAGGAAGCCTGCGACATTAGGCAGGCTGCACTGCACAGCTGCGGTGCAGTAGCTGCGTGCTGGCAAGCGAGGCAGGAGCGCTCTGCCCGATCTGGCAGGCCGCCTGGAGCTCCTCTGCTGCTGCTGGCCCGCAGCCTTACTGCAGCCTTGGTCTTACCTTGAGCGTCTGCAGCCACCTACTCTCAGCCTGCTGCTCACCCTTTCTGCTCCCTTCCCTGTCGCCTGCCCCTCCCCTCGTCTGCAGCTACTTTGAGACGGAGGACTGGAAGGGCATCCCCGGGCAGTGGTGGTTTGGCGGCGGCACCGACATCACCCCCAGCTACGTGAACGAGGAGGACATGAAGCACTTCCACGGCACATACAAGGTGCGCTGTGCATGCTGTGCAGTGGATGTTGTGATGTGCCGTGGCGTCGCTTACATTGATGTTAGTGGTTGAGGACTTGCAGCAGCATCATGGCACACAAGTGGAGTTGGCTGGGGACTATTTATGAGCGTGGGCCGTGGGCCTGCACATTTGAGGGGACAGTAAATTGAGAGCAGAGTGGTGGCGGTCATATTGGGAATGCAAAGTAGCAGGGCAGGTGGTGTGCATGTTGGGCGTGTGTGCTAAGGGACCTAGGGACCACGGCATCGCCTGCCAGCTGCGGGAGCTCGTTCCCCGGTGTCTGCACCACATCTTGCCCGTCCAGCCCCCATTCACCGCGGCAGCCCCACGAGGTGCGCCAAGATGCAGCCTCTGCTGCCTTTCACCCTTCATGCTCTTGCCCACCCCCACTCCTGTTCAGACTGTGTGCGACCGCCACGACCCCGCCTGGTACGACAAGATGAAGCTGGCCTGCGACGACTACTTCCTCATCCCGCACCGCGGCGAGACGCGCGGCATGGGCGGCATCTTCTTCGACGACCTCAACGACCGGTGAGCTGCTGGATGATGTGGGCTGTTTGCTGCTGGCAGGTTGGGGCATTTTTGTGGCAATTTATTGTGATGGGTGTGGATGGAAAGCGCGGCAGGCCAAGGAGGCTGGAGGTGGCCTGAGCTGAGTGGTGCTCCTATCGGGCAGCGGGGCAGGTTTGAGTGCTGTAGGGGGTCCGGCGCACTTATTCTTGTCATCTCGGCCTCGTGGCTCGCCCTTTGCTGTGCGCACTGCCCAGGTCAGCCGCCATGAATATCCCCATCCGGCAGCCTGCTCGTGGCTGCCTGACCCCTGCTCACTCCCACCCCGTCATGCCCATGCCCGCTGCTGCCCCATTGCCCTCCCTGCAGCGACAAGGACACCATCTTTGCCTTCTCCTCAGATGCTGCGTCCAACATTGTGGAGTCATATGTGCCCATCATCAAGAAGCACAAGAACGACCCCTACTCCGAGCGGCAGAAGGAGTGGCAGCAAGTCCGTCGCGGCCGGTGAGATGGTGGGATGGCACTAAGAGGGGGGCAAGCTGCGAGCTTGTGAATGTGAGGAAGCTTTGAAGGTCAAGTGTTGACTGGTGCGGCAGGCTGCGCCGTGCCCCCCTCATGTGTAGCGGCATGGCTGCCTAGGCCTGATCCAGTCACAATATGGAAGCTCCACTCTCCTCGTGCCGCTTCACTGCCAGGGTTCCTCTAGCTGCTTGGCCAGTCCCTCGCCTGTGATATTATGGAGCACAGCCTGGCGTCACGTGCATGCATTCCATCACGTTGCTTGTCCCGGAAACCCCCTCATGCTTGCAGGTATGTTGAGTTCAACCTGGTGTACGACCGTGGCACGATCTTCGGCCTCAAGACCGGCGGCCGCATTGAGTCCATCCTCATGTCTATGCCCCTCACAGGTGCGTCGGGTGATTGGGCATGTGTGAGGCTGGGCGGTGCGCAGGGCGCAAGGGAGATGCACATGTGCAAGCGGGGCAGCCCAACACAACATGAGCATGACGCTGGCTTGTTGCTGGCGCTTTGATTGTTGCCCAACAGCTTGCGGATGTTGCCGATGGTGCTATCCTACATCCACCCTTCTCACATGCCATTCATCCGTCCCCGTTGCTTCAATCCCGTCCTTGCACTATGCAGCCAGCTGGCGGTACGACTACCAGGTGGACCCCCAGGGCCCGGAGCAGAAGCTGCTGGATGCCGTGAAGAACGCACGGGAGCAGAGTTGGGTGTGATGCATTGGCTTAGGATATCCTGCCTTGCTTGACGGGGAGGACTCCGTTCCTCCTTTCTAAATTTCGTTACGCCCTCGCTCAACTTGCCAGCCAATTACTTTTTCGGCTTTTCTGCTAGGCAACGCATTTGCCTGCCAGTCGCGGCTTTTCAACATGGCTTTGCAGTGACAGCTTGCCATTTTCAGCACAATGTCGCCAACCTCGCATGTCCCCAATATTGAGCATTCCTTGCTGTAGACTTTCCTCTCCGCTTGTCCTCTCACATGAGTTCCAACCATTGTTAGCTCACACGCTCCTGTCACCAAAGCGAAAGCGATGGCAAGGGACCAGCACGTTTGTACCTTAAATGGGGTGAATGGGCATTCACGGTGTGGATATGCCCATATATCGGCATGTGAGAGGCCTGGTCAAAGCGGGTGTCAACGTGGATGGCCCCGTATCCACATTTGCTAAACCTTGAAGCTCCGCGTACGGATAACCCGACAAGCGCCCAAGCCTACATGTGTTTGTATATTCACGTGGGATGAAAAACGAATGGCTGGGCCGTGCCAAGTGGCTGCCACCGTCGCTGCTCGCTCTCGCCACGGAACATGCACGCAAGCGTTTGTGCCGCGGGGTGCACCCGCTCACCCATCCACCCCACGCTGTGCTTGTGAACGGTACTGCCCTGCCGCCGTCGCAAGCCACCAGCTGCACGCCTGCCCATCCCGACACCCATGCACTGCCTGTGCCATCATGTGGGGTTGTTTTAGGAATTCCCGGTCGGCCAATTGGGCATGCTTCTCAACCATCCCATGCCGGGGCAGCTGCCTGAGTGTGTGAGGTGCAGCGTTGGCCTCCTTGCACGGTAGCATGCATGTACCGTGACGAGACCCACATGGGCTCCAACATCTGCACTGCCCGCCATGTAGACATGCAAAAGGCTTCTAGTGCATTGGCGGTCGAGGGGGGCAGAGGCTGGTCATGAAGAAAAGCGGCCAGTTCCGCGATATCACTCTCGTAACGGTACTGCCCTGCCGCCGTCGCAAGCCACCAGCTGCACGCCTGCCCATCCCGACACCCATGCACTGCCTGTGCCATCATGTGGGGTTGTTTTAGGAATTCCCGGTCGACCAATTGGGCATGCTTCTCAACCATCCCATGCCGGGGCAGCTGCCTGAGTGTGTGAGGTGCAGCGTTGGCCTCCTTGCACGGTAGCAAGCATGTACCGTGACGAGACCCACATGGGCTCCACCATATGCACTGCCAGCCATGTAGACATGCAAAAGGCTCCTAGTGCATTGGCGGTCGAGGGGGGGAGAGGTTATTCATGACGAAAAGCGGCCAGTTCCGCGATATCACTCTCGTAACGGTACTGCCCTGCCGCCGTCGCAAGCCACCAGCTGCACGCCT
>JAPTJF010000073.1:33135-181921 GCA_029339195.1 Micractinium sp. NFX-FRZ | reverse complement strand
CACGGTGAAACGAGGAAGGAAAAGCAAAGCTGGGCAAGGCGAAGCCTTGCCAGCTTTCTTTTGCTGACGAGTGGAGGTTTGTTCCTGCTTTTGCCTTCTTCTTCTTCCCATATCATGACTGTGAGCACACAATGCTGTGCAGGTAAGACAGATGTGGGTTGCTTGGCGCTGCATGTGTGCCAATGCCCGCCGTAGCCGCCGTGCCCGCTGTGTGTAGGGCACCTGTGTGGTGCAGCCGCAAGGCTATTAATGAAGTTATCGGTGCCGAATCAAGCTCCAAAGAGAGGCCGCAGGCATTTGGTGCATGCAACAGCCGGATAAACCTGACGGTCCTGCCCGCCTGCCGCTGCCCGCTGCCGGCAGCTGCTGGGCGCAGCGCAAGCAGCAGCTGGACCGGCGTCCACCTGCGTCATCACCCGTGACCTTCTCTCTGCTACCGCAGCCGGATCAAGTGGCAACCAACGCGTCATCACCGCGCCGCTAACCAGGTGCGAGAGCCGCCTGTGGTGCGAGGGCGCATGCCCCAGGTGAGCGCCTTGGTGGCACTGCATGGTCGTGCTTGACGCCTTGGGCCCGTCGTGCCGCTGGGCCGTGCCGGCCGTCTTGCCAAGCCACCTTCCGACCACCTGCCGCCGCCCGCGCCGCTTGCTCTGTTGTTGCAGGGCCGCTGCAAAGCCACTTTTCCAACAGCCCACTGCACGCGCGGCTTTAACGGGCAGCAATGGCAGCGCCGAGCCGGCGCATTCCGGCTCTGGTGCGGCACCTCAAGCACGGCAGTGGGGTGGCACAGATCACCGCTGCCAGGGCGCTGTGTCACCTGTCTCTTGAGGGCAGTGAAACGTGCGCAGCCATCGCAGCGGCTGGCAGCGTCCCTCCACTGGTGACCTGCCTGATGCAGGGGCGCAATGAAGACCTGCTCTTTGCGGCAGCAACGACGCTTAAGAACATTTCAGTATTCAGCCAGGAGTCCCATTCAGCCATCACTTCGGCAGGTGGCATACCTGCCCTTGTGCAGTGCCTGAGGCAAGAGCATAGCGCACACCTCAGCACGGCAGCAGCACTAACGCTGGTCAGCTTGATTGCCTGCAGCTCCGAGCGTGCGTCGGCAGTCACAGCTGCAGGCGGCGCCCCGGTTCTCGTGCAACACTTGAGCCGCAGCATGGACAATGATGAGCAAGCACCGTTTGCTTGGAACATCCTCATTCTGGCAAGTGGCAGCGCTGCGGACAAAGCAGCGGTCGTAGCAGCCGGCGCCATCCCCGTGCTTGTGCGGGTGTTGAGCAGTGACCACAGCAGCAGCAGCAGCGCCAGCGCCAGCGCCAGCAGCAGCGGCGGCCGCCGGGGCGGCAGCGGCGGTGGCGGTGGAGGCAGAAGCGATGTCCAAGACTCGGTGCAACAAGATGCAGCACGGGCGCTTCAGAACTTGGCCTACGCCGGCCCTGAGAACCGCGCAGCTATTGCGGCAGCCGGGGGCATTGCCGCCCTGCTGCAGTGCATGAGCGGGCGCGCCAGCCTGGCGCTGTCAGCCTGCGCAAGCGCAGCACTGCTGAACATGAGTCTGGGTGGACAGTTGAAAGCGGCTATTGCAGCAGAGGGAGGCATCCGGGTGCTGGTGCAGTGCCTGGGCAGCGAAAGCGGCGACGTGCAGTATGGAGCAGCCGCCGCGCTGGCCAACCTGTGCACCCACAGCGCAGAGCGATGCGCCGCCACCGAGGCAGCCGGCGGCATCCCCCCACTGGTGCAGCTCTTGCGCCCCGGCGTCAATCCACAGGTGCAGATGGCTGCAGTACGAGTCCTTACCAAGATCTCTGTCTGCTGCCCTACAAGCATTCCAGCCATTGCGGCAGCGGGCGGTGTGCCGGCCCTGCAACGCCTGCAGCGGAGCAGTCACGACGAGGAGGTACGGAGTGCAGCCGGCGAATTGGCCACCATGCTGAGCTGTCAGTCGGGCGCATCACCAGCGGACGCAGCTGCGGCTGCCAGCGCGGCTGCAGCCATGGCAGCGGCAGTAGCAGCGGATGAGGGCGCAGCGGCGGTCGCAGCAGCGGCGCCCTCTGCAGCCCCTCCAGCGCCCAGCGCCCCCAGGGTGTGCGCCGCCGAGGGGTGCGGCAACACAACGCACCTGCGCCGCTGTAGCGGGTGAGTGGCTGCCCCCTGTGCTGCCAGGAGGAAGCCTTGGGTACCGAGCTGCCCCAGTCACCGTGTGCCTGAACACTTGATGCCGAACCATGGCATGGGGCCGCGGCGGCGCGGCAGGGCAGGCCGCCTGCGGCAGGGGTGAGGTGGGATTGTAGCCATAGGGGGGGGGGGCAGTGCGGGTTCAAATTATCACGCCATCAACCAGGGGAGCTTCAAACTGTTCCATTTGAGGATGTGCTCCCGCCCCCTGGCCTGCAGCTGCCTGGCTGTGCGGTACTGCAGCGAGGCATGCAGCCGCGCAAACTGGAGGGCGCACAAGGCCGAGTGCCGCCGCCTACAGGCCGCTGCCGCTGGCGTTGTCGCGCCTGAGCGCTCTGCGCAGTGATCAAGCCAGCGATCAAGCCAGCGATCAAGCCAGCCGCCGAGACCAGCTGTGCTCAGAAGAGCCCGGCCCATCCCATCCACAGCACAACTTAAGCACAACTTCCGCCTTGTTCCAACCCGCCATGCTGCCCCCTGCCTGCCTGCCTGCCTGCCTGTCTGCCTGCCTGCCTGTGCCGCCTGCGCGCGAGCCCTCACTGTCAGTCTCCACATTCGCAGCGGCAGCTGGTCGGCCACTACTGCCCTCTATCCCCAGTACACCTGGCGCCGTACCGCTCGATCTGTGGAGCTGTGATGTGTGGTGCAATGTTCCGTGGGTCGAGCTTTGACCACACACTGCCTTGTATTGTTCAGAGGCATGTGGGCGTAGAGTCACACGAGGTGAAGGGCTGAGGGGCAGGCAGACAACAAAGGACGAGAGAGCAGAAGAAACGGCAGTGCAGGGCAGTGCATGGTTGCCAGACCAGCTGTACGTGAGGAGACGGGCGGTGAGGGGCTGAGCTTGCAGGCGCCACAACCAGTTGACAGAGTACAGGCAGGAGGCAGGGGGAAAGCATTGACGTCTGTGAAGTGTAGAACTTTTTCGGGGGGGGGGCGAAAAACGCAGGCCGGTGCTGCGCTAATGTGAGCGCGGCTAGTCGGGGCAGCTGGCTTCCTCGCTGGCTTAGTTACCGTGCAGAGCTCTCAGGCGCGGCAGCAGCAGCAGCAGCGGCAGTGGCAGCGGCCTGCAGGCGGCGGCACTCGGCCTTGTGCGCCCTCCAGTTTGCGCGGCTGCATGCCTCGCTGCAGTACCGCACCGTCAGGCAGCTGCAGGCCACGGGAAGGCAGTGCAAATGTATGAAGTGAAGTTCCCCCGGCTGACATTGGCACGCTGTAGAGGGCAAGGCAGGCTGCTGCGGCCGGCCCTGCGGTGGGTTCACAGCATGCCGGCTTTCTGGCACACTGCGGCGGCTCAAGGTTTCAGGCTCCCTGTTGCACACACCCATGCACAACAACTCACCCGCTGCAGCGGCGCAGGTGCGTGGTGGCGCCGCAGCCCTCGGCTGCACACACCCTGGGGGCGCGGGGCGCTGGAGGGGCGACAGAGGGCGCCGCTGCTGCGATCGCCGGTGCGCCCTCATCCGCTGCGGCTCGCTCTGCCATGGCTGCAGCCGCGCTGGCAGCAGCAGCTGCATCCTCTGGTGACGCGCCTGACCGAGGACTCAGCATGTCAGCCACTGCCCCCGCTAGGCGCCCTACCTCCTCGTCGTGGCTGCCCCGGTGCAGATCTTGCAGGGCCGCCACGCCGCCAGCTGCCGCAATGGCTGGGATGCTTCTCGGGCTGCAGACAGGAATTTTGATGAGTGTTTTTACGGCAGCCAGCTGTAGCTTTGGAATAACGCCGAGGCGCAGGAGCTGCACCAGTGGGGGAATGCCTCCAGCTGCCTCGGTGGCGGCGCATCGCTCTGCGTTGAGGGTGCACAGGTTGGCCAGTATTCTGGCGGCTGCATACTGCACCTCCCTGCTGTCGCTGGCCAGACACTTCGCCAGCACACGGATTCCTTGTGCTGCTGCAATAGCTGCACACAGCTGGTCATCCAGACTCAAGTCCAGCAGTGCTGAGCTTGCCTGATGTAACAGCGCCAGGCTGGCACGCCCGTGCATGCACTGCAGCAAAGCCGTGATGCCCCCGGCTGCCGCAATAGCTGCGCGGTTTTCAGGGCCGTCGTGGGCCAAGCGCTGAAGCGCCTCTGCTGCATCCTGCCGCACAAATTCTTGGATACCGCTGCTGCCTCCGCCGCCGCCGCTGCTGCTGTGGTCGCAGCTGCTGCTGTGGCCGCTGCTCAAGACCCGCACCAGCACAGGGATGGCGCCGGCTGCTACGACCGCTGCTTTATCCGCAGCGCTGCCAATCGCCAAGTTGAGAACGACCACAGCAAACGGTGCTTGCTCATCATCGCCCATGCTGCGGCTCAAGTGTTGCACGAGCGCCGGGGCGCCGCCCGCAGCTGTGACTGCCGAGGCACGCTCTGGGCTGTCGTTGGTCAGGCTGGCTAGCGTGCGTGCTGCGGCTGTGATGAAGTCTGCGCTATGCTCGTGCCCCAGGCACCGCACAAGGGCAGGTATGCCGCCCGCCGATGCGATGGCTGGATGGACCTCCTGGCTGAGCACTGACATGTTATTGAGCGTCATTGCTGCCGCCGTGAGCAGGCCCTCATTGCGCCCCTGCTGCAGGCAGCTGCAGAGGGGAGGGATGCTGCCAGCCGCCGCGATGGCTGCGCACACTTGGCTGCCCTGACCAGACAGGTCCCACAGCGCCCTGGCAGCGGTGGTCTGTGCCGCCTCATTGCCGTGCTGGAGGTGCCGCACCAGGGACAGGATGCTCTGGCTCGATGCTGCCATTCTTGCCAGTTGAAGCCGTGCGTGCAGAAGCGAGCTGTTGGAAAAGTGGCAGCGCAGCGGCCCTGCACAACAGGAGCAGCGGCACGGCGCAGCCGGCGGCGACAGGGGGGTGTCGTCGTGGGCGCCAAGGCCCAGCAAGAGCCCAAGGCGTCAAGCATCGAGCGTGCAGTGGCGCCGTTACGAGGCGCCCACCCTGGGGAGGCTGCCCTCACACCCCGCAGGCGCACCTGGTGGAGGCGAGGGTGACGCCTTGGCAAGCTGCCACTCGATTTGGCCGCAGAGAGAGATCGTCACGGTGATAGACGCCGGTGGACGCAGTCCACCGCTGCTCGCGCTGTGGCCTGGCGGCGAGCGGGATGGGCGGGCGCAGCGCGGGCAGTTGCGATGCATAAATTGCAGGTTTATGCGTTATTGTTTATCAAATGCGGCCCCTCTTTACCTGATCCGGCTCTGATAACCTTATTAACAGACTTGCGGCTGCACCACACAGGTAAGCGGCAAACAGCGGGCACGGCAGCTACGGCGGGCATGGGACAGATGCAGCGTCATCCATACCACGGACTGTCGATGTGGCAGCGCTGGACTAGGGCACGGGAGGAGAGCTCATTGATGACGGAGCAGTGTAATGGTTGCGGGCGAGCTGGCCCACGAATCAGGCAGGCAGGCCAAGGCAAGCAGGGAGGCGAGCGGGCGGGCAAGCAGGGAGGCGAGCAGGCACCCTATACCCAGCAAAGACGAGTCCAAGCGTGACACACGCTGCTTGACAAGCCGAAATCACGCAGGCGACAGTACAAAGCGCCGAAACCAGCAGCGCAGGAGCTGTCCGCAGCCGCGCTGGTGGCACAGAAGCTGGCGCTGCCAACGTGCCCGGGGCTGCCGCTGGCGGCGGTCAAGACTGGCTGACCAGTCGCAGCTGGGACACCAGCCTGCCCAAGCTGCCCAAAGCTCAGCTGCTTCCGGCTCATCTGCTGCCCGCAAGGCTTGAAGGCAAGCTTGAGGCTTCAGCGACGCCGGCAGTGGGGAGGGAACTCTGGGAGGGTGGGTGCTGTGCCACGTCAGCGGCGCAGGCGATCCTGGACTGCACCCTTAGCAGGTGGGCCCCGTGTAACAGGGGAAGGTCACCCTTAGCAGGTGGCTTCACGTCATAACGACACGGGCCATCTTGATCCCTACCTGGCCCTGCCATCACTTTGTTTGTCTTGTGGCGTCCAAAAAAGTGGAGAGCCCTCTCTCGGCCGGCGTCCTGCCAGGATGGATCCGGCATGGGTGTTGGATGAGCGACTGGAGTTGCAAAAGGAGGTGAGATGAGGGGGCGGCCCTCGGACTGAGCAGCACTGGCAGGTTGGAGGCTCGGCGGCTTCCGACTCCCACAAGTGCTCTGCTGGGGAGCCACTGCTGCCTGTTTGCAGACAGAAGAGCTGAGGGAGCAGGTGCGAGTGTCCGAAGAGAAGGTCGCCTCCATGCATGTGGGTGGCTGAGTCTGGGCTGCCGCCCTTGGCAGGACGTGCCGCGGTTTTTTGGCACACACCTTCGCCTGCGCCATCATTTGCCTGTGCCGCCACGTTGCCACCATCAAGTTGTGAATTTTTGGTTATGCTCATGCGCAGGAAGTGACAGCTCAATTGCAGCTGGAATGCGAGCGAGTGCGCCAGGAGGTGAGGCTGGCGGGCGACAGACTCTGGTCGGACCCGTGTGCCCGGCTCGGCGGCGGCTGAGCTCCAGCGCTTGTGCTGCGCCCAGCAGGCTGAGGTTCATGCCAGCGCTGCGCATACCGATGACGAGGATGGGTGCAATGTGGAAGGCAGCGCAAGCCTGGCTGGCTGCCTGCCTGCCTGCCTGCCCGCCCGCCTGCCCGCAGGCTGAACGGTGCGCTGAGGCGGAAACCATGGCGATGGTGGAGCAGATGAGGAGAAGAAGGCGCAGCTCAAGCAGCAATGCCTGGAACTGGAGGAGCAGTTGGCTCGGCAGAAGGCGGCGGAAGCAGGCAAGGGCGCAGCGGCACCCTCAGAGGCGCCGCCCGCTGCCGTCCCTCCAGCGCCCCGCGCCCCCAAGGTGTGCGCAGCCGAGGGCTGCGGCAACACCATGCACCTGCGCCGCTGCAGCGGGTGAGTGAAGGTCTTACTTGTACTGCCAGCAGGGAGCGTGGGGACTGAGCTGCCGCAGCTTGCCTGAAAGCATGCTCCGAAATCCCACCTCCGCAGCATGCACATCGGTCAGCGGAGCTGTTCCATTTCTTGTGTTTGCCTCCTGCCCCATGCCTGCAGCTGCCTGGCGGTGCGGTACTGCAGCGAGGCGTGCAGCCGCGCCAACTGGAGGGCGCACAAGGCTGAGTGCCGCCGCCTGCAGGCCGCTGCCGCTGGCATTGTCGTGCCTGAGCGCTCTGCGCAGTGATCAAGCCAGCAATCGAGCCAGCCGCCAAGACCAGCCGCGCTCAGAAGAGCACGGCTCCTGGCCCATCCCACAGCACAACTTCTGCCTTGTTCCAACCCGCCATGCTGCCCCCTGCCTGCCTGCCTGTGCCGCCTGCGTGCTGAACCCCTCACTGCCCGTCGCACGTTCGCAGCTGGTCGAGCAACACTGCCCTGTATCCCCAGCCCACCTCCGTACCGCTCGATCTGTGCAGTTGTGATGTGTAGTGCAATGTTCTGTGGGTCACACACTGCCTTGTATTGTTCAGAGGCATGTGGGCGTTGAGTCACACGAGGTGAAGGGCTGAGGGGCAGGCAGACAAAAAACGGACGAGAGAGTAGAAGAAAGGGCAATGCAGGGCAAGCAATTAACACAAGGTTGTGAGCTGTGGCTGAACCAGGAGAAAGAATGGGAGCAAGTAACATGTGAAAGAGGGAATGTGGAGTGGTTGTCAGGTCAAATTGAGCATGAGGCACATCAGTAAGGAGGAAACACATTTGGCAGTCATGTCGAGGTGTCGTGGAACCCCCATGCAGGATTCGGTCCTAGCCAGCTGATCGGTTGGGACATCAGGGGCCTGCGCCGGGGTGGCCATCCCAGCTAGCTGCTGCCGCTGACAGGACATTGCAGCACCAAAGAAGCTGACCGGGCACCACCCCTTCACAGCGCTTGGGTGTGGGGCGCCATCTCAGCAGCGGCTGCTGACAGGAAGGCGTCGTCATCATCATCATCCCCCTCTGACAGCCCCACCTCGATCTCCGCTGCCCGAAGCACTGCTGCCATGGCAGGCGGCGAGTCCGGTATGTCGTGCGCCGCCGCAGCTGCCGCCAGAAGGCGCGAGGCGGGCCGTGCCGGCGTCGCCACAGGGGCTAGCCCCGCGGGGCCAGCAGCCACACCAGCCTGGTGCGCCCGCTGCGATGCTGCTCCGCTGCCCGCATCCCCTTGCTGCTGTACCGCCCGCTGCCGCTGCACCTTTGGCTGCCGCTGCTGCTGCTGCTGCTGCTGCTGCTGCCGGTGGTGCAGCGCCTCTGCCACTGCACTTGCTCTTGGTGAGGGCAGCGCCCCGCTGCCGCCGGCAGAGGCGATGCTCGACCGCGGGGAGGACTGGACTCCAAGGCTGCGTGGGCTGCTGCCTGCTGGGCTGGTGGTCCCCAACAGATCCGCCCAGTTGCCGCTGCCGCCGGCGCTGCCATCCTGGCTGCCCTCCTGAACCGACCTGCAGCAGCGGCAGCAGCGGGCAGGACAGGAGTAAGTGTAAGTGGCATGTAAAGGGCAGCGCAGCAGAGGCTGGCAGGCATGCAGGGTGCGGCACAACAAGTGCCGCAGCCAGGGGTGCACGCTCATCGAGCAAAACTGCTACACGCAGCTCGCCAGCTGGGCAGGGCCCTGCGCAGGCCTCAGCTCTGCATCCCACACTGTCTGACTGCGACTTTGTCACTGCGACTTTGTCCCCCCGTTGCAGACACTCCCCACCACTCCGCATGCTCCCAGGCACCCCCAGCCCAGCACCCGCCCACCCAACCCACCGCGCCAGCACGGCGCCCGGGTGCTTCAGCCTCAAATGTACCCGCACGCTCTCCGCGCTGAGCCCGACCCTCTCGCTGCACACAGGGCAGCAGCGTGGCTCCGGCTTGGTCTTCTTCATCTGCAGGGCAGAGAGGCGAGTAAGGCGCGTGGCAAGCAGGTGGCAGAGCAGGCACAACGAGAGGCAGCAGCGGTGGAGTGGAATGAGCAGGAGCAGGCAACTGGAAGCGGTGGCAGAGCAGGCACAACGAGAGGCAGCAGGGGTGGAGTATAATGAGCAGGCGCAGGCAACTGGAAGTGGTGGCAGAAGCAGGTGAGGGCAGCAGCAGCTGTGCCCCTCCTTGCTTCCCACATTGCCCACCGTTAGTGTCAGCCCCCCCTGCTCTTGCCACCTTGACCATCTGCCGCCCAACAACCGATCCTGTCTCCTGATCCCAACCACCGCTGCACCGCCCCCTGCACCCACCTTGACGGTCTGCCTCCCGAACAGCCCCTCCTCCAGCCTGAGCAGCGCCGCCAGATAACCGGCGTTGGGCGCCGCCTCGGGGCGCACGCGGTGCAGGAACTCCAGGGCCCGCTTCAGCGTCCAGCGGCGGCGGGTCATGAGCCAGGACAGCACCTGCGGAGGGGGCACAGGGGCGGGGCGCATCGGCAGGGGAAGCGGGTGAGGGAGGAGGGTGAGGTTGGGGGCAGCTTGCGGGGAGGAGACCAGCATGCACACCAGCGCCTCAAGCACCATAGCAGGCGTGGCAGGGAAGCGGTGAGGAAGAGCAACAGGGCCGCTGTCGCATGGCAGATGGAGGTGGGATGCACAGCAAAGCATGGCCGCAGCAGCGGCGGCCGGGCGCTGTTGAGCAAAGGCGCAGCAAAATGCCTCACCAGGCTGCAGCTGCGGCTCTTGCCGGCGTGGCAGTGCACCAGCACGCGGCCCCCCGAGGCCAGGCCCTCGTCGATGAAAGAGGCGGCGTCTGCGGAAAGGATGGGAGGAAGAGATGCTGAATCCGATGATTCGGATAAGTGTAGGACCAAGGAGGTACGGCACTCGATCATCACAACATCACCCGCTGCCCTGTCCTGCTCTGGGTGACGGATCCCACCTGCCCTGCCCCGGACTGTTAGGGCAGTCGGCCACCCACGAGACAGGTCGCATCAATCACCCCCCTTCTCCTCCCTGTCTCACGAGTCCTGCTGGCTCCGTGGACTTTAAATGAATTGATGATGATACTGGGACCCAACTCACCGGGCAGGTGCGGCGCCAGGTCCTCCTCCTCCACATCCCGCAGCGGGCACCGCATCGTCACAAAACCCTGGCCCTCCTCGGGCAGCAGCAGGTCCTGCAAAAAGTGAGGCAGGGCCCGGGGGGTGAGAAGGCGATGGGGCACAGCAAGACGGGGAAAGGGCAAGTGCAGTGCCACCAAGCCAGCCTGGCCATCCTCAGGCAGGCAGCAGGTCCTGCATGCCCGGGGTGCAGAGCAAGAGATCAGACTGGGAGCAGCAGGGGGCAGCTCGCCCTTCACCCACTCCAACACTTGAACTCGCCCAACCCCTCCCCCACACCTCATCTCGTCCCTACCCTCCCTAGCTCAAGCTGCGCTGCCTCACCTCTGTGGCGTTCAGGATGTGCGTCACCCCCAGGTGTCGCAGCAGGTGCAGGCTGCTGGCCTCCACCGCGCCCGACAGGTAGAGGCGCGGCATGAGGCGGCAGGGGCGCCCCGTCAGCGTGGCCTGCTGAAGCACACGCAGGCGCTGCAGCATGTGCTCCAGCCGGACCTGCGCATCAGGCGGCGGAGGTGGTGATAAGGGGGAAGGGTGATGCGTGTCAGGGGACACTTAGAGGGGAACTGGGTAGCCGGAGCGCCCCGCAAGCGGGTCACGGTGCAATGGCGAGGGGCATGCCGCGCATGGGGACCCCAACCTGAGCTCAACAGTGAGACGGTCACTGTGTGCCGGCGACAGAAGCGAGGCACCACCAGCCCAGCCTCACCTTCAACTCGAACACGTCCACAGCGGACCACACCAAACAACCAGGACACGCCATGGCTGCGCACAGCCCCACCTTCAACTCAAGTACTATCTGCCAGCGACAGCAGTGAGGCAGCACCAGCCCAGCCCCACCTTCAACTCGTACACGTCCACCAGCCCCGTCCCACCTTGAGTTCGTACACATCCACCACTGGGTGTGTGCCATCCAGGAAGGCGGTGGTCAGCTGCCGCGCCCCCGGCCCCGACCGCTTCACCTGCCACTCCTCCACAGCCGCGCGCAGCTCCTCGCCTGCGGGCAGGGCAAGGCGCGGGTGAGGGCAGGCAGGAGGTGGTCTCAGTGCTGGCCTCTGCCAACAGGCTATGACCGCCGCACTGGCACCAGTATGTACTTGCAGCAAGTACGTGTAAAGCACTTCTATGCCCACATGTATGTGACAAGCACCCTACCTGCCCAGGCAACAACAACGCCAGGAAACACACCCACACCAAAGGTGTGCCCGCCCTTGCTCCCTCCACACACACACTCTTCCGGTGCACCACCACATGCACCCACCCCGCCACTGCGCTGCGCCCCCTGCCCTACCCCCACCCCCCCATATGTGCGCTCACCCTTCTCCCGGAACACCCCCTTCCAGTGGGCCACCTTCTCCCCCACGCTGTCGTTGTGCTGCGCCTCGGCGTTGATCTGGCGGATGCGCATCGTCTGGGCGGTGGTGTGGGCGGAGGAGCTGAGCAGCAGCGGGGAGGCGGCGCCGCCTGCAGAGGAGGGTAGGGCAGGGCAGGTGGATGGGAGGATCATAAGAGCCGAACTTTCTGGGCGGTGGTGTGGGTGGAGGAACAACAGGGAAGGGGGGAGGCGGCGCCGCCTGTAGACGGTAGGGTAGGACAGTGGGCAGCGGATGCCCAACGTTTGGGCAGGTGGTGTGGGCTGAGCAGCTGCGCAGCAGTGGGCAGGCGCCGCCGCCCCCAACCCCTTCCAGCTGCAGCAGAGCAGCAGGGCTTACCTGCCGAGGAGGCGCGGCGCGAGGCGGGGGCGGAGGAGCGCGGCGTGGCCGCCTGCCCGCCGCCGGTGCCCCCGTGCTGCTGCTGGCTGTCGTCCACTCGCTCAATGTCCTCCAGAAAGTCGGTGATCCAGTCTGCTGGGGCGGAAGGGATGGTCACAGGAAGGGAAGGACACGTGGAGGCAAGCATTAGGGGAGGGGTGGAGCAGGAGTGTGATCCCTCCTAGCTTCCGCTCCTTGTTTGGACCACCTCTGTGGCAAGGCTCTGCACTGCCCTCAACTCTCAGCGGCCCACGCAGGCGCCGGTTCGATGTGCAATACACCAACCAGAACACACGGCCCCACCTGTGACCACGTCAAACATCATTTCTAGCAGACCCTTGATGGTGACTGCCGCGTCGAGTGCCGCCTTGAGGCCCTGCACAGCGGGGAGGCGGGCAGGCAGGCAGGCAGGCAGTGGGGAGACGGGCAGGCAGGCAGGCAGGCAGGCAGGCAGTGGGGAGACGGGCAGGCAGGCCGGGGAGGCAGGCAGTGGAGAGGGATGCAGGCAGGCGGGCAGGCAGCAGGGAGGCATGCGGGCAGGCCGGCAGGCCGGCAGGCTGCAATGAAGTCCTGCAGGCCAGCAGGTGAGTGCCGATGACACACAGCGCACGCTGACTGGTGGACTAGCTCAGCACTGGCTGGGGGCATGACTCTTCACCCGGACCCACCTCGATCCAAGCCCCAACCGCCAGCCTCGCAGGATTTGCGCCACCACACACGCATACCTACAGATTCCCAGACTCACAGACCCACCACCCCAACCCACCTGCTGGAACGCCGTCGCGCTCTTCCTCAGGGTGGCCGCGTCCCAGGCTGCACACAGCTCGCTGCAGGGGTGCAGCGCCTGCCGCAGCAGCGCCCCCGCCACCTCGGCGTCGTTCAACGCCAGCTCAGTCAGCCGCTCGCACGAGGCGTCCTGCGGGGGGAGCTTGTTGCATTGCATTACACATAGTTACGATAATTGAGAATACAAGGCAGCTCGGGAAGGTGGAATTTGTGCGGGCAGTTGAGCAGGATGCAGCGTGATTGGGCAGAAGAAGTGGGCGGTGGCGGAAGTGAATGGATCAAGATGGGCACACATGCATGGGAGGAGCGTGCATTGAGACGCTCGCCTCTGCCTTGCCCCGACTCTGCAGGCAGCCAGTGCATCAGCTGGGGCTGGGATAGGGGCGGGGGAGCAGTGGGCACCATGCTGCTGGTGGTGGGCGGGTGAATGGAGGTCAGGGTGGCAAGCTGTGGAGACGGCTTGCCTGTGAGGAGAGCACCCGGGGGGACACAGGCACGGGTGCCCGCGGGCGAGGGGACCCAGGGACCACCTGCAACCCTCGCGTGGCGGCCAGTCAGTGCCAGCAAGGCACACCACAGCGTGACCCAGCAGAGCACGGGGGCCCATGACCCTCCAACAATCACACCCTGAGGGAGGCTTTAGTGGGCAGAGGCCGCCGGCCGGGGCACAGGGAGTCGGCCCTCGCCATCGACCACTGGCTGCTGTTGGCCTGCCTCTGACACGGCAACTCCTCTCGCACACATGAAAGAGACCCCCACACAAGGTAAGGGGCGCACCTCCACAGACATGAGGCCGCCGGGTGGCCGCCGCTGGACCACCGCGTCAATCGCCACCGCGCGCCCCGCCCAGCGCCCGGCGGTGGCGTACAGGATGTTCTCTGCACACGCACATCGGCACAAGGCACTTTAGGGGGGGACGTTGAAAGGGCAGAGTAGAGAGCTGGAGATGCATGCGCATGGTATCTTTGCTGCGCACGCGTGGAGGGCGGGGCAGGGCAGGGAGACAGATGCATGGCAGCGGGTGAATAAAGAGGAACTCAGACGCCAGGTAGGCGCTAAGGGGGCCGGCGCTACCTTCACCGCTGCTCCTGCCCTGCTGCCTCATCCCAAGTCCCTCACCCACACCCTGCTTGCCCAGCCACGCCAGCTCCCGGCAGTGCAGGCAGCTTGGGTTTCCCTTTTCTCCCCGCGCAGATCCACTCCCCACCCACCCCGGTTCCCCCGCCATTCCAGCTCCCAGCAGTGCAGCCGGTCCGGCTCTCCCTTCCACACACACTCCTCCACCCACCCGGGTTCCCCCGCCACGCCAGCTCCCGGCAGTGCAGCCGGTCCGCGTTGCCCAGCAGCATGTCGAGCGTGAACAGGCGCCCCAGGTCCTCGGCTGTCTGGCGCAGGCGCTCGGCGGGGGCAAAGGCGGCGGGGTGCTGGAAGAGGCAGCCGCCGGGGATGAACTCCATCACCAGGCAGCAGCTGCGCATGATTTCGGACGGATGCACAGGGGAAAACGCAAGTGACAAAACCTGAATCCATCGATAACCAATACGGCGGGGGCCAGGCTCCTGCCTGAGGCCACCGATTCCAGCACTCTAGCCTGCCTCCCCAAGACCGACCCACACCACCCCTGTGCCTCTCCTTCTCGCACCTCCTCATACAAGCTAAAGGAAGGGACGACATGGACCTCAGCAAAACAAAGAGAGCCACACCTGTTGCGCCCCATCTCCTCGTGCAGGTCGGGGAAGCGGTCCTTGAGGGCAGCCGCAGCCTCGTGCGCCTCCCGCCACTCCTGCTCCGTGGCGCCCTGCAGGCGGCAGGGCGACCCAGGACGGCGGCAGGCAGGCAGGCAGGCAGGCACAGTTGGCCACACTATAGTCGGGCAGGGAGGCAGGGAGGTGGCAGGGAGGGGCACGCCATTGCTGCATGTGTAGCAGTGCGCGCTGCCTGCCCCTGCGCTTCGGATGCATTTTGAACACTACAGCAGCTGCTGGCACAACGCTGGGACTGGCCCCTGGGACGCTGGCAGACAGCTGCAGCCACCACCTCTGTTTACGCCCATTGTAGCAAACCCCCAGCCCCCCAGCCACACTCACCTTCTGCCGCAGGATGCGGGAGTCGGGGGCGCACAGCCCGACATGCCGCGTGAGCTCTGAAGCAAACTGCTCGCTCTGGCTGAGCAGGCGGGAGGACACAAATTTGAGGATGAGGCAGCTCTCGGCAAGGGGGGCGCCCGGGACAGGCATGCGCGCCGGCGTGGGCGGGCAGTCCTCAACCCTGCTGTCGCCGCCGCCCACGCCTCCCGCTGCCACACCAGCGGAGGCAAAGGAGAAGCTGGGTGGCCTCCTGGGCTGCTGGCGGTGGAGGGGGCTGGAGCCGCCAGAGGGGCTGCTGCTGCTGCTGCTGCTACGGCCGCTGCTGGCGCCGCTGCCGCTGCTGACGTGGCCGTCGCTGCTCAGTGCCGCGCTGTTGGCGGTGCTGACCGCGACGCCAGGAGGCAGCTGCTGCTCCCGCTGCTCCCGCTGCTGCCGGTGCTGCTGCTGCGCCGCTGCTGCCGCCGCCTGCCGCTGCATCAGTGATGCCTCGGCGCGTCCAGGTCCCTCTGTGCTCTCGCGGCTGCACCCCTCTGCCCAGCCCTCCCTGCTGGGGCAATCGCTGCCACTGTCGCTGCCAACAAGGATGCCACGCAGCGACGGCTCGCTGACCAGCACCCCCGCCTCCTGCCCTCCCTGCAGACCATCGGGCGCCTCTGGCGAGCCTTCCGCCCACGCCTCCCCTGCTGCCTCTGCTGCTGCCATGCTGTTGCCCCTGGACAGCTGTCCCGCCTGCCGCATGTACCCCGTGTGCTCCCTCTCAGGCGAGCTGCGCAGCGAGCAGGGCGGGGTGGGGGCACGGGGGGGCTCCGCTGCAAACAGGCAGAAGATCACGCGTCCGCCTGCAGCGCATGGGGGGGGCAGGGGCAGGGTGCGGGCGGTGGGGCAGCTGACGCGCTGCAGCCGTTGTGCTGCTGGCCAGAGCGCCAGGCCATGCTGCCCTGCCTTCCCTGCTATCCATGTCTGTTCACCGGCGGAGAGACACGCCACGCCACCCCAATACAACTGCTCCTATGACCCTCTGCATCTCACTCCACCTGAGTTGATTTCCAGCAGCTCCCCTCCGCTGGGGCTGCGTGGCGAAGCCAGCCCCACAGGCGTGGTCGCCGGGGTGGGCGACGGCGCCTGCATGCCGGCCGCCGTCGCCGCCGCCTCTATCGCTGCCGCTGCTGCCGCTGCCGAGGCTGCCGACACCGGGCGGGAGCGGGGCACCAGGGTGTCGCTTGGCTGCTCTTCAAACTTGAGGAGCTCAGAAGAGATGATGGCGGACAGGCGGTGCCAGGGAATTTCTCCAGGCCCTGGGTGCGTGCAGGGGCGGTGGAGGGAGCAGGGAAAGGGACCAGGGAGAGATTGGTAGGCATGAGGGCATGGGCAGGGAGAGCACCGGGCATCCTCCGCTGCAGCACCCACATGCCGCGTGCCACCACGCCGCGCACTTTTGCCAAACATACAGCACCTGGGTGCTGCACCGAGCTGCGCCATCGTGCCACCGCACCTGTGGGCATGGGCAGTGCCGCTCGCAGGCGGTCTTTGACTGTGTCCGAGACCTCATATGAGCGTGCCTTGGGCAGGTGCGCCCCGCGGCCGCTGCCCGTCAGCTGCGCCGCCCGCAGGCTGCCCAGCGCCAGCTTGGGGGCTGCCTCGTGCAGCAGCGCTGCCAGCTCAGCCGCCTCATCCTGGTGGTCGCCCAACCAGCTGAAGCTGCGCGGTGTGAGGAACTGCGGCAAGCAACGGAGGAGCGCAAGGCGAGCGGCGGCAGGCGGCAGCGGTTGGCAGTAGCGGGGTAGAGCCGGGAGCGCTGCGCGGCATGCGCACGGCTCGAGCGGGCGCCCGGGAACGCAAAGAGTGGGACAGCAAGTGCAGAGCGAAGCGAGAGGCGGTGACTTACAGTGTCGGCGCTGCTGTAAAGCTGCAGCTCGTCAAGCCGCAGGGACAGCCTGTTCTCCGTAGATTCTTCGCTCTGCACCATGGCCACGCTGCCAGGCTCGCAGTAAGGGGAGGGGAAGGGCCAAAAGGGCCGCCCTCAGGCCCTATGATACGTGCACGGGTCTTCTAGTAGACATCAGCAGTGATCAAGGTGCATCGAGAAGCCGCCACCCGCTATGGCAAAGCTTTGGCAAAGCTGAGCTGGCAGTCGGCCATGGCCAGGCCTTGTCGGCCAGGCGCCAGCCAGTGCTCTTGTCGCCAGCCAGTGCTCTTGTCGCATCTGATTGCCCCCGCTCATCAACCCCCAGCATGGTACAACCTGGAGAGACCTTGACGCCCGTGCAGGAGCCTGTCCGTTTCCACAAGAATTGGGCTGAGCACCTGACGTTTGCCAATGCCAAACGTGACAAGGCCGACCTGAATCCCCTTGCAATGGTGGGTGGGGTCTTAAGATAGCGGTGCAGGTTGGGTTCCGGCAGCACAACAGAGGTTATGTTGGTGTGTCAGCTCATTGCACGGCACCATCACCTGCCGCAGTGCCGCTGGCCACAGCGCCACCACCATTCTCAGCGCAAGCAAACCATTCAGCCCGTCTAATATTACTAATAATGCAGGCCATCATCCTGCTTGGCCTTGCACGGCACTGGGCTGTGCTCTCAACAGCCGACACGGCTGTCATGGCAGCGGCCGCCGCCGGCAACGCGGGCATGGCGGCCTGGCAGCGGCGCAGCTCTGGCAGCTTTGCAAGGTGGCGCGAGGTTGTGGAAGCTCCGGTGCGGGTGGCGCTGGCCGGCCGAGCGGCCTGGGTGTTGCAGCAGCACCTGCTGAATGGAAGGTCGCCCTACTTTGGCCATGTCTTGTGGGACTGGCTGGCCTTCACCCTCATCCTTCTCGTCGCCTCGGCCGGCGCCGGTGGCGGCGTGCTGGTAAGCCCGTGATCGGCAATAAGTGGAGTCAGCTTGCATTCTGCATTCAGGCCGGTTGTCGTGAACACGGTGCGCAGGACATCTCGCTCCTGGGGCAGGGAGCCTTTCCTGGCTTACAACACGTCCTGCCTAGTCTGTGATGACGAGGCACCGCTCACCCTCCTCCTGCATGCCCATCTCGCCCCTTGCTGCAGGCCATGACGCGCCCGCTGCGACTGCACTGGCACCTGCCCGCGCAAGTGGGCCTGTTCTGGCTCATCCGCTCCAGAAACGCCCGCATGTGCGCCATGCCCGCACTGCGCCACCCAGCCGCACGCCGTGCTGCCGCTGCCATCTACGCCGCGCTGTCGGCGCTGCCGAGGGCATGGGGCGCGCTGCCGCAGCATGGTCCGGGGGGCCAGTGCTGCGTCGTGCTCACGTTTGCTGAGCTACTCTTTGGCCTGCTGAACCCCACCCTGGCGCTGGCGGCCTCTGAGAGCGAGCTGTACCTGCAGTACCGCCGGCACTGGCTGCGCTGGCAGTGCGAGCAGCGGGAGGCGGCAGCGGCGCCAGGGTCCTCGAGTGCGGCTGTTGCGGCAGTAGCCGCTGTGCAGCAGCAGCAGCAGCAGGGAGGGCAGCTGGACACTGCGGCCTTCCCCTGCCTGCAGCCGCCGGGCCGGCTGGTGGCTCGTGGATACGAGGTTGTGCACGCCTGCTGGCAGGTTGTGCATGTGGGGGAGGCAGCGGATGTGGTGGTGGCTGCTCTCATGGCCCCCATGCTCCTGCTCACCCCTGTGGAGCACCATTGCAATGCTGACGCCCACCTGAGTTCTTTCTGTATACGAATACGAGGGCCCGCGCGTGCTTCTTGTGCCCCACTTGCTCCTGCATGACTTGGTGTTCACCTTGCATTTGGCAATAAATACATCAATTGAGGTACTTCGTTGACCAGACACTGCTCCTATCAACACACTTTGCAAGTTGAAGAGGTCTGAGAAGAACAGCACACACACAGCCGGCCGCTGCCCGCTGAGCTGGCGCCCCTCTGAAGTTCTTCTCTCACAGCCCACCGGCCCCGGCACCACGCTATATCAGGTCCACAACATGCTGGATCACTGATTTACAAATGGGGGCCACTCACTCTCGCCAAGCGCGCGCCGCAGCCGCAGAGAACGATGTCGCCGCGTTGCAGCAGGTGGGCACGCTAGGGGCGTTCGGTTGATGTGCAAAGTGACAGGTTCAGCGGCCTGCGCAAGCCGCGCCCCTGAGGAGCGGGCAGCGCGCCGAGGGGTCTGGACCCACCCCTCCCACGGCCTGTCCGGCGCTGCAGCACCACCATGAGGGCACTTGATGACGCGGGCTTTGCATGCAGTGTGCGCGTCAAGGCCCAGACTGGCTCTCGCCACCCACTGGCGGCGCCGGCGGGTGGCCCGAGGTTTCACCGCTTCCGCTACGGTGCATGCTGCCCCGCCTCACCACACTCGCCCCCTCGCTCCACCCTCCCGCTCTGCCACCAGCTCGCTTTGGCGCACCCGCTGGCGCTGCTGCGGCAGAGCTGCTGGAAGCAGCGCAGCGCGCTGCACCTTGCCGCCAGGGCTGGCGCCAGCGAGGCGCTGTGCGCGGTGCTGGATGTGGCGGCGCACCGCCAGCCAACCTCCCTGCTCACAGAGGTCCTGAATGCTCCAGACTACTGCGGGGACACCGCGCTCGCGCTGGCCTGCAAGCACGGGTGAGGCGGGGCTCACGAAGCGGCTGTGGCAGCAGTGTTTCCTGTTGTGGCCTGCCTGCAGGTCGGTCAGCGAGCCTTCTCCCGCTCCGCTGCCTGCCCCTGCCCCTGCCCCTGCCCCTGCTGCGCCCTTTGCCGCCTGCATGTGTGAGGTGCTTGGGTCTGGAGCCAGGCATGGTGACCTGAGTGCGCCCCATGCCCAACAACCTCCCTCCCTCACTCACTCACTCCCTCACTGCCGCCTCTCCTCCCCCGGCCAGGTACACCGACTGTGTGCGGGAGCTGCTGGAGGCAGGGGCCAACCCGCTGCCAGCGAATGTGCAGGGTATCACACCGCTGCACCTCGCGGCGCAGGGCGGCCATGCGGCCTGCATGCACCTCCTGCTGACAACCCTCGTGCGCCTGCCAGGTGCGTGGCCGTGCGTGCACACAGGCAGGCGTGCAGCGGGGTGTGTGTGCGTGTCGCTGGCACGCATGGTTGGGCGGGCAGTCGAGCCACTCCACCAACATGCAAAATGCAAGCGTGCTCTGGCCTGGCAGACCCAGCAAGGAGCCCGGCAGTGGCCTACCTTCTGAATGCACGAACCCGGCAGCGGCCCTACCTATGTTGGAGACAGGCACTGGGCCTACCTATGCTCATGCCGCCCCCTCTCGTGCCCGCAGACGGCAGCCGCTGCCCCGCAGGCCAGGCCCCGGTATCGGACGTTGTCGATCTCGACCGCTACATCGACACCCGCACACACAGCGGCCTGTGCGCCCTGCACCTCGCCGTGCTCAGCGGCAGCCACCTGGCAGGTGCGGCCGTCGGCCAGGTCATCACCGCTGACTCATCCCCAACGGCGGCAGTCATTTTGCAGTCATCTTTCCTGCCCCGTTCTGTTTGTACATCCTTGCCCCGCCAGGCCAGCAGGGCACTTGGCAGGCATGCCCTGCGCCTGGTGCTGTGTGCATGCTCAGCCGCGCATGCACCGCCCGCCCAGCAGCGACCCTTTGATGCCCTTTCCCCTGCTCGGCCTGCCTCCCACCCGCTGCCAGCCCAACATTATCCCACCCACCCACCCACGCCCGCTCAACACCCGCCTGCCTGCCCCCCTGCCTGCCCTGCTGCAGTCTCCGAGCTTGTCAACCACGGCGCCCAGCTGGACACCCCCCTGCTGACGGTCGCCTTCCGCTCAGACATCCTCGTCCCTCCCTGCCTGGGCGCCGGCTCCACCGCGCTCCACATGGCCGCTGCCACCGGCCGCCTGCCGCTCTGCGTGCTCATACTGCACGGGCAGCAGCAGCGGCACCCCGGCCTGGAGCTGCGCAGGTGAGGGCGGGGCGGGGATGCGGTGCATGGGATGTGTGGCTGGGCTGAGCTGGCTTCTCAAATATGTTGATGTGTTTTTTATGCGTAGCAGCAGCGGCAACCTGGCCTGGGCTGCGCAGGTAAGAGCAGGGTGGGCGGGCACATGTGCAGGTGGACTGTTGGGTGTGTGGGCAGGTGGATGGCAGGCTGCCTGGCTGGGGTGAGCAGCAGTTATCTGTTGTGGCGCACCCGCCAGCTGCTGCCCCGCCCGGCCTGCCCCCCTGACCTGCCCGCCGTGCTGCTCCCCCTCCCGTGTCGACGCAGGCTGCGCAACGCGCGCGGCATGACCCCCCTGAACGTCGCCCTGTGCTGCAACCACAGCAACCTGGCCTCCCTGCTGACCGCCGGCGCACCCGTCCCCGCCCCGCCGGCGCCGCCCCGTGGCAGCGCCGCCTCCGGCCAGCTCCCGCCGCTGCTGCGCCAGCAGCTGCTGGCCCTGGTGCACCGTGCAGCCCTGCTGGGGCAGCTGAGAGACCTGGGGCTGGGTGCGACAGCAGCGGCGGCGGCGCCCCCGCTGCCAGGCCTGGCCACCGGCCCTATCAAGCGACTCGAGTCCCTGCTGCACTCAGAGGCAGCCACTGCACACCAGGTGCTGGCCATCGTGGATGAGATGCTGGATGATGCGGCGGCAGCAGCAGCAGGAGGCGGAAGCTCTGGAGAGCGCGGCAGGGATGCTGGCGCCTCTGGCAGCCACGGCGTGCGCAGCAGCAGCAGCAGCCGGCGGCGTGCGCGGCGGCGGCAGCAGGAGCGCGAGGCGGCGGCGGCGGGGCAGCTGGCGGTGGCTCAGGCGGGAGTGGACTGGACTCTGCTGGAGCGCAACCGCTCACTGTGGCACGCCGAGTACGGCGGCCCCTCCCTGTACCGCAGGTACACACACCTGGCAGCTGCGTTGCCTGGCTGCCGTGGGCTCTGCCTCCAGCTCGCTGCCAACAGCTGTTGTGTGCTGGCTGCGCTGCACTTCCCGGCAGGCCCGAGGGCCAGCATCATATGACTGCCTCACTGGCATTTGCTCGTGCATGGCGGTGCAATCATCTGCTTGTTTCTTACCATGCTCTGCCTGACCCCCCTGTGCTGTGCTGTGCTGTGCTGTGCTGTGCTGTGCTCACCTCTGCTGTGCAGGCTGCACCGCCGGCAGGAGCGGCAGCGCCACGCGCACCCCATTGGGCCCGCCCCAGCTGCGGAGGGCAGCCGGCGGCAGGAGCAGGCGCTCATGCTTGGCAGCGCGCTGCTGCAGCCGGATGCACAGCATGCACAGCAGCGGCACCAGCGCCAGGCAGGCGCCGCCGGCAGCAGCCGGCGGCAGGAGCCTGGCAGCGGGCCCAGCAGCAGCAGTCGGCCCAGCAGCAGCAGGAGCAGCAGCAGCAGCAGCTTGGAAAACACCGCTGTCTTCACGGCAGCAGCAGGCGCAGCATCAGGTGGCGCTCATGACCCGCAGCAGCTGCTGGCACAGCAGCACAATCACACATTGGCGGCCAGCCAGGCAGAGGGCGCCATCTGCCCGGTGTGCCTTGACCTGCCAGCAGACGTTGCCATCGCGCCCTGCGGCCACTGCGCCTGCCTGGCCTGCTGCGGCCGCCTGGCCGCCTACTGCGCCAGCGGCAGCGCCAGCAGCTTTGGGCTGCCAGCCACGGGGCCGCTGTGCCCGCTGTGCCGGGCTCCCATTGAGAGCTTTGTCAAGCCGGCGGCATCTCAGTAAAGCATGGAATATATCCTGCACAAGGGCATCACTTGTTTGAACGTATCCCGAGGTGTGCAGCCACCTCTCCTGACCTGCACGCACACCCCTCAGAATGCATGCCTCTCCTGTTGTCCATTTGTTTTATGACTCTGTTTACTCAAGTGCATGCGCCCTCTACCGGACTTGAGCCGCGCCACCTTTTCCTGACCTGTGCACGCACCCCTCGGATCAATTTAAATATGGGGGACTGGGATATGGGTGTCAGGCTCTCAGCTGTGGGGCTCTGCCGGCTGCCTGCCAATACAATACGGTAGTTTGATACCATGGCAAAATGTTTGCAAGGGCACAAGGAGCTGCGTTGAGAGATGAGGTTGCAAGCTGTGCTCCAGGGGGAGTCCAGTGGGCACTCTCGGGCAGGGGCAATCAGATTTTGAAGTTTCTGTCGCCAGATGCCAGATTGCGGTTTTGCAAGATTGCGAAGGTTCCTTGCCAAGTCACACATGGATTGACCGTGAATGCCTGACCTTGTACGTTTGCAGTCTGCATTCTGAACCCGACTAGTGGGCTAATCACAGCGTTATGAGGGAGCGATCAGGACCGCCGAGTTGCACGCACAGCAGCGACCCTCTCACAACCAAGCCTTGCCAGGGGTTACCAGCCCTGCCTCGTTGGGCGTCTCCCTACCGACTCATGGCGTTCCTGTGCACCCTGGAGCTCATCTTTTGCCTTGACCAAGGTGATTGGGCTGGTCGAAGCTGAGCGGGCACAGTGCAGCGTCAGTTTTTTGCTGCCTCATGATATTGTAGTAGGCATGTTTGCCTACTACTTGGTCATGCTCGGCCTTGGTCAATTCATTTTATGGAGAATACCCCCTTGGGCAAGTTCTACGGGTTATCCAAAGTAAGAGGGAGTCCCTGCCGGGGTGTCTGCAGGAGGTGCCAGCTGGCGCCTCCAGTACCACTGTTATCCGGTACCGTCCTAGGGTTGTGTGTCAGCCCCACATTTCAACCCGCAAGATGGAGATAATTTTGGGCATTGGTGCTGACGAACGCTGGGTACAGCTGGGGCATTTTTGCTCTTTCATTGATTCCTCCTGCATGCTTCCCTGACCTGCCCGCTAGCATCTCCTACTGCCTCCACTCACCAATGCTGTATCCTGTCTACGCGCATGCAGGCACCATTGGAAGCAACGGAGTGCGTGGGTCTGCGGAGGCTGCCGGCGGCGCCCAAGACGGCACCGGCATGGCTGGGCGGTTTGGCCTCTCCCTGTCCCAGGAGGGCCTGTTTGCCACGCTGTTTTATGTGCGTGCTGGGGTGGCACACAGCACCGGGGGATGGCCCCGTGGTTGCCTGAGAAGGTGTCGGCCGGTGGAGTTGCAAAGTACGTTAGCCAGCCTGGCAGCAGCACCTCATAAGGGATGGCCGGCACTCACCCGTGGTGGTTCCCTGGGATTGCGTGCGTGTCCGCATTGCGGCAGGCCATGCCGCCCTGCTCTTTGCATGCCTGCCAAGCACCGCGGCAACACACGTACCAGCTTCCCCCCAACTTCCACCTTCCACACAGCTTCCACACCAAAGCCCCGGGCGCAGGCCTGGGTCAAACCGTGCACGCAGCAGCGAGGCAGCTCCGCCGGCAGCCCCCTGTGACGCTCCACTGCTCTCACCTTCCTCCCTGCCGCCCCACACGCACACGCAGGTGGGGTGCATGCTGGGCTCTCTGGCCACAGCGCAGCTCAGCAGGCAGTACACCGCGCTTCGCCTGGTGGGCGCTGGCGCGGCGCTCTTCATGGCGGCCAACCTGCTGACCGGCTTCAGCCACGCTTTCTGGCTGCTGCTGACAAGCAGGTGAGCGTGCCACTGGCGTTGGCCTGTGTGCCGGCACCGGGGTGATGGAGCACTGACATGGAGCAGGGGGAGCATCCAGAACTGGACAGGTGAGAGGCTGCCAAGCTGTCCACACCAGGCCTGTGCCTTTCCTCCATTGCCACTCCCACTGCTGACCAACTGCTACTACCGGGCCAGTGTGTGTCTTCGTGGGATATGCCAAGCCTCCCACACCCACCCCACCCCCCGGGGCCCTTCCCCACCACCACCACCACCACCACCACCACCACCACCATTCCACCGTCATCACCCATCCTTCACCGCACTGCACCGCAGGTGCCTGGTGGGCATCGGCAGGAGCGCGCTCATGCCACTGGCACCTCCGATGATAGGTGAGCCGACCTGCCAACTGACGGGCAGCCTGCCGAGGCCCCCCCGATACCGCTTTGCACCAGATGGCAGCCACCAACGTGCGCGCCGGTTGAAAACAGGCCACTCCCGCGGGCCGCCCACCCGCCGGCCCGCCCTGCCCTGCGCTCCGTCCTTCCTGCTGCAAAGGGCCAGCACCTGTCGAGCTTGCAATAGTGTGGTGATGGAGCAGCAGCAGCACACGTCCTACTGTATGCTAAGCATCGTGCGTCCCGTTGCCCCGCTGCCTGCAGACGACCACGTTCCGCCTGCTCACCGCTCCCTGTGCCTGGGAGTCTACTACTTTGGCTTCCCTTTGGGCATTGCTCTGGGCTACTTTTACGGGGGACTGGTGGGGCCAGGTGCGCAGCGCTGGCAAGCTGCCGCAGCATGCGTGCGGCGCAGTGGGAAGCTGCCCACAACGCGCGGCGGGATTCAAGCCATTCCCTTGCTCACGTCTGTGCCCCTCAAGATGCTCTCACTGCTCCCAAACACACTGGGTCTTTCAGCTGGGTGCCCCTTTGAAGGGCCTGCTCTTCGAAGCCGCATTGCAGGGCCTGCTTGCACTGCCAACACTGCCCGCCCATCATATTGGTTTGCCTTACCGGTACCGATCTGCCCCTGGACAGTGGGTACCTTCGCCTGCCCACACACCACTAGTTTGTGCTGTGCCCCTCCCTCCACCCACCCGCCCCTCCCTCGACCGCTGGCCCCCCACCGCCCACCCCACCCTGCATTCACCCACCCACCCACCCACAACACCCGTCCCTCGCACCCCCACCCCGCCGCAGCGCTGAGCTGGCGGGCTGCCTTCTGGATCCAGGCTGGCATGGCGCTGCCCTTTGCCCTGTGGGGCCTGCTGGCGCCCACAATCGGCATCAGGGGCTGCCCGGGTGGCCAGGGCCAGCCAGATCCCAAAGACAGCGCCGCCGCTCCCAATGCTGCCACGTCAGCGCCGGTGGTGGGCGAGCCCTCTGTCGCCAACGCTGCCAGCACGCTTGACATCGAGGCGCACCCTCGCCAGCAAAGCATTGATGCAACAGACAGCTGTGAAGGGCTAGCATCGGAGGCCGCGCCGGCGCCAGGGGGAGGGGGGCGCCGCCGCTGGCCACCCAGGCTGGCACTTGCCACGCCTGCATGCCTGCACGGACTGCGCCAGCTGGCACGCCGCCCGGCCATCTCCCTTCTAGTGTCGCTTGCCACGGCCTTGTGCTATGGATTCATTGCTGCCTACGGGTGAGTTAAAGGGTTTGCGGGATGGGGCGGGGCTGCCAGGAGGTGCTGAAAGCCCTTGCTGCTGGGCCCTGGCTGCCCCAGCAGAAGGGGCAGCAAGTGAGCGAGTGTCAGCGAGGATGCACGTTGTGGGACGCCGTGTCGGGTGGGTGCATGCATCAAGCAGCACATAGCCTAACGGCGCAGGCGTGGGTGTGGTGTCGCCGATCAAGCAAACAATCAGGTGAGCTACTTGGTTGTGGAGCGATCATTACCCTCTCCCCCCGCCCCACCCCTCCCCGGTTCAAACCTAGACTTGAAGCCTGACTTGCCCAAGTCAGAGGCTTGTCAAATGTGTGAGTGCCTGCGTGTACTGCAGATACTTTGGTTCGCAAGCGGTCGCAGCGACGTTCGAACAGGACCCGCAGCGCACCGACTTCATTTTTGGGACGCTACTGGCAGCGGCAGGTGTGGCCTCCCAGCCCCGCAGCCGCAGAGTGCCAGCAGTGTGTGGTGGCGTCCCTCCCCTGCCTCCCGCCCTGCTGCCATTGGGTTCCGGTCACCTGCGCCCGCTCACCTGGCCCACATGCCCCGCGCCCTTGACTGCACACAAACCTCCCATGAGATCGTGTTCACCATCCCACGCCGTGTGGCGCGGCTATCACCACCTGCCCCTCCCTCGCCGCTCGCTCTCCCATGCCCACACAGGCACCGTTGGCTCGCTGGCGGGGGGGTGGTTGCTGGACCGACTGGGGGCCACAATCAAGCGCGCCCTGCTACTCTGCGTTGCCAGCATGGCAGCGCTTGCCGCCTTCACCCTGCTGGGTGCTCTGGCCACGACCCACGTGGCAGCCTTTTGGGTTCTGGATGCTCTGGCCAAGTGTGCCGTCTTCTTCGTGCAGGTAGGTGACCCTGGGGAGCCCTCAATTGAGCCGAGCTGCGCAGGAACTGCTCAGTACGCTGCCATCCCCTGCCCTGTCCTGCAAGATGCAAGCAGGGTGCCTCTTCGAAACCGCCGTGCCTGCTCGTCTCCCCTCCCCCCTGCCCAATCGCTGCGCAGGCCCCCGCCACAGAGGTGAGCATGTGGACCGTGCCTGTGGAGCTCCGCCCTCTGGCACTCTCCGTGGCAGGTGGGCTAGCGCTTGTGTGAAACAGATCCCGGCAGGTTGCTTGCAGTAGGCGGGCACGCCAACACGGGGAGGTGCAAGGGCACTGGCACAGCAGGCATTCGCGTGAGGAACGAGTGTTAAGCACTGCCGCCAGTGAGCCCACGCACATGGCCCCTCTCACACACACCGCTGGGAGCTGTCCCCACATGCCCCGCATGCCGCTTCCCTCGTTCCCCCCACCTTCTCGAGCCCTTGCTCCCCGACGCCCGGTGCAGAGACGCTCCGCAATCTGCTGGGCACGCTGCCGATGCCCCCAGCCTTGGGCGCCTTGCAGGTGTGTACCGGTTCGTACCGAGCGGGCATGCATGGGGGCAACTTCACAGTGTGCGCCCAATGCCCGTCCTGGGAGGCGCGGTGGGAGTGAAAATGGGGAGGGGGTGGATTCGTGTTTTTCTTCCCAAACGCCTCGCGTTTGCACTCATTGCGGAAGTGGTGTAGTATCAGAACCACTCTCACTGCCTTGAGCTCTAACCATCAGGGGCGCCACGGCCGTTCTGCGACGCTCGATCTTGGCAACGCAGGAGGCACTAGGCAGCTGGCGTGCCAGTTTTGCTGTGCTGGCGGCGCTGCCCGCGCTGGCCGCCGCCATCTTTCTGTGCGCCACCCTGGCCTGCGGCCGGTGCCGGGACTACCGGGCAGGGGAGGAGCCAGCTGGATCCTCTGCAGAGGAGGGGCTGGACACAGCTGGCAGCAGCGTGGGGACGGTGGGCAGTGCTGCCACCAGTGCGGAGCATGCGGCTGAGGAAGGGCGCGAGATTGAGCAGACCGGCGCTTGCCGGTGCCCCCAGTGGCCGCCAACGTGAGCCTGCGTCTGTCCGGGTGAATCAATAAGCTTGACTCTCTTTCCTCTTTCTTACTATTACTTCATCAACAGGTGTCCAGGTGCTTCTTCCCTGCCAGCCGACCGTCACCCTTGTTCTGGCCTCCTGCCCACTCATCATTACTATCAGCGCACATCAGTACACGTAAAGCCCACGGAGCCAGCAGGATTCGCGAGACTGGAGGATAATAGGTTGAGCCCGAGATGGTTGAAGAGCAGCGAGAGGATCCCAGTTGGCTTGGTGGTCGCAAGAGTGGAGGAGGCAGCAAGGGGGGCGGCTTCAGGGTGGACCAGCCAGGTTTGCGGTGAGGCGCAGGTGGAGGGGAAGAGGTCGAGGTAAGTTCAAGACGCTGTGATTGGTAGAAAGGGGGCGTGGAAGAGGAAGTGAGGGAC
Source organism: Micractinium sp. NFX-FRZ (assembly GCA_029339195.1). Taxonomy (NCBI): domain Eukaryota; kingdom Viridiplantae; phylum Chlorophyta; class Trebouxiophyceae; order Chlorellales; family Chlorellaceae; genus Micractinium; species Micractinium sp. NFX-FRZ. The sequence continues at coordinate 153,781 of JAPTJF010000073.1, read as the reverse complement.
AAAGCCTTGTTGAGGGGCCTCACAGTGCGGGCAGCAAACAGAGGCACGGGCATGACCGGAAAGGGCAAACTCGAGGGCGGCGGTTGGGGCGGGGTCACTGCTGGTAGTACGGTGGGGCAGTGCCAGTGCCCTGGTGGTGGGGGATCAAAAAGAAACGTGGAGATTCGCAGCGTGCGCGCTCAGCATGATGTATTAACATTGGTAGTACGCTCGCTCAATGTGGCCCCAGAGGAGCAAGGTACCCCGCTCACACTACCTGCCCACCGTGGCTTGGTCGGCGGCGCAGGCCACCCCAAAAGTGTCGTCATTCAGGCCCGCCTCCCCCGCGGGGCTACCCATCAGGTGGCACTCTGACAAGCTCCGCTCGCCCCCCGTGCACGCAATGCCCCGCAGCAGCACCGGCAGCTGGCCGTCGCCGTAGAACGAGCTGCCACGTGGCTCGCTGACCTCTGCCGCAAATCCCAGGTCACGGCAGGCGACCGCCGCCGTAGCAATGGCGGTCGTGCCCTGCCCGGAGACGGTGCCCCATGTGCCGTTGATCTGCACCTCAAGCCACCCTGCCCGGGGGGTGGGGCCGCTGGCTAGGCGCAGGCTGGTGATGGTCTGGGTGCCTGCAGAGGGGGAGGCAGGGGTGGGCAATCCTGCCCTTGAGTGAGTCCGCTTAGAGGAGAGAGGACTGCTCCTATCGGCAAAGCTGGCCCGCCCGTGCATCGGTTCTGGGAAAAGCAACGGGTAATGCAACAGTGCAACCCAGTTGAGCAGCCTTCCGAGCAGCAGCAGCCCCAGACTCATCCAATGCAGCAGCAGGCATAAGCACCACACGGCAGCAGCAGCAGCAGCAGCACCCAGGCTCACCATTGCAAGCCACGCCAAAGGAGCCCGCCGCCAGGCAGCCCTTTGTGGGCTGCGCCGCCAGCAAACAGTCTCCCAGCGTGGCCTCGCTGCCGCTGCACTGCAGCACTTGGGCGGTCCCCAGCCCGCCGCCTGCCGGGCCATCGAACAAGCCCATCCGCAGCGCGGCGGGCCCGCCCAGCCCCAGCTGCTGGCACACCACTGCAGCGGATGTTGGGGCCGTGCTGGCCTGGCAGAAGGCAGTCCAGGCGCCAGTGCTTGAGAGGCGGGCCTCCACACGGCCCTCTGCTGGCGAGCTGCCCCCCGCCAGGCGGAGCTCGCCTGTGAGAGGCAGGGAGCCTGCTGGGGGGCAGAGGGTGACAGGGTGAAAGTGGGGCAGGGATGGAAGGAGATGTGATGCCAGCAGGAGGGGCGTGGAGGGCGCAGGCTGCATGGCGTGCCTCGGAGCGTGAGGCAGAGCACCATCCCGATGAATCGCCACTAGGAACAAACTATAAATCAGAGGCCAGATGGTGCACAGACGCCAGCCGCCAGCACCAGCCAGGCACAGACAGTTGCATGCCCTGCCAGCGCTGTGCCCAGCTCATCATGTGCTCGTCAGCTCCATCACACAGCAACGTCCTTGTGCACCCTCCCCACTGTGCTACTCACTCGTTCGGTCACTCACCTCCGCAGGCAAGCGCCACCTTTGTGCGGGTGGCCTCTGGCTGGGGGAACAGCGGGTCGGTCTCCGGGGGGCCCTCCTCCCATTCGCACTCGCTCTCTACCAGGTCACACTGCAGAGCAAGGGTAGGAAGGCGGGGACGTGAGTGTCAGCCATCTCTGCAAGTATCTACACTCAAGTGATCAAGAGCTGAGGTTGAAACTTTCAGGTTGAAGGGGGGGAGCAGGGAGTGCAGGAGGAGGGCGGTGGGGGCAGGCGGGGGGCATCTCCCAGGCACCCTCCTCCAGCCAGCAGCAGCACTGCTACTTGAAAGACACAAGACATGCTACATGCGTGTGTGCCTGTACTGTGCAAGGCAGGTCCTGCCCACGCCACCGCTCCTGCCCCCGCCACTCGCCTGGTCCACCGACGTTTCGTTGCCGCCGCACATGAGGAGCGCAGAGAGGGTGCCCCCCGCTCCCTGCCCAGCCTCCATGCCAGGCGTGTAGGCCGCCAGGGGGCGGCCGCCCTGTGAGAACCCCAACTGACGGCAGGCCACCCGAGCTAGAGTTGATTCTAGATCTGAAAGGAGGTCAGCCCCTCCTTCGGCAGGGTGCACAGGCACACACAATTCCAGAGAACTGTACCACGTGCCGTCCGATCCCTGCACCTCCAGGCGGCCCTGGTTTGCGGAGCCGGATCCCGCCAGGCGCACGTCGGTCAGGGTGGCTGCAGAGGCACGGCGGCAGGGAGGGAGTGCGGGAGGGCACGTCAGCTGGTGCCAGCTGACGTGCTGGCTGCAGAGCACGCGGCAGGGTGCGCACGTCTCTGCCTTGCGACGTACGCGCTGGGAACTCGTGCAGCACATAGGTAATGTTGACAAATGCACAGTTCGGCAGGGCACTGAGAGAGCGGTGGCCGTTCAGCTTGCCTGGCAGTGCCGCTGCGGCGGCGGCCTGTGGTGACACAGCGGCCCATGCCGCCAGCCAGAGACAGCCGAGCGCTCCGAGCGCCGGAACGCGCATCGTTCGTCGCAACAAGCCGCCCGCTTGCGATCCAGAAAGCTACCACGTGTGGCGCCGGGCCCTCCTGTCCGCGACTGGCGGCGGCACGCTCGGCAGGCACCGGTTGGGCGCAACGGCGATGCGTTGCTGTGTATTGTGACGAGAATATCGGAAGGGAATGCCGGGAAGCTGGGCAGCGATCAGCACACGACGCGGTATTAGTTTGAAGTGGTGGTTGGGGGTTGCCAGCGGGGTGGGCCGGGCGCGGGCGCAGGTGGCACGACAGCGGCATTGCAGCTGCAGCAGCCTCTCCGCTACGAGGGGCTGCACTTGGGAGAGCTTCCACCTAGTGACACAGTTGCACACAGCGTGCAGGCTCCAACCTCCAGGCCCCCCACCTTCCTCTACTGGCTGCACCCACCGCCCTTTCGCGACACTGGTTGAGCTGAGGCAGTTACGAGGATACACTGGTTGGGATGAGGCAGTTACGAGGGTACAGGTGCGGGGCTCTTGTCTTGCAGTCCAACGAGGAGACAAAAGCGGCAGCAAAGTGGGCTCAATGAAGGGTCTCCCCGGGGGTTGTTAGGCACACAAATGGCACAAGGGCCCATTGTTGTAGACATGGCTAGCAGCAAAGCGCTGGGAAGAACAACAAATGTGGAATCGGGGGCGGTCACAAGGCATCATTAATCTATGAAAGGGGGGTCACATGCAGAGGAGGGGCGGGTGAAGGGGTGGGTGAAAGGGTGGGTGAAGGGGCGGGTGAAGGGGTGGGTGAAGGGGCGGGTGAAAGGGTGGGTGAAGGGGTGGGTGAAGGGGCGGGTGAAGGGGTGGGTGAAGGGGTGGGTGAAGGGGCGGGTGAGGGGGTGGGTGAAGGGGTGAAGGGGAGCTGGTGTTGCGATTGGCTAAGCTCAAGGTGAATGTGCTGGAGAGATGAGAGGCGCAGGCGGGGTGGTGCTGCCAGTGCGCAGCGTCGGTTTGCGGCAGGCAGGGCAGCAGTATCGTCGCTGCCCTGCGCCGCCGGTAAGCGTTGGGTTGGGTTGGCTTGGTTTGACATGGGAGATGGGCATGCGCCGCAGCTTCACGCAGCGTTCAGCAGTGCTGCTACCTCAGGCGCAATGCGCGCCCCGGGAGGCAGGTGCTTGGCCCACCAGAGGGACGCCGGCGGGCCGCCCTTGCCCGCGGCCCCCGCCGGGGCAGACGCGTCAGTTGGCATGGCAGCCGGGGCGGCAGCGCCAGCCGGCGCGGGCGGCTTGGCAGGGCTCCCCTGCTTGGCAAGCCCGCCCTGCTTGCCAGCAGAGCCAAAAGAGGCGCAGGAGTCGTGGTGACACAGCTGCTGCTTCTCCTTCCGCTGCTGCTGCGGCTGCTGGTGTTCCTCGGGAGCGCCCTGCACGGCTGTGGCGGCCAGGAAACGAGCCACCAAGTCGTCTGTGGAGCTGCGCTGCGTGCAGCGGCCCAGGGGCACCGCCCGGGGCTCGGCGCTGGTGCTAGCGGCTGGCGACTCGGCCAGCGGCGCCACGCGTGTAGCCGCCGGCGCTGCCGGCGGCGCCGCTGCTGCAGGCGCCGTGCCACGTGCGCTCCTGCTCGGGGAGGCCTGTGCTGCTGCTGCCGCCACAACTGCTGACGCTGGCTTGGCCGGCTGCTTGGCTGCGACGGCGGGCGCCAGCAGCTGCAGGCTGGGCTGCGGGGGCGAGCGTGGCGGGGCGGGGCGGTGGGGCGACGCTGGCGAGGCGGCAGCCGCGGGGCTGCCAGCTGCTGTGCCTGCTGTGGTTGCCAGCTCATCAGGGCGCACGGTCAAGTGGGAGCCCCCACAGATGGCCATATTTGACTTCAGGTCGTCAGCGATGTCATCATCCAGGTCTGCCAGGTCAGCATCCACCAGCTGACGTGGCGCCAGCTCATCATCTAGCGCCCGCCAGCACGCCGCGCCGTCCTCCTCCTCATACTCCCGCTCCTCAGGGAGCGGCGGCGGCGAGTCGTGGCTGCGCCCGGTGAGGAAGCCGGGCTGGGAGATTGGCACCGCGTTGAGGATGGAGGAGAGCTCGGAGGGCAGGCCCACAAAGCGGCGGGACGAGCCGCACCCGCCCGGCAGCTGCTCATCAGCTGCCTCGCCAGCCGTCGCCGCCAGGTCATCCGTTGCCAGCCGGGCGTCCCACTGGGGGTAGCCAAAGGCTCCAGACACGCTCTTCTTGTGCTGCTTCTTGGAGGCGGCCTTGGAGGAGGTGGAGGAGCGGCTGAGGGCGGACTTGGAGGACTTGCTGCCAGCAGCGCCAGCCGACGGCTTGTTGCGAGCAGTGCCAGCCGAGGGCTTGTGGGAGGCCGCCGCTGCTGCTGCTGCTGCCGCTGCCGCTGCCGCTGCCGCCGCAGCAGCCTGCTTCTTGCTGGGGAGGGCAGCCGGGGGCGCCGCTGCCGCCTGCTTCTTGCTGGGGGATGCTAGCGCCGCCGCCGCCGCCGCCGACTGGCGCCCAGCTGCCGGCGGTGCTGCCGGCGTCACCGGCCGCGGCACTGCTGGGGCCTGTGCTGGCTTCGCTGCTGCCGGCGTTGCTTGCGGCAGCGTGAAACAGTCCTGGGCGGGCTCCCCTGGCCAGGCTCGGATCACGCCGTCTGTCGAGCATGGGCTGCCACCTGGCGATGCACTGGCGCCCCGCCGCTTGGCCAGCGCCGCCTGCATGAGGCCCGCTGCCTCCTTGTTGCCCCGGGAGAGCGCGACAGCGATGGCGGTCTTTCCCTGGCTGTCGGCCAGCGTCGGGTCGGCGCCGCTGCAGGCAGGATGAGGGGCGGGGAGGGCGGAGGACAGGGGGTAAGGAGATGGGGTGTGGGTCAGCAAAGCGGCGCCGGTGCCGGCAGGCTGGGCGGGACCCAGGCTGACACAGCAGTGGGGGGAGAGCACTGATGTGGTGTGGTCACCTCCCTAGGTGGCATGCCATGCACAGGGCAGCAGTGCAGGCAGAACTGCTCGGATTCGATGGCCCCTCAGCTGCGCCGGCCTCCGATCCAGTACCATGCCTATCATGCCGCCAAACCACCAAAGCTGGCTGCCCCCTGCCGCAGTAAGCAGCATGCCCTTGCCCCAAAACAGTCCAATGTAAGGAGCTCACCCGTCAAGCAGCGCGCGCACAGCCCGGCACTTGCGCTGCGCTGCGGCGGTGTGCAGCGGGGATCCTCGCAGCTTGGTGACTGCATCAACATCAGCGCCCGCCCCCAGCAGCACCTGTAAGGGTGCAATTTCGTTGGAGGGTGTGGGGGCATGAGGAGGGCGGTGCTACTGGGGCGCCCTCAAGGCCAGGAGGAGCCAGGGTGCATGCACATGCGTGCACAGCGGGCCCACACCAAAGCCCGCATTTTTCTGGTGTAAATACAGAGGTATGTTGACGAGCACACAGCACGGTGGATGAACACCACAGGCTGCTGCGCACCTTGATGACCTCCGCTTGGTCCTGGCTGGCGGCAGCGTGCAGCAGCGTGCCACGGCCCTGCTTGCGGTCAAGCGCATCCACGTTGCCGCCCAGCTGCAGCCAGCGCTGCAGCTGCTTTGCCTGGCCTGCACTCAGCACGAGGTGTGGCGAGGCATGGCAGGATGAGCGTCCAGGACAGAGGCCAGGGCAGGGGGAGCAGCTGCGTCCGTATCCCGCAGGCTGGCGGCATGCCGCGGCACGCACCGCTGGCAGAGCTGGGTTAGTTCTCTTTGCCCCGCTCACTGCTGCGCTTGTGCAGTGATCGACGCCGGAAGGAAGCGCAGCTCACGACTGATTTGGAAAAGCCCTCCCGCGCAACGGCCCCTCCGCGTTTGCCGGCAACTCGGCGCCACGGCTGGCTTGCACAGCACTTGCCTTTGGCAGCCAAGTTCCATGGGTCAGCCTCACGCGAGCTTCCCGAGCCCATCACCTATGCGGTCCTAAAATAAGACCGGTTGAGCGGGGACAGGCTTTGTTGGGTTATCAACAAGCCAGTGCTGGGGCTTGAATGAAGTGCACGGTGTGATGTGTGTTTTGCTTATGAGCACAGGGGCAAGCAGCCTAGTTTACAGAGGGAGCTGCCAGCAGCTTCCGAGCGCCTTCCAGGCGTGTCGTTCGCTCCTTGCACGCGGACAAAACCGCGGCGCATAGAACTAGAGTGTATCAAGGTCTAAGTTGGATGTGGGGAGACGCCCGGCAGCATTGGAGGCGAAGGCGTGCGGCACTGTGGCGCCGGCAGCGCCCGGCGCGTAGTTAGCACCCGCGGTGGTACTGCCGTGATACCGGCCTGCCCGCTGACACTTCTTGCCCCACCCGCTGAGCGTCTTGTAGGGTGATGTGCATACTTCAAACGTCTGGTACCCCAGGCTACTGCAGTGTTTGTATGAATTCTGGGGGCAATAAAGGTGCTCAGCGCACATGTCGGCGCACCCACGGCGGGCGTCACCCAGGAGCTTGCCCTGGACTCCAGGCAGGATGCGTCTCTCGTGCACTTACAATCTTATTTTGTGTGCGCCCATGGGTGAAAGCCGTAACAACAGACTGGACGCCACGCTTGCCCGGCCTCACTGCCACTGCCTCTGGTGGGCTGCCACGCTCGTCACACGGCGCTGGCCGGCGGCGCCGCAGCGCCCGGGCCGCTGTCGTCGCCGGTGCCGGGCAGGCGGCTGGGGGGCACGCTTTCCTCGCTAAGGGATGTGTATGGGCTGGGGGCGGGGGACGGCTCCTCAGGCTGGCTGTCTGGCACCACTGCACCACAAATAGAAGCAGAAGCAAGTGGATTTTGGTAAGGAAACGCAGGCGGGCAGGCAAGCAGGCAGGCGGGGTGATGGGCATGGGATTGCATGCAGTGCATGCTGCGCCCTGCTCGCGCCAAGCAGGGCCGCCGCTGATGGTGCAGGCGGGGGCAGGCAGTCCCGCAGGGGCAGGACGCTGCAAGGGGCCAGGCAGGGTGTGGGGGGCGCCCTGACAAACAGGCGGCGGGCGGCCGGGAGGGAAGCCAGAGGAGAGTGACTGCACCCGCACCAGGCAAAGCCCACAGGGGCTGGCACGCAAGGAGGGGCCGTACAGGATCCTTCTGTGGAAAGGAAAGATTCTGTGGAAGTGGAGGCGGCTCACCCGTGGGTGTGAAGAGTGTGATAGCGCTGAGCGTGAAGGGGATGCCGCCCTGCGCCACGGCCAGGCTCCAGACGTAGGGCACAAAGAACTCCTCGGGGCTCGCCTCTGTGGGGGGCAGGCAGGCAGGCAGGTGGAAAGAAGGAAGGAGGGGTTAACACGGAACGAGGGGGTAGGAAGAAAGGAAGGGAAGGCGGGAGGAAGGGGGAGGAGGAAGAAAGGGCTTGACCCCGGCAGCAGGCGTACACGCCGTCCCAACCTTCCAACCGTGCCTCAAAACTGCAAGCCACAAGCAGCCGGCAGCTGCCCTGCTGCTGGGCAACCCAACGCCAGGGAGGCTCTTTCTGGGCACTTTGGTTTTGTTATGATTTATTACTACAAGTGCTCACCCTCCTCGTAGGTGAAGCGGAGCTCGGGGAAGGGCTTGAGGCGGTCGCGCCGCCAGCCCCGGCTGTGCTGCTTGATCACCTCCAGCACGCTGCAGGGGAAGAAGTGATTGAAAAGGGGAGGTAAAACATGGCGTTGATAGCAGCAGGGGACACAACCAAAGTAGCGCCTCAGTCAACCGCCATTGCTCCCCTGCGTGTCACACCTTGACCCACCTGCGCTGCCCCGCACACTCCAAACCCATCCCACCCCCTTCCCTCCCCAGCCTGAACCTCCCACCCGCCACCCCACCACCACGCCCACCCCACCACCACACACGCACACACACGCACCTCTCCACGCTGAGCTGTCCGCCCGCCGCCGCCACGCTGTCCTCCACCCGCCGGTTGAAGTAGTCGGTCACCCGCGCAATGTTCTCCATCAGCTCGGCGTACCGGGGGTGGGACACAAAGGGCGCAAACACCTCCTGCGGCGGCAGGGGGAAGAGCGTTTGGTTGAAATAGGTGTTTGAGGTTTCTTGATGTGTTTCTTTTTTTTTTTTTTGGGGGGGGGGGGGGGGGGGGGGGGTGATGTGGTTCTTTCTTCTTCTGTCCTCAAGGAGCACAGTACTCCCCCCGGGCAATGACACACACTGCATGCCAAGTTGGCCGCCGCTGCGGCTGCTGTCCAGGGGGTGCAGCAGGGCGCCAGCCACAACAACAATGAGGTGCAAGAACGCTGTTCAAACCGCCCCCTACTGCGGCTGCTGACCTGGCGGTGCAGCAGCGTGTAGACAAGCTCTGGGTTGCGGGGCAGCGCGCTGGTGAGAATGCTGTTGATGATCTGCAGGGCAGGAGGGAAGAGAGTCAGGAATGCATGGTGGGTCAGGTCGTGGTTCCGAAGGCAGCAGCGGTGGCAGTGGCAGGAGGTGTGAGGGTGGGGATGCCGGGATGCTCCTCGCGACCTGCTCGTTTCCATAGCCCGCCTGCCCCCGTTCCCTGCCCGCCCGCCTGCCCTGCCCAGCCTGCCCGTCTGCCTATGCGCATGTACCTCACTTCTGGTGCAGGCGGGCTCGCCTGCCCATCCACAACAAACGCATCATCCAATTCCGTGCGTTCGTGTGCCTTTGAGTTGCGCCCCACCTCACCTCGAGCACAATGCGCAGGAAGTCGGCATACAGCTGAAGCTCCAGCTCCTGCTGCTCTGAAGCCGGACCCCCCTGCTGCTGCTGCCCCGGCTGCTGCTGCCCCTGCTGCTGCTGCTGCCCCTGCTGCTGCTCTGTCGCCTGGCCTGAGGCTACTGCTGCCGCCGCCGCCGCCACAGCAGGAGCAGCAGCAGTGGCTGCTGCCTCCTGCCCAGGCTGCTGGGGCGTGGGGGCGGGGCTCCAAGGCGTCATCGGCGACTCAAGTGTGTCCCGAGCAGAGGGGGTGGGCGGCAGCGCGGTGCCGTCGGCGATTGCCTGCAGCCGGTTGTAGCGCCGTGCGAGCAGGTGGAAGAGGGACACGAGGCGCTGCGCCGCGTGCGTGCTCATGCCTGCAGGCAGCGGGGTGGCGCGGTGTGCGGCGGCGGGTGGGTGGGTGCAAGGTGTCGCTGTGCAGGTGCTGCGGCGGAGGCATGCTGCAAGCTGTAGCTGGCCTGCTAGCTCTACACAGGTACTGTACTACTGAGTGATACTATGCACTGCCATAGGGTTGACACTCCCAGGGCTAGCCCAACACCTCCCCCCTGTCCCCTCCCCCCGCATCAGCCCTGTTCAGCCCTGTCTTGTCCCTTGGCCCTGTCTTCCAGCTCACATGTCCCTGCCTGCCTGCCTGGCTCTCACCCCTGCTCCCCACCCCCCCCCACCCGACATGTGCGGCGCCAGGTTGGCCAGGGCAGCCAGCGTGTTGGTGTGCAGGTACACGTCCCGCAGCTTGGCCAGGTTGTAGTGCGCCGTCCTGCGCAGGGGGCGGTACAGCGGGGGCAGTACAGTGGAGGGCGGCAGAGTTGGTGTGCGGGTCGGGTCTACTTAGTGATAGCAACCAGGATGGGCACTGTATGCTGCTAAGGGCACCAGAGCGGCAGGGCCATGGCACACTGCGACAATAGACGCAGCAGCAGCAGCAGCAGCAGCAGCTGCTGCGGCCTAGCTTTGGCCGTGCTCCTCAGCATGCCCAGCGCCCGGCTTGCCTGAGCAGAAGCACCACCAGCAGGCTGCCCAGGGTGGTGCGCGTGCTGCGCTCCCGGTAGAAAGGCACCGACTGCGCGGGGGCAGGGAAGGGCGGGGTGGTCACCGGCAGCAGCAGGTGCAGGATGGAGGGATCCTCGCAAAGCAGGGGCAGGGGCAAGCAGGGGTGTGTGGATAAAAGCGCATCCCTATCCCACCCTTGCTGGTCCCTGTAGGAATGCAGCCACCGCTGACCGTTCACCACCCATCAGCCCCCGCCCTTGCCCCCGCCTCGCATCCACCGCTGCCCGCCCACCAGTAACAAGACGTGTTGATGCTTGCCAACACCAATCTCTGCTACTCTTGTGAAGACCCATAAGCCCCGCCCACCTGCAGCGAGATGCGGTGCACGTTCTGGGCGAAGGCCGAGTCCTGGCTGAGCATGAGCAGGATGATGAGCAGCATGTACATCTGCGCGGGGGGGGAGGGTGGAGGGAGGGGGGAGGAAAGAATGACAGGGGTGTGGACAACATGTTTTTTTGACAACATGGTGCAATGGGTGGCAGGGCGCGGGAGGGGTTGGCACACCACAGATGGAGGGCGGGAGGAGCCATGGCATGAGGGAGGGATCAGAGGGGCCCGCTTCCCCCATGCGCTGCAAGATCAGCCGTGCTGCCACATGCCCTGCCACAATGGGAGCCTATGACCCAGACCTGGTTGGGTGTGCGCTCGTGAGCGGAGTACAGGAGCTCCAGGAGGGGCAGCAGGATGGTGTCCAGGTCGGACCGCACCTGGGGCAAGGAAGGCAACTGCTGGTAAACAACGACTGGTACATGTGTGCAGCAGGCATAAGGGCAGTGCAAGCAGCGCCCATCTGGACAAGCAAGCATTACCAGCGCCACAGCTGCCCGCCAGCCGTGCAGCAATGCCACAGCAGGCGGTCCCGATAGCAGCCGTTGAGGCAGCTGTGCAGCAGCGTGCACAGCAGCATGCAGTGTCATGATGCTGTACCCGCAGTACCACCTGCCAGCTCACCAGGCAGTACTCGTGGAAGTTGGGGCAGCTGTGCAGCAGGGTGTACAGCAGCAGTACCGCGCGTTCGCTCGTCAAGTGGGCGCCCAGGGCCTCGTACAGCGCTGCACATGTGTGTGGACGGGAGGGTGGACGTGAGCACTTGAAGGGGAATGCAAGGGTGATTGCCTGGCCGCCCACCTGACTCGCACAGGGGCTGCACACGCGTGGAGGTGAGAGAGTGGACTTGGAGGACGAAAACGCGGGTTTGACATGAGGCGGAAGTGAGGGAAGTGAGGGACGCAGGCTGCCGTCAAACCAGGGTGTGGGCACGGACTTGAAAGAGACCATGAGAGGCAAGGCAGCATGCATGACTAAAGTTGAAAGACACTCAAGGCAGCGCAGTGGCCTGGCTGGCACGCCAGGGTGGCAAAGGAGTTGAAACGTGTGTGTACTGCTGGAGTACTGTGCCTCCCAAATGGGCGTTCAAGCAGCATGCACGTTGGAGCAGCAAGCAAGGCAATCCAAGCCTGCCCACCTGCATAGCTGATGGCTGCGTCGCCAGACATGCCAGCGTGCCCGCCCTCCGCTGCATCGGCCGTCACTGCAGGGGGCATGCGCGGGCGGTGGTAAGAGGGGAGGCGCGGTGGTGAGAGGGGAGCAGAGGTTGGCAGCCTGGCAGGCAGCCTGCCCGCGGCTGGCCACCAGAGGAAGGATGGCATGCACCTTGTTGTAAGGCCAGACACCTCGGTCCGATGCGCAGCACACACGGGGCGCAAACATGCCATCTGCGCCCTGCAGCGCGTCTGCGTCTGCGTCCTGCAGCGCATCTGCGGCCTGCAGCGCACGCAGGTCCCACAACCCCGCGGCAGCACACACCCCCACGCCATCATGCACAGCATGCCCAGCTTCCCCGTGTTCTGCAGGCAGCAACACACACAGTGCACCCGCCCACCCCACACACTAAGGCAGCACAACACACAGTGCACCGGCTCGGCCCACGCACTAAAGCAGCACAACACGCGCCTGCCACCCGCAGGCCAGCACACCGGGTCATCTGCGCATGCTTCCACCCCCACAGGCAGTCCATGCAGGCCAACGCTCCTGTCTTGAAAAGCCTGCATCCCCACAGGCAGTCCATGCAGGCCAACGCCCCAGTCTAACAAAGCGGGCGCAGCTCACCCAAGTCATCTGCATCCTGCAGGCGCTGCAGCGACTGGCGGTAGGGGTTGCCCCAGGGGGCGTCCTGCGGGCAAGGGGAGGCGGGGGCATGAGGTCCTGGCTGTGCGAGGCAACAGCAGGGCGCCAGCAGCCTAAACAGATGCCGGCAACACACCCCGGCCCACTGTGCGCTTGGGTGCACTACCGTCTCTGTGCACTGCTGTCCTACCGCAGTGCACTGCCATGCATCCATGCATACAGGTGCCGCACCGCGCTCGCAATACTGACGCCAAGCCGCATGCGCGTATGCGGCAGCCTGCTGATGCCTAGAGGCAGGAAGCTGTCGAGGGCAACACAAGATGGCAAAAAACACCGCCAAGGGCTGCCCACCTGCGGAGGTGCGTGGAACAGCAGGACCAGCAGCAGCAGGAGGGCGCTGTCGCCCAGAGGGCTGTTGGAGGGGGCGGCTGCGGCGGAGCTGTCGCTGCTGGGCCGCGCCGGGCGCAGCAGCAGGGTGTACGCCTGGTAGGGCAGCCACAGCACGGAGGCTGCATAAGGGGGCCAGGCAGGAAGTGGTGCAAATGTATTGTACGCGGTGAAAGTATGGCACTGGAGAACAGTGCTGGGCGTGTGCCTGGTAGGGCAGCCACAGCACGGAGGCTGCACAAGGGAGGGAGGCAGGGCTGCATAGGGTGGGAGCTAGGGCAGCAAGGTGCGCGGCATTGCGCACCCCGATAGGCAGCCAGGGCCACAGTGGACTGCGGCTCGCAGCTGGCGTGTCAAGAAGGGCGTGCAAGAAGGTGCATGTTGAAAGCAGGGTTTTCAACACGGGCAGTGCATGTTGCAGATGCTGAGAGACCACCATGGTGAGATCACGCGGCTTCCTGTCTGCTGAGCGCTGTCGCCAGTCGCCGCGGGTGCCTCCCCACCTGCCTAACCCTCCTGCCCTCTACATGCACGCACACACACGCCCCACCTGCCGCAGAGCGCACAATCCTCAGCACCGAGCGGGTGTCCGTGGGCATGTAGGTATAAATCTTCTGGCTGAGGGGCAGCGCTGGTGCTGAGATGAACAGCCGCAGCAGCGTCTCCACCACTGCGGGGCGCGAGGGGCCATGGAGGGGGGTGGGGGTTTGTGCCCGTGCCGGGTTGCAGATGGGGCATGGACACGTTATAGGAATGACAAAGGGACTCAGGGGAAAGCCACAGAAATCCAAGGGAACGCCAGCGGAACGCCAAGGGAACCAAGGGAATGCCAGTGGAAGCCCAAGGGAACCCAAGGGAACGCCAGGGAAACCCAGTGGAAGCCCAAGGGAACGCCAAGGGAACCCAACGGAAGCCCAAGGGAACCAAGGGAACGCCAAGGGAACGCCAGGGGAACCCAGCGGAAGCCCAAGGGAACCCAAGGGAACGCCAGGGGAACCCAACGGAAGCCCAAGGGAACCAAGGGAACGCCAAGGGAACGCCAAGGGAACCCAGCGGAAGCCCAAGAGAACCCAAGGGAACGCCAGAGGAACCCAGCGGAAGCCCAAGGGAACCAAGGGAACCCAGAGAAGCCCAAGAGAGCCACGGGAACGCCAGGGGAACCCAACGGAAGCGCAAGGGAACCCAGCGGAACGCCAAGGGAACCCAAGGGAACCAAGGGAACGCCAAGGGAACCCAGCGGAAGCGCAAGGGAACGCAAGGGAACGCCAAAGAAACGCCAGGGGAGTATAGGGGATCGCCGGCAGAAGGCCCGAACCCAACTGAAGATCTTAAGGGAGCGCCAGGGAGCCCAAGAGCAACGAAGTCCCACTGGCGGCCTGGACTGGCTAGCTTGCAGCCTGGCATGTCCGCGTGCACACCGCGCGCGCCTCCACCCCGGCACCCCTCTGCGCCCGCATACCCCCTCGTCCCTTCCCCTCAAACACCACCCACCAGCAATGCTGCCAAATTAAAAAGACTGGCACCACTGCCCACCTACCCGTGTTTGCCAGGTCGTTCTGTTGCATGGCTGCATCCAAGAAGGGGTGCTGCCCCACCTCGCCGCGTGCGACAGGGGAGTAGAGCACGGAGCTGCCCAGCGCCAGCAGCAGCCGGCTGCACTCGAGCAGCAGCATGTACCCGCCTGTGGCTCTGCAGCAGGGGGTCCAGGCATGTTTTGGATGCTCGATCACATTTAGCATGTAGCTGTTTGGCAGCCCACATTCAGGCGCCTGTGGCCCTGCAGCGGGGGAGCAGGCCACGGCACAGGTTGAGGTCTGGTCTCTGTGTGCAGCCTGGCAGCAACGCACGGCAGGGCTGGCTCGCTGCACAAGTGCAACACAACGGCACTGGCTAAAGCTGCAGCACCAGGCTCAAAGGGTAGCGTTCCAAGGGCATCTATATCAAGCATCCTGTTGTCCCCAGCATCCTACCCCAAGCGGGGGCATACAGCACCCCACACGGGGAGCGCCCACCCCTGCAGCACCCATCTCATCAAGCGCCTCACACATCCAAGGAGCAAACTCCCGGGCCCCCTGGCAGCACCCAGCTCACAGCAGCTTCCCGTCGGCCAGCGTTAGCACCGCCTCCCGCACCAGCAACTGCACCAGCGAGCCGTTGTGCAGCTGAGCAAACTCGGCCAGCCCGGGGCTGCCCGCCACGGGCGAACTCCCGCCGCTGCCCTCTCCAGAGTCTACCGCTGCTGCTGCTGCTGCCACGCCTGGCTCTGCGGCCGCCGCCGGCTGCTGCTGCGCTTCTGCATTGCTGGCTGCTGCTGCCGCTGCTGCTGCTGCTGCTGCCACCTCAGCGGGCACCTCTATGAAAGCAGCCAGCTGGGTGCTGTTCAGCTGCTCCATCAAATCTTTCAGGATGGTACGTAGGCAGTACACAGCGTTTGCTGTCGCCACCACGCCGCCGCTGCCACCCTGCAGCATACAAAGTGCAGTGGTAGCAGGATGTGAGGGCATGTGAACGTGAGCATGCAGGACGCTGGTGCAGCTGCAGAGGCATGGCGAAGGCAATGTGCAGGCAGCGGCAGGCAGCTCCATTTGGGTGCTGCAATGCCTCGCAGACAAAATTAGGCAGCCTGCGGGCTGAAGCAAGCCTTCCTGGGCATAAGCAGATGCCAGTACAGAGACGAGTCGGGTGCAGGTGGCGTGGAATCAAGCAACGCACCTTGCGCCGTGCTCGCCGCAGCTGCTGCGCCACCAAGTACATGAAGCGCTGGAGATTGAGCGTCTGGGCATTGTTGTACACTGCACCCAACGGGGATGGACAGGAAGGCGTGCAACCACAATGAGATGGGTGCTGAGCGCAGTGCGCTGCCGTGCGACCGGCCAGAGACGGCAACAGTGTGTGCCGTCGGCACTGCGCCACGCCACGCAGCTGCCCGGCCACGCACCCAGATCTGCGCAGTGTGGCCGGATCTCGCGCTCCACCTCTCCTGGGTCCAGACGGCTGAGTGGTGAGGTGTACGTGAGCAGCTGCTGCCACTCGGGCGCGTCCAGCGGCAGCGGCGTCGACCCGCTCAGCGCCGCCACCACCCGCAGGCCGGCCGCCGCGTGGGCGCTGGTGGTGCTTCCCATGGCGCCGCCTGGGCTCTCTGGCGTGCGTCACGCTGCTCAGGAGCACGCGATCACTCACTGCGCTGGTGGTTAGAGCTGGTGTTAGTGCGTTGAGCAAGAGCGGGACTCAGTGATCATCAACTGGTTCGACACAGTCGCACGAATGCACAGAGCCGGTGCCTGCCAGGCCTGCTGCGCTGGCATGAGCGGGCGTAGCTCAAACCTGTCGGAGCTTGCGGCACGTGCATTTGGCGCAGCTTGCCAACTTCTCGCTTGTTTCTGCAGCGAACAGGCTGCCGGCTGTGAGCGCCGACCTTGCCTCTTAAAAATGCGCCCCCTTGCGGCACTCGTTACGGCAATGGACGGCTGAGACACCCGGCAGAGTGAATTGGCAGCGAGAGACGACATGGTGGGTACTGCACGTGTGACCAGGCGGGTGGGAGCACAGCGGCACCGGTACGCCCGCCGTGTGCCCCTCCGCCGTGAAAGCGGCGAAACTTACTATTCCATCCCTCCTGCGTGGCCCGTGAGCTGCGGTGAATCCGCCTCACAAGCCCACCCAGGGCTATCGACAAAGGCCCTGCGCTTGAATATAGCTGTCACGACGTGAGTACCCCTGTCACTACGTGAGTTACCGGTTCCCTGCGCTGCCGGCATGCCTCTCTGCAGTCGGGCGGAGGCGAAGCGGGGCTGAACGACTCGCTGCTGCAAACGCCCACGTGAGGGGAAATGGGATTTAAGGATGTGCTTGCCTGCGGGTGGTGAGGAGCAGGCCTGAGAGGGGCGCCGGGGGTGTGCGTGCCAGCTGGTATTGGGAGCAGGCTCGCGAGGGGGAGGGGCCCTGCCCTAGTGTGTGAGCGGACATCATGCTGTGGCGCAGCGCGAGGGTGCCGCAGCGTGGCACAGGCCAGCTGCTACCCTGGTGTGCCTGTGGTAGGACATGGGGGCCACTTCTCTTTGCGTCAGTTGTGCTCTCGTGCCATCCACTGCCATGCTGCCGAGAAAGAAACAACCCTCAACCGCCCAAATTGTGTGCAGCTATGTCCTGGCCATCGTCTTCTTCATCTTCCTCGCCCTGTCCTTCGCCTTTGAGCTGGTAAGAGCCCAGGGCAGCGGGGCGCCATGAGCTGCCAGGCTGGGTGCCTGTTGCTCTTCCACAAAGGGTGCCTGTAGCACCCAGGCAAGGGACGCAGGAGAAGCGGCACTGGCGGCAAACGGTGCGAACACCCGGCCAGGGCAAGCCAGCTCAGCGCACTGACGTTCATCACCACACACTCCGTCCCGCCCTCTCTGCAGGTCATCCACCACTCAAAGCACTACTTGAAGAAGCGAGGCCGCTATGGCATGGGTGAGCCGCGCCTGAACCACTACGCATTTGGGAAAACCTTCTCTGGCCCTTCGCCGGCCCTATGCCCACCCACCTGTTCTTCTTCTTCCTCTTCTTCTTCTTTTATAACCCTACCCTCCCTCTCAACCTGTTCAGCCCACACAATGGACCGGCTGTTTGTGTGCCACAGCTACCCTCCTGGGGTGTGTCTGTCTACCTGTACCCACATACACAGTTAGCTGTTAACCCCACATAGTCACAGCCTTCTCCCTGTCCTGCTCTGCAGCCAAAGCGGCGGACGAGCTCGTGCCGGGGCCGACCCTCCTGTGTGTGTGTGTCATATTTACCACGTCCCTGCACACCACTCCTGCCTTACCTCTCCATCTCTGCAGCTCAAGCGGTGGACAAGCTTGTGCTGGAGCTCACCCTGCTGGGCTTTGTGTCCCTCCTCCTCACAGCCTTCAGCGGCCCACTGGAGAAGATGTGTGGTGAGCGGGATTGAAAGGAGCACTCGGTGCCCAGGGCTGCCCATGCTTGCTGGCCACCTGCCTGTCCTGATACACTGTGGCGGAACATCCTCCACTGCCGGGCCAGCGTGGCACGCCACCGCCCTCATGCTGCCAACCAGCCGGCCTCTGAATCTGGCTACTGGAAGCCCCCATATGTGTGTGTGCAGCGGAGTACCCTCGCACGACGGCCGAATGGGCATGCCTGTCTGATTTGCTCAAACATTGAGGCTCGGTTGAAACCCCAAAATCTAAACTCTCCTCCATGCAGTCAACTACTCTGACACGATGGCTGACTGGACCATCTCTTCCAACATCAAGGGCTGCCCCTGCTGCCTGGCCCACACACAAGGCGTCACATACTGCGCACAGGTGCTGCCGCTGCCGCCGCCTGCAACTGCTGCCGTTGCTGCCTGCAATTGCTGCTGTCTACAACTCCTGCTGCTGCTGCCTGCAAGTGCTGCGGGGACTGCTGCTGCCGCTGCTGCATGCAATTGCTGCCGTTGCTGCCTGCAATTGCTGCTGTCTACAACTCCTGCTGCTGCTGCCTGCAAGTGCTGTGGGGACTGCTGCTGCCGCTGCTGCATGCAATTGCTGCCGTTGCTTCCTGATATTGCTGCTGTCTACAACTCCTGCTGCTGCTGCCTGCAATTGCTGCTGCTGCCGCTGCTGCCTGCAAGTGGTGCTGCCGCTGTCGCTGCTGCTGATGCTGCTGTCTGCAAGGGCTGCTGCCGCTGTTGCTGCTGATGCTGCTGCCAGCAGTGCAACTGCTGCTTCTGCGGCTGTGGCCACGCGTGCTTGGTGGCAGCATGCAAGCGAGGCTGATCTGGAACAGCGACCGTGTGCACTGCCGTGCCTGCAGCTGGTTGCTTGGGGCGTGCATTGCTCTCCCTGCTGCTGTTCTCGCCTGCAGCCACACACCGCACTGGCCCCTTCCCCAACCAAGCGTTCCTCCCAAGCCGCCTGGCTTTGGTTGCAGATGGAGCACGAGTGCCTGTTCAACACCACGAGCCGGAAGCCGTACTGCGACTGCGCGGCCACGGGGACTGCGGGTGAGGGGGGCGGGTGGCGGCGGCGGGTGGGGGGCAGTACAGAGTCGGACAGAAGCTGTGTTGTGCCGTGGGCAGGGGCGACCAAGGGGGCTCTGCACCCAGAGGCCAGCCTGAAGCCGCTAATTGGAGCCGCGTGACTCACGTGCTGTCACATTGTTCCTGCAGCCTACCAAGATGAGGGGTATGAGGCCTACATGGAGGCACGGCCTGATGAAGCAGAGCAGTGCGTGGTGAGCTGCAGACTTTTTCGGAGTTCTTGTGTAAACTCGAAAACAGCAAACGATTGCTGGGGTTTAGTGACCTGCAGCAGCCGCCGGTGTGCGCAGCCAGGACCCTGGGCGGTGCCCCTGCCTGAACTTAGCTTGCTGCATGGATCGCCCCCTAAGCAACGTCTCCTTTGCTCGAGTCTGGGCAATTATATTCGAAGGAGGACGAGGCTCGCTGCCCTCACTTGCTATGTTGAAGCACTGCCAGATGTCACGCCCGGGACGCACTGCCACAGGCTAACCGTCTTCTGCCCCCTGTCTTCCTCCTGCCCCCCCCTGCAGCCGTATGTCAAGGACGAGGCCCGCTTCTTCCAGAACATGGCGCTGAGCACCGTGGCCTCCTTAGCAGGTGGGGCATCAGGAGGGTGCCAGGTGGCGGTGCTGCAAGCCTGGCACATACGGCTTTGGACAGCAGGTGGAGGTTGTGGAGATGTAGTTTAGGAGGTGGAGATCATGGTGAAGGCTGGTGGTCATGGGCGGTGGTGGCACCGGCTGGCAACTTGAAGCTGGTACATGCAGCCACTGCATGTGCCACGTGCCACCCGCACCACATTGCTCATGCACCAACATGTGTGCCCCCCCCCCCCCACCACCACCACCACAACCACGGCACACACACCAACCGCGCCCGGCCCCCCACACGCCCTGCCTTGCCTTGCAGACTTCCGCAACGTGAGCGTTGCCGACCTGTGCACCAACTTCACCGAGGAGGGAGTCCAGTGGATTGACGAGTCAATTGACTGGTGAGGTGTGGTGGTGAGGTCCTGTTTGGATAGGGGTTGCCGGTGCAATGGAGGGTCCCGATTGGATAAGGTAGGGGTGTCGTGCAGGTGCAATGGGACTTGCATTCGAGTGCTTACTGTCTTCACCACTGAGGCGATTGACTGGTGAGGTTCCTGCGTGTGCACGGCACGGAATGACTTGGTCTAGTTGAAATGCTGCGGGTGGAGCTGTGGTGCAGAGCCCGCAAGGGACGCAGCTCAAGGCCTGCGGCCACCAGTGCAGGGCAGCTGAGTGGCAGCTGCGTCGCACCTGCATGCCCCTATCAATAAGTCAGGGTCGCTGAGCTGGCGCCACGTCACCGCATTTCCTCGCTGCCCACCCTTGCTGTGCAGGGAGGACTCGTTGGAGGAGCTTGAGGAGGGGTGGCGGCGGCGGCTGTTGAGTGGTCGCGAGACTGCCGGCAATGTGGGCGGCCAGGCCGGCACGCCACGGCGGCTGCTGAGCGCCGGCATCCAGGGCGGCAGCGAGGTCGGCGGCGAGGAGGGGCCCTCCGACCCAATCGAGTTCTGGCTCAACCAGCGGTCCAGCGAGGAGACGCAGCTGCACGTGCTGTCCCGCCTCAAGATGTTCAAGTGCACGGGCCCCTTCCTCTCCTCCTCCTGCCGAGATGGCCAGGTCCTGGTCATCAGCGAAAACGCGCTGCACCAGGTGGGGTCACCAGCCGGGGGCGGTGGGGGTGCTTGGGGCAGTGCCACAGTGGTGTTGGGGGAGGAGGGGGCACAACACGCAGCAGGGGGGCAGCGGCCTACTGCCCTTGGCCTGCTGCGCTGTGCTGCCAGGCACGGGTGTATTGCTCAAGCGGGGCCATCTCCCACCTCCCAGGATGCTCACTGTGCTGTGCGCACACGTACCTGCCAATGGACGTACCGCGCTGTGCGTGCTGTGCTGTGCCCACCCTGCCCGCAGATGCACATCTTCCTGCTCCTGTTCAAAGGAGCATCTCCCGCCACAAAGTGTCCTGCTCACCATGCTGCGCATGCTGTACCATGCTCACCCTGCCTGCAGATGCACATCTTCCTCTTTCTTGTGGCCATCTTCCACGTGGCAGTGTCAGGTAAGCAGGGGGATCAGTTCCAAGGGTGCTGAGGCAGCCTGTTTGTGTGTGTAGGAGACATGCTTGGCTGCAGTGGCTCGTCCTCACTTGCCGCCGGCAGCCGGCCCTGGCACATGCACCCCGAAACGCAGCCCCCAGCCAACCAGCGCCACTTCTCGCCGCCACCTGGCCCCTGCTGCTGCTGCCCCCGATCGCCCCTGCTCGTGCTGCTGCCGGCTGCCCCTGCATGCATGGCCCTCCCATCTGCCCACCCACACTCAAACCTCCTCCTGTCCTGCCCGCACAATATGCCCTGCAGTGGCTCAGATAGTGATGGGGCGCCTGAAAATCCTCATGTGGCGTGGCTGGGAGCAGCAGGCGCAGGCGGCCGCCGCCGCCGGGGACCCCGACGCTTTCCTGCCGCGCCCCGACGCGCTGGGCACGCTGAGCTTCCGAGCACAGCGTGGCCACAGCAGGGCCTCCCAGGCTGCGGTACCCGTTGGCGGCGCACCCACTCCTGGAGCCAGCGCAGCAGCCAACGGCGGCGGCAGTCAGCCACTGGGGGCCACATCATCGGATATTGAGTCAATTGCGGCCGCCCCAGAAGGATCAAAACCCGGCGGCTCAGGCGGCTGGGCGGGCGCCTGGTCACTGCTCAAGCGCGGCACCCGCCGTGTGGGCAAGCGCTGGCGGTACCGGCGGGCTCACATGTCCAGCACCTGGCACTGGCTGGCGGAGCTGGGCATCTGCCTGCTGCAAGCCCTGTCGCCCCGCACAGGTGAGGCGGGGCGGGTGCTTGCTTGTATCTAGGTGCTGTGCCATGTCTTCTCCTTAGCCTGCTCCACTGCTGCAACACCCTGTCGCCCCGCACAGGTGAGAGGGGCGGGTGGGCTGAGCTGTTGCTGACATGCCAGCACTGCTGCATCAGGGTGGCTGGCGGCAGCGGGCCGCTGTGTGCTTCACGCCCCCTCCCCACGCACACATTTCTCTCCTGCCCTGCCCTTCCATGCCCTTCCTGTACTGGTGCAGCCATGCCATCCAACTAGTTTGCCCGTCTCCTCCCTGCCCCACACAGTGACCCGCTCCAACTACCTCCTCATGCGGGAGGCCTGGGTGGCCAGCCTGCCGCCGGCGCCGCCATCAGCGTGCCCGTCGCACACAGGCACTGCACTGACAGGGGCAGCCACTGGGGCTCCAGAACAGCAGCGGGAGCAGCAGCAGCAGCAGCATGGAGTGCAGCAGCAGCAGCAGGCGGGGGGGAGCGAGGCGGGGCAAGCCGCGTGCAAGGGCAGCGATGCCAGCATCGGCAGCGGGAGTGGCGCAGGTAGCGCCGCCGGCGTGCTGCCGTCAGCAGCCCCCCAGCCCGACTTTCTGAAGCACCTGTTGGACTGCTTGGAGGCGGACCTGCCCTCCTTTGTGGGGCTCAGCGTCGAAATGGGGGTGAGTTGCTGACGAGGCAGAGCTGCCGCTCATCTGCGGGATGTGTCCACACTGTGTTGTCAATTGTGGCGTGAGCATTTGTTCTATTGGGGTGGCTGCGGGCTGGCTGGACTTGCAGCTAAGGCAGTGGGATGGTGTGTGGTGAATGGCAGTGGGCAAGCTCGGTGCTTGGGTAGAGCACTGTCTGCCTGCCCGTGCCGCTGCTGCCTGCCCTCCCTCTCTGCTCCTGCCTGCCCGTATGGCTCGCCTTGTTTACCCAACCAGCCAGCCAGTCCTGCACTTGCCTTGCTCTTCACACAGCCAGTCAGCGCCGCTTGAGTTATTGCCGGTTTCCCACACCGCGCACTCCCTGCGGCCCCGTGTGCCCCAGCAGTGAAGCTACTGCCCGCCCTACACTCACGCCCGCTGCTCGCCCGGCCCGGCCCCCTTCCCGCAGGTTGTCGCATGCGTGATGCTGCTGCTGGCCGGCCTAGGATGTGAGTGCGCCGCCCTTGCTTTCTTCCATGCGTCTCTCTTTCTTGCTTACTTTCCAGCGGCATGGCACGCTGCCGACTAGCGGTAGCACAAGTGCACCCTTGGGTGTGAGTGGTCAGCCATTTTTTCTCTTTGTTTGAGCCGGGCGCAAGCCAGCAAGCCCCCGGTTCTTGCCTTGCGTTGTGCCCTGAAGCCGCATCCTGCCAAAAGTCACGGTACTGCCCACCCGCCCTGCAGCCTGGGTCGGCCCGCTGTTCCTCATCGTTGCCTCTGTCAAGCTCCTCATCGCCAACGTCACCCTGGTGTTCATGCTCAGGGAGAGCTGCCGCGGAGGGCGGCCCGCAGGGCTTGAGAAACGGGTGAGGGCAGAGGCTGGGACAGGATGGCTTAGCGCAGGGCAGGGCACGGGCAGGGCTGGACAAACGGGTGAGGGCCGAGGCTGGGTGCCACAGCTGACTCACCTGCCTACCGCCTCTGCCTCTCCGCCCGCCTCCTCCTCAACATGTGATGACAAAGAAGTAGGCTAAGGTTCACTTACCCACTGACCGTGGCGCGCCCTTCCCGCAGTGGTGGCGCAACCCCCGGTTGCTGCTGGGCGTCCCCATCCGCATGATACTGTTCCTCTGCTCCTACGTCTACGCCTCCCTCGTGTTCTTCGCGTGGCAGGTGGGTGCCCCATGCACAGCGCAGCCCAGCGTGCAGTACAGCATGTGTAGCACAGCGTGCATAGCACAGCGTGCAGCACAGCACAGCGCAGCACATGAGGGCACATCATAGCACGCCCACGGGCCTTTACTCGACATGAGGCTGCACTTCACTCAGCCATAGCTCCAGCTTGCTTGTCGTTCCCGTCTGGGGCGAATGCATTTTCCGATGCCCCGCAGCATGCACAGCACACCACTCTCTGGTGCCGCACATCAGCCCTACCGCTACCGCCCCTCATACCCCGCTTGCCCCTGCCTTGCCCCTGCCAACCATATGCCTTTGTTGTGCAGTTTGGTTCGAGCTCCTGTTTCTTCAAGTCTGACTCAAACAGCATCTTTGGCATCTGGTGCGGCTGGGGCGGGAGCGGTGTGTGTTCGTCGAAATGGGGGGGGGGGGGGGGGGGGGGGGGGGGGGGGGCTGTCGGAGCCCCCGCCCACCCTAACCCCAGTCTGATCCAGCCCAGCCCAGCCCAGCGCAGGCACGCCGCATGCTGTTATCCCAAGCCGCTGGCCGCCGCCCGCCTGCACCCCTTCTGCGCCCCGCTCTCCGAGTCACCCTTCCATGCCGTCTCCCCTCTGTCCCGCCTTCCTTGGCCACTTTGTTTTGCAGGGTTCCCCCCATGGTGGGTGCAGCCGTCGTGACCGCTACCCACCCCTTGCCCACCCCCTCCCGCCCCTGCTGCTGTCCTCTCTCTCGCTGCCCCTCCATGGCCCCTCCATGGCCCCTCCATGGCCCCTCCATGGCCCCTCCTTCCTTCCCTGCAGGGGCCTCCCCTGGTGGAGTGGCCTCGTCACTGCCGGCCTCATCCTGCTGTGGATCAGCCTCATCACCATCCCCACCTTCTCTCTGGTGGTGCACACACACGTCACCTCGGCGGCGGCCCGCCAGGCGCACCAGGATGCAGCTTACGACCACCTGGGCCGTGTGAAGGGGTCTGAGCACCACAGCCAGCACCACAGCGGGAGCATCTCGATGCTCTTGGATGTGTGGGGCAGCGGCGAGGGCAAGGGGCATGAGCAGCCGGCAGCTGCCCTGCAGCCTCGGGGGTCAGAGGTGGTGGTGGTGGAAGCAGGCGCTGGGAGCGGCGGGTCGAAGGCGCTGGCGCCAGCGGAGACGGCGCGCACAGCAAGCGTGCACACGCAGGCGGCCCAATCGGCAGGTCTTGCAGCAGCAACAGGGGTGGCGGCCCCGCAGGCCACAGCTGCAGTGGGCGCCCTGTCAGCGCCAGGGGGTGCGCCGCCAGAGCTGCTGGCTGAGCTGGCGTGGCTGCGTGCCAGGGTGGCACAGCTGGAGCACCAGGCCGGGTGCCAGCCTGCTGATGCCAGTGGCGGCATCGGGAGTTGAATAGGCACCGCCGCAGTCAGCACTGTTACTGATCGTGGCCCCGGGGACACAGGCAGTGGGGGCCTGACGTGATGTGTGTTCTAGCGCTGCCAACATGTGCCTGTCCCTTCTGCTGCCTCACTCTATGTACTTGCACACATTCCTTGCCTCTCATCTGATGCATCCGGCCCAAGCTACCAACCTTCCCAATTGTCTAAGCCTTGCAGCAATCTTCTGACTCGTCGCCCTTCCCTCTCACAAGCCTCCACTTCTGCTCCCCTTGGCCTACCCATGGGGGCCTACCCACGTGTGCTTCAGCAGAATACAATACCGCTGAATTGCAAGTATGCTGTAACTGGAAAGCATGGCAATGTTTAGCTGCAGGCAATGCAGCCTCCTTGAGGGTGAAGGTGGGAGGACAGGGAGCGCCGAGGTTGCAGGCCAAGAAGTCGATGGGATGAAGGGGGACAGAACTCACACGCCTGCTGGCCTCCACGTCCGCGCTGCAGGCGCCGCGTCAGCACCCCAGCTGGCCAGCTGGGCACTCGACACAGCCGCTGCTTGCTGCAGCTCTGCAACAGGTGGCAGCAGTACGCCTGCCTCCACCAAATGGCTGGTGCCTGTCAGTCTCCACTTCCTTGTGTGACCTGACGCCCCCTGTTTGTTGAAACATCCACGTTATCTTGCAGGCCGAGCCGCCCTTTCCCTTCCGCTGTACTGACCGGGCTGGCGCTGCCAAGGGCGGCGGTTGCCCACCCTCATGCCGCCACCTGCTGCAACAACCACCCGCCTGCGCGCCCCTTCCGAATGCTGACGATCAATTGCACTTACAGACGGCGAGATGTGAAGGGGAGGCACAGGGTAGCGGCGGGCAAATGAAATGCTGCTGCGTGCTGGGCCAACCACTGCTAGTGTACACAAGGGGAGGCGGGGAGGGAGAAAGGATCGCACCCCCTGAGGGACGGGAGAACTGGGGGGCCCGGGGCGGGTGGGGGTAGTGGCACAGAGCCAGCCGCACGGCTCCCACACCGCACCGCAGCAGCAGCGGCGGGTGGGAGCGTGCCGGGCAGGCGGTGGGCTGCGCTGCCACGGGGGCTAGTGTACAACGGGGGTGCAGCGCCGCGGCCGGCGCTGCGCCAGGCACGCCGGGGCGCGTGGGGGGGCGGGCGAGGGGAAAGAGCGAGGTGCCTGCCTGCTGGGCTGGCGGCTCAGGAAACAAGTCTACAAGGCGTGCGTGAGGAAGGCAGGCAGCGTGGGTCATGAAAAGGAGGGGCGGGGAGACGCTGAGAGGGGCGGAGCGGAGCGGAGTGGAACCGGGGGTAGGAGGCGGAAGCTCCTGGAGGGGTCAGGGTGGGGCCATGTGTTGCGTGCCGAGAGCCAGCCACGCCGGGTGATGCGACAAATAGCAGGTGGGATGCGCGGTGCTGACGACATCAAAGGAAGGGGGTGGGGTGGGGCAGCGAGCGAGGGAGGGTCATGCCTTTCTTATCTTCAGAGGGCATCGCAGGAGGGCGCTGAGAGCGGAGCGCGGACCGGCTCAGGAAGCCGCAACCAGGGGGAGGGCTCATGGGTTTGGGGGGTCCAGGGACGTGGCAGGCGGCCGCCAGCGGGCCAGAGCAGCACTGGCCAAGCACGCCGCTTGGGGCCAGGGCTGGCTGGGCCGCGGGCGTAAGCGGATGTGTGGCTGTGCAGCCGTGGCGCGTCGGCGCTGGGGGCGGTGCCGTCACCACCGTTGGTGGCGGTGGTGCCGCCAGGTTTTGAGCGAGCCTGAGGGCTCAGGGCCAGTCCAGCACCTGCGTGGTCACAACGCTGCCCCCCTCCTCCTCGCTCTCCGTCTCCATCTGGCGCTCCCCATCCATGTCGTCCTCGTCCCGCTGCAGGCAGGCAGGCACAACGCACATACATGGGTGGGGGAGGCAGTCGGTGCACAGGAGGGCAAAGGAGTCCCCGGCTCTGTAGCCACGCCACACTCTCCTTTCGGGGGCACGCAACCCCTGCTGCTGCACGCATCTTCCTTTCCCCGCCACCTGGCCGGACACTCTGCGCCGCACACAGCTTCTTCAGTACCCAGCCAGCCAGCCAGCCCCCCTCACACACACACAAACATCCCTGTGCCCCGCCCCACCTGGCCGGACACGCGGTCCTCCGCCGCAAACAGCTTCTTCAGGTTGACAAAGGAGAGCTGGGAGAGGTCGCGCACCACCAGGTCGGCGGCGCTCAGCTCGTACACGGGGTGCCGCCCCGCAAGCGCCACGCACTTCATGCCCACCTGTGTCACGGAGGAAGCACGAGGGTACATTTAAAGGGGTGGGGGTAAAAAACGCCAGCGCCACACGCTGCATGCCCAACCGCATGGCGAGATGAAGATGAAGCGAGGGTTACAAGAGGGGTGGGGGTAAAAGAGAGGGGCTAGGAGAATGGTGGGAGGAGGCCCGGGCACAAAAGGTTGCCAGTGCTGCAGCAACCCTCTTCAGTGGGCCTGCTCAACATGATTATGCAATGACGATGATGATGCTCAGCTGAGCCCACCCCGTCAAATCAACCCACCTCGTGTGCTGCCTCGATGCTGAGGTTGGAGCTGCCGATGACGACGCAGCGCACCGGGGGCCGCTGCATCCTCTGCAGGCGGCGGGAGGCGCCCAGGCAGGCAGGTAGGCAGGCAGGGACGAGCTGGGTGGGGCGGCGTGGTGCTAGGAAGCAAGGGGCCGGGCGCAGGCACAGGCGTAAGCCCCAGCAGCTGTACACAAACCAGTTATTGGGCGCTTGCCAAGCCACCCCATGCGGCGCCGCCGCCAGCTGCCGCCTGGAGCCGCGGTCAGAAGGGGTGCCCCACCCGGCCCACCCGCCGCCAATGCGTCCCCCCTGCCTGGCCCCTTGCTGCCATCCTGGCTGCCGCCCTGCCTGGCAGCCTGGTTAACAGCTTAGCTTTCTCCCACCTGCGCTGCATACAGGTAGCCCTCCGGGTCGGGCTTCCCCCGGTACACGTCGTCTGCCGTCACGATGGCGTCAAACCGGGAGGCCAGCCCCGCCTGCTCCAGTGCCGGCAGCACGCGGCGCTCGGGCGCGGAGGAGACCAGCGCCAGGGGCGACGAGTTGCGCTGCGGGGTGGGCGTGGGCGGTGCAGTGAGATTGGAAGTGGTGAGGCAGCGTTGTGGGGAGAGGAGGGGCCAGCACGCGGCGCCCAAGCGTGGAGGGCACCAGAGGAGCCCCTTGTTGCCACCCCAGGCGATGGCCAACAGCAGGCAACTGCACCTGCAGTATGTCCACCGAGCTGCTCCACCCCAGAAGAGCACCATGAGCTTGCTCTCACCTGCGTCCTGTGCCCGCCTGCCCTTGCACTGCCCTCTGTTTCCACCCCAGGCGCTGCGTGCGGCACCCAGGCAACGTCACCTGCAGTATGTCCATCAGCTGCTCCACCCCGGGGGCACCATGGGCTTGCTTTCCCCTTCCATTCCTGCACCACCTGCCCCCACCCTTTATTTGCCACCCCAGGTGGCAACCTCACCTGCAGTATGTCCATCAGCTGCTCCACCCCGGGGGGCACCATGGGCTTGCGCCCCCCCAGCAGCTCCATCAGTATCTCCTCCCGCCGTCCCGCCAGCCGCCGCGCCTCCACCGGGTTGCGCGTCCAGTTGAACACCTCGGTGACGACCTGGGGGCGGGACGGTGGCGTGGGGGTGGGTGCACGGTCGGTGGGATGACAGCGCGAGAGGTCCTTCCTCAGCACCCACAATGTCAAACGGCTCCTGCTGTCAATGGTTTTCTCCCCTCTTCACACACCCGAGTGCCCAAGTTGAGCCCCAGCTAACCCACCCTCCCTCCCTGCCGGCCCGGCCCACCCACCCTTGCACCCACCCACCCACCTGCTCGTTCTTCATGCCGCGCGCCTTCTTCAGCGCCCACAGCGGCGGCGGCGTCTTGCCCTCCTCCGCCGCCAGTGCCTGCCAGGACCGCCCGCCATCGCCGCACTCGTACTCTATGCACACCCCATCCAGCTCAAAGATGGTGCCAAACCAGGCGGTGCCCAGCCGCTCCATGCGCTGCAGCGGGTTGGCCAGGTTGATGTCGTCTGCCACGCCCTCTACGTTGCGCGGTAGGGGCCTTAGCCCGCCCAGGGAGGTGGAACTGCTAGAGGAGGAGGCCGGGGAGGAGGGGGCGCTGGTGCTGGTGCTGCGGCCGTAGCCGGGGCCTTGCGGGTCGGTCTCCGTCGGCGGCCCGCTGTCGCCGCGCTCCCACGGCGGCAGCTGACGCGGCACGCTGGCGGGCAGCGCTGCTGGCGCGGGACTCGACAACGAGCGAAGCCGCTGGGAAAGAGGCGGCTTCGGCCGCGCAGCCAGCGGCTCGGAGCGACCGGCCTGGGGCCTCCGCGGCGTAGCGCCCAGGCCTGCGCCTCGCAGGCCCCAGGCTACGCTACTCGCAGCCATGGGCGGTTCTGGCGGGTGGAGAGGTTGGCTGGTTGGGGAGTGAGGCGGGGTTGAAGGTGAGCGACTTGTGAGGGGCAGCTGAACCGCAGGCCTTCGACAGTGGGTGATCACGCGAATATGTGGTAGGAAGGGTGGTTGGGGGCGGGGGCGGGGCAGGAGCTGGAGGACTACCCCTTCCCGCCGCCGGCTGGCATGCTCTGCTGACTGTGCCGGCCGGCCTTTCCATTACCCCACCTGCTCACCGCGCTGAGACCCCTACCCGACTGCTTTGTTGGTTCATTGCAGTCTTTGAGTACGGTTCTTGTGCTCATAGCTGGCAGAGGGCACACCGTCAGACCGACGCGTAACGGTTGTGCAGTAGACACTGTCTAGTGAGGGCAGGCAGTAGTCGTGAGCCCAGGACACAAGCGGTGCTGCAAACCTTGGTTACATTCGAAACGAATGGACACAACAACCATGTTTCGCCAGAACCAAACAGGCGGATTACAAGTGACCGCAGGGCGCCGGCAACGTCACTGGCGTGGGCAGCCTACTGGTCGGGGGGTGGTGCCTGCTCCGCCTGCTGCTGCTGCTCCTCAGCTGGCGCCGCGCCGATGCCCACCTGTGCCAGTGCCTTGGCCAACATCCGAGCCAGGCCCTTGGGAGACACCTGAATCACGCGCGGGCCCGCCCTGGCTGGCCTCACAGCCCCGCTGCTGCTGGCCGCACCGCCTGGCGAGGGGCCCGCCCCGCTAGCGCCGCTGGTCAGAGCCGCTGCCAGCGCTGCTGCCAGAGCCGATGCATCCACGCTGCCCGCCCCGCCAGCTGGCGCTCCGTTGCCGCCAGCGCTTGCAGGCGCAGCTGTGGGCGCAGCCGTGGGAGCGGCTGCCGCAGGCGGTGCCGCTGCCGCAGGCGGCGACGCGGTGGCAGCGCGGCGCTCGGCAGCGGCGGCGGCGGCAGCAGCCGCCTCTGCCTGCTGCAGCGCCTGCTGCAGGAAGGCGCGCACGCGGGGGAGCTCCTCTGGGACTTCGGAGAGCAGCAGGACCGGCTCCCCAGCCTCCATCATCTCCCTGCGGGAGGGTGAGTGGAGCAGAGGCCGGAGGGGCAGGTATGGAAAGGGCATGGTAGAACGTTGACGGGCGGCAGGGGCAGGAAAGCACCCTTGGCCGCCATAACGCCCTCCCACCGCTCAGCCATGCGGCATATGCAGTTTGCATCCCAGGCCTTGGCCCCACTGGGGGGGCGCTTGCAGTTTGCATGCCAACCTTGCCCTGCTGGGGCTCCATTCGTATCCGATTCCTACATGCGTGCCCTGCCCCTTCCGGGCCCACCTGAACCCCAGCGCCGCCATGCACTCCTTGCCGCCCGCCCGGCAGCCCAGCTTGGACTGGAAGGCGGGGTTGCTGAGCTTCACACGCCGGTACTTCTCCTCCCCTGGGTGGTCCAGCACGTTGCTGCTCATGAAGAAGGGGGGAGAGGGCGGTGGGGCTGGGGGAGGGCAGCGTGAGGGGCTGGGCCTGGGGCAAGGTCATTGGTACCCCTTGTCCCACAGGTGGTGCAGCACACTTTGTGCTGCTGCTGTGGCGGAGGGGCAGGAATGCGGCGAAGGCAGGGGCAGGGAGGGGAGGGCCGTAACTGTCCCACACAGCAGCAGCAGCAGCAGCAGCAGCGGCAGCACAGCGCACCCAACAAAGAGGACCAGCGTCTTGGCGGCCGCCACAAACTCTGCAAACGTGCAGCCCTGCTTCACATGCCCCAGCGCCGTGGCGAGGGACATGGCCATGGGCCCAGGCCCGCTGCCGCTTGCACCGCCGCCGGCCGCCGGGCCCAGCTGGGCCAGCTGCTCCTGAATGGCG
Organism: Micractinium sp. NFX-FRZ; assembly: GCA_029339195.1. Classification (NCBI taxonomy): domain Eukaryota; kingdom Viridiplantae; phylum Chlorophyta; class Trebouxiophyceae; order Chlorellales; family Chlorellaceae; genus Micractinium; species Micractinium sp. NFX-FRZ. Next base: position 122,834 of record JAPTJF010000073.1, on the reverse strand, counting down.
CGGCGCAGCCCCGCCTGGTCTGCCCCCACCTTCTCCGCCACCTTGCGCTGGCTCCTGCGGCGGTGTGGGGGGGGGGGGGGGGGGGGGGGGGGGGGGGGGGGGGGGGAGGCGAGTGGGGAGGGTGACGAGGCATGAGGGGTGAGCGGGGGAGTGGCCGGGGCACAGCCACGATGTGTGCAGGCGCAGTCAGCCATGCCGTGGACATGGAGAGGGTGCTAGGTGCAGGCAGCTAACCTCAACAGCTGGCACCATTCTGCCCACCCGCCCTGCCCGCGACGTTCTGCCCAGTCACCCTGCCCGCAATGTGCTGCCCTGCCTCCCTCTCGGCCCGCCCACAGCGCGCCCAGCGCAGGAGGCGGCGCACCGGTACAGGTGGAAGGTGGGGAACCCTCGGATGCCGCTGGACTGGGCCAGAGCCTGGTTGGCAGCAGTCTGCTCACAGTCCACCTGTTGAGTGGGTGTGTGGTGGCAGGGCGCTGGGGTGGTGTGCCAGGGAGATGAGAGTACTTGAGGGGACAGGGGCGGACAGGCAGCTGTTACGCGGACAGCGGGCAGTGCGCAGCGGAGGCTACTGTGCCGCAAGCTGCTGGGGCCAAATGGCGAGGCAATGCCCGCCCACCGTGATCCTCTGCGCCTGACGTCTCTGCACAACATGTACGCACACGCTGCCTGCTGAGCAAGCGACCTGCATCCCACCACCGCGCTGATTTCTCACCTTGATCACCGCCAGCCGGCCGCGATGCTCCGTTGCCAGCTGGTGCAGCACGGGCAGCATCATCCTGCACGGGCCGCACCATGACGCGGAGAAGTCAACCAGCACCAGCTGCAGGGGGGGCCAGGCGGGGGAGGAAGGCAGGGGGTGAGTGAGAGAGCAGGCGGCAGCCTGCCGGCAGGTTGGCAAGCGGCAGGTGATGCATCAGGAGGCCGAGAAAACCACCAGCGCCAGCTGCAAGGTGGGGGTCGGGACAGGAGGGCAGGCGAGAAGGGGCAATGGAGGGTAGTAGTGGTCAGCGGCCCAAGAGGCAGGGCAGTGCAGCAGCAACGGGCAGAGCAAGCCGGACTCAGGCGCAGCTCACGTGCTGCCCCCCGCAGTACACCCACCATGGCAGCGCCACAAACCACGCCCGCCTCCTGTCCACTCACCCTTCCGCTGCCCCCCTGCCCGCTTACCTGGTTCCTGCGTGCCGCCCCTGACAGGATGGTGTTCAGCTCGGTTGATCCCATGGTCAGGTTGTGCACCCCGCCATCAGCAAAGTTGTCGGACGACGCCATGGCTGCTGTGTGCCCGCAACCGAACTTGCTGCACGCCCACTGACGGCTGCGTGCTGCTGCTGTAAAGGCTTAAAATGCTACGCTGAGACCGGTACTGGTGAGCTCAGTGGTAGCGCTTTGGGAGGATTAGAGGGGAAGGCGCTCAGTACTTGATTCCGCGCTTTGCCAGGTCAGCCTTGGCTCGCGCAATGTCCTGCAGCAACACGAGGCACGCGCGGGCCGGCGGGAAGTTCACTGAGCGGGGCGCTCAAGTGCGGAGCTGATTATGCCTGCCCATCTGTCGAGCTGCCATGCCCCCGCCCGGCAGCCGGAGAGAATCTCGTCAACACGGGGCCCCGCCTCTTTGGTACAGGTAGTGCCAAAATTTCAACAGTAAATTACAGCCTCCAATCACAACCAACCCCACGTGATGTGCGTGCCAGCCATCCCCAGCCACACACAGCGTGAGGCACGCAGACGCACGCCGTTGCTGCCCTGATTGTACCCCTGCTGGAACGCTTGCCCCCCTGCCACGCACACCTGCTGCAGCAGCTCTGCTTCTTCGGGCACGGTGCGGAATGTGACCACTCCAAACACCAGTGCGGCGGCCAGGTATGCAGCAAAGAGGACCGCAGCAGCCAGCGGAGCCTGCACATGCAAGGGTGGGACGGGGAAGGTTGGCAGAAGGTAGGGTCCTTGCAGGGGGCAGGCGAGGCGGGCCGACAGCGGGCTGGCCACACGCGCAGAAGGCGGTTCCGGCAGCGGTGCCCGCTGCGGTGCCAGCCGCTGACTGGTGCCCACCCACCAGCAGCACGACGGTCCTGGCGGGCTCCTCGGTGGTGCGCTGCAGCAGCGCCACCCAGGCAGCGACGATCACAGCCGCGAAGCAGGCCAGGCGGGTGATTCGGAGCATAGAGGAGAGGTCTCCCCTAGGGATGTTCGCCTGGGGAGGATCCGGCACACCCCTGATGTAATCACCACGCTGCAATACAAGGGAGGGCCTGTGAGTGCAACTTTGCGCGCTGCTGGGCATGCTGTCGCAGAGACGACTTGGAACCGCTGTCGAGCAATGCAGCTGGAGAACCCATTTACAGATTTCTGCGGCGTGCCAGACCATCCAGCAGTTTGGGCGGCCCGGAGCGGCGACCACTGCCAAGCTTGTTGTCAGACACAAGCCCGAGGGCGCAGCACGCCCGAAGAGGTGATAATTGTCGGTGTATGTGCCCCTCTGGCCAACCTGTAGGGTGTACCGTCCAGCCCAGCAGGCAGACCGCCCGTTTTCAGAGCTTTTCCCGGTCCCTGTGGCTCGCAGGCCTTCGGCAGGAGCGTGCTGACACTGCAATCAGTTAGGCCGAGGCTCTTAGGGGCTGAGGCGGGCGCCCGAGCCGGCTGGCAGCGGTGGCGGCACTGTCGCCCATGGCGGCAGTGCAGACAGCGGGAGGCACTCCAGCTATGGCGGCAGCCACGCTGCGTCACCAAGTGCTCAGCTTCCGCATTCTGGAGCTGCAGAAGGTGGCGGAGCGCCTGGGCTTGAAGAAGACAGGTGGGTGGGATTGTCGTGGGCGCAGGCGAGGCCGGGGCGCAAGGTTGCGACGGCAAGGGGCGTGCCGTTGCTCTGGCGTGCGTCCCATCCTGGTCCAGCCCACTGCCTCGTGGGTCTCGAGCAGCACAGCTTGGACGCTACAATCTGCAATCCATGCTGCTGCTCCATGAACACCAGCCCTTTTGTTGTATCTGGCACCTTGCACCACCAGTGTGTGTGTTGCACAGCAGCCGTTGTGGCCCACACTTCTCGGCTGCCCCTCCCCGCTGCTCCATGCCCACCTGCAGGTCGGAAGGCGGAGCTGCAGAGCCGGGTGCTGGCCTACTTTGGACAGCTGGACCCCGCCAGCCAGGCTGCAGCAGCGCTGGGGCGGAGCGGGCCACCGCGCGCGCCACGCGAGCAGTGGCGCATCGAGCAAGCAGGTTGGGTTGGGCGGGCAGCTACGGGCGTTGCATTGGTTGGTGCCGGCCGCTGGGCATTCGCCTTAGTGCGTTGGGTTCTGCAGCTGACACCGGGCAGTCGGTTAAAGCATGTGGCAGCCTGCATGGCTGGCGCCTCTTCTGCAGGCTGTGGTCTGCCTGCGTGTGCTTGCACGCGCGGTTCCGCTCAACCTTTGCAGCTGCACTTCAGCCATCATGCGCCCTCGCCAGCCCTCATGCCCCCCAAACCAACCCTTTGCTGTTCTGTCCTGCCCCGCTGCCTGCCTGCAGCCAAGACTGTGAACGATGTGTACTGCCAGATGATGGGGCTGCCCGTCAATGCAGCCTCCGACCAGTCGGCCCACAGCACCCTGCAGCTGCCCGGACACCCAGGTGTCGGCGGCAGCGCAGCGGCCTACGCCAGCAGCGCAGCAGCGGGCGCCCACGTGGCAGGCATGGCAGCAGCGGGCCCACGCTACCCCCCCTACCCTGGCGCACCTCCCGCAGCAGCGGCAGCCGGCGCTGGCTTCCCTCAGCAGTACGCGCAGCCGCCGCCAGCGGCGCAGCAGCAGCAGCAGCAGCAGCAGTCGGCACTGCAGCGTGCGGCGCAGTACGCTGTGCAGCAGCAGTTGCAGCCACACCAGCAGCCGTATGGGGTGCCAGCCAGGCGCCTGAACGTGCGCTGCCTCTGTGGGGTGGTGGCGGAGCGAGGGCAGATGGTGCAGTGCCAGGTGTGTGGGTTGGGTTACCTCTGCATTTGTATGACACTTTGCATGTGGGCTGCATATTCACATGTGTGCACGTACTCGTCGATGCACGGCTTATGTGCATGCGTGCACGTGTTGGTCGATGCACCACTGCATACGTGCATGTGCGCACGTGAGAAGGGCATTGTCCCACGCTGCTGCCACATACTATGCCGGTACGTGGCCCGACACCCCGCCCTCCGCCTGCCCAGCACCCCGCCCCTCGCCTCCGCTGCGCTGCAGGGCCGCGGGTGCGGCATCTCCCAGCACGCCGACTGCGTGGGCCTCGGGTCGGAGCCTCGTGACAGCAAGGCGCTCACAGGCTTCCGATGCGAGCTCTGCAGGTGACCCTCCCTGCCGGCCGCTGCCCAGTGCGCGCTCTCTCTTCACCGCCTGCCTAGGGCGCTCTCCCTCTTCACCACAATCAGCCCATAAGGGCATTTGGCAATTTGGCACGCCAACGCATGCCGTGCCACACCGGCCGCCGCTCCCATGCTCTCTGGCCGCCTACATGCCTTGCTTGCCACCGCCCTGGCAGCTCGTAGAGCAGGCATTCTCCCATTCTGGTCCGCTTGAATTTGTGCCACTGTGCCTCTCTGGTCCCTCCGGCTGCTGGCTGCCCTGCAGAGCTCGGCTGGCAGACCCGTTCTGGGAGGTGACTGAGCAGATACTGCCGCCTGCGCAGCTCAAGCCGCAGGTGGGCGTGCTATCTTTCCGTTCAGATTGCATGAATATTGTGTTAGCGGGCGTGGCGAGCGTAATAGGCAGCAGCCGGCAACGCAGCAGGGCAGGCGGGTGCTATCAGGCTGCCACCGGGCATGTGACAGCACGCCAGCGGCATTCCCCCCCTGGTGCATCGCTCCCGCTGCCTGCAAGTGTGTCCGTTCAAGTGCCTGACCGCTGATTACCCTCACCGCCAATGCCTGCAGCCCGGGCGGCCGCCCGTGGTGACGTCGCAAGGGCAGCAGGAGGTGCAGTGCGCCGACCGCGTGTTCTACCTCAACCGGCAGCAGCTGGATGCGGTGCAGCGGGACCCTGAGAACCACAGGGTGCAGGTGAGGCGCGCTTGTGGGCCGCCTGCACAAAGTGGCTGGGAGTGCGGTGCACCGTTGGCATTTTGCTTCTGTCCCGTGCTCTCTACTGACTTGCCGCGCTCTGGACGTACTCCGTGCTCCAGGCGGGGTGCCTGCTGGTTGGCGACGAGGTGGCGCTGCGGTACCACTGGCCCAAGCACGTCGACTTGAGGGTGAACAACATGCCACACAGGTGGGTGGGTGTGTTGTGGTGTCGAGGCAGGGATGCTTGTTGTGCACGGGGAGGGCAAGTAGTCGCGCAAGCTGAGGCTTACTGAGCACGCGCTGCCTGCGCACTGTGGCAGCCCACCTCCCTGCCTGCCTGCCCGCCCTCTGACTTGTGCCCCGTCTCTGCTTCGTGTGCAGGCCCTACGGGCGCGCCCACAACGCCAAGATGGGGATCAACCAGAGGGATGATGTGGCAAACATTGGTGAGCTGAGCTGGCAGCTGAGCTGGCAGCTGAGCTGGCTGGTTGCAGGATGTGCACGGAGATGAATGGGCTGGCTCAGTAGCGTCCCGTGCAGGGGCTGGTATGCTCCGCAGCTGGCGGCCGGCCTGTGCCCCGCCAGTGCAGCCCAATACTGAGCAGGGCTGGTTCATGTGATGCCAACACCTTACGTCATGCCCCTGCCCTTTGCAGGCACAATGGTGGTTCAGGGGCGCAACAGCCTGAGCCTGTCGGCGGCAGACCGCGGCACGTGGGTGCTGACGCTGCAGCTGGCGCGCAGGCGCACGCTCGACCAGGTGGGTTACCCACAGTCGAGCAGCTGACGACCCTGCCAGCAAGGGGGTCCTCACTTTTGGTGCCTGCCTGCCTTCGTTCACTCTATGGCTGTGTCTGTCCATGGCGCAGGTCAAGCAGGGGATGGCCCACCAGGCAACAGTCATGCTTGCCTTTCGTGCCTGCCTGCCTCCCTCACTTTACAACGCATGTCCCCACGGCGGCGCAGGTAAAGCAGCTGATGGCCCCGCCAGAGACCCTGGAGGCGGCGGTGGCGCGCGTGCGGCGAGAAGTCTGCGGGGGAGGGGGCGAGGACTCGGGTGCGCACACGCCTGTCTGCAGCGGGGCCCTGTGGGGGTGCAGGGTGGGTGTGCCTGCTGAGTAGTAAACAGATGATGTGGCGAGCTTCTCCACCACATCCCTCGCTCGACCTCCAACTCGCCTCCCTGCTCCCTCCGTTTGTTGCTGCTGCCGCAGATGACGACCTGCTGATTAGTCACCTGGTGGTCAGCCTCAAGGACCCCATGAGCGGCCAGCGCATGCATGTGTGTGGGCGGGCGACAGTAAGCAGTGCTGTGGGGTTGGTGGGAGCACTGGGGATGTATCGCCCCCAGGAGCGGCCAACGTGGCGTGCAGTGATAGTGGTGGCAGCAAGGACGCTCGGGGGGTGACAAGTTGCAGCGTGGTGTGCATGCAGAGCTGGGGGGTGGGCAGGGAAGCAACAAGTGCAGCACTTGGTGCAAGCTTTAGCAGGTCAGGTTAGTTCAGAGATGCAGCAGGCACGGCCAGCAGCATGGGCACAAGCTTGGCAGCGAAGGGGTTTTGGCCAGCCGCCTGCTTGGACAGACACCTCGCCTCGCCTCCCCCTCGCCCAGCCTCTCTCCACACCAGTTGGACTTGGTCTTGCAAACTGACCCTCCTGGGCACCACCAGCTGCCGCGCTGTGCAGGCAGCGCTGCTGGCCCTGGACCCCGACTGCTTCTCTTTGCATCCTGCACCAATCAGCCCATTTTTCCGCCCGCCCTCCCCCCCGGTGCGCGCAGGTCCCCGCCCGCTTCAGCTGCGGCGCCTCGGGCCTGCAGGCCTTTGACCTCGACTCCTTCCTCTCCATGGCCCAGCGCAACCGCAAGTGGCAGGACCCCACCACCATGGCCAACAGCCACGTGGAGCAGCTACAGGTGGGGCGGGTTGGGGTGGGATTGCAAGCTTCCATTTTCCATCGCAGCAAGCGATCTTGTGGGGTGTTGGGCGGGCCCCACAGTGGCCCGCAGCTGACGAGATGCTGCCGCTGCTGCTGCAGCCGCACACACGCTTTTGCCCGCAGCACTGCTCCTCCTCCTCCTCCTCCTCCTCCTCCCGCTGAGCTCCTCTCAATGCCTCCCTCCCTCCCTCTTTCCCCTGCTCATCCCGCCCACAGATCGACACGTACATGCAGCGCGTGCTGCAGTGCCTGCGCGGCTCCCCGGGCGTGACAGATGTCGAGATCTCGGCAGAGGGCCAGTGGCGCCCAGATGGCAGCACCCGCGACTGGCTAGACATCACGGCAGACCCTGCCAGCGTGGCCGCCACGCTGGCAGCCGACGGCGCCAGCTCAGCAGGCGCCGCGGGCGCCGGCGCCGGCATGGCAGCGGTGAAACCGGATCCTGATGCGGCGGCTGCTGACGGGGCGCCAGGGGGCGGCGGCGCGGCTGTGGCCAACGGGGCTGCCGCTGCCGCCAACGGTGCAGCTGGCAGGGGCGCAGATGAGGAGTTTGTGGTGTCGGATAGTGAGGGGGATGAGGAGGAGGATGAGCAGGAGGAGCTGAGGAAAGCGGCGGCGGCGGTGCGCAAGACCTCCTCAGCAGCCTTGGATGCGCTGGCAGGGCAGGTGCGAATGCCAGCCTGCCGGCTTGCTCGGCTGCTCTGCTGCCCTGCTGCTGCACTGTGGCTAGTGTGCATTGCTGCCTGTCGCGGCAGGAGAGTGCTACTGCCTGCTGGCGCCAGCAGGGCCGCTGCATGGGTTGTCCGGACGCCGGAATGTGGAGCGGTGCTGATGGCACGGGCAGCGCCGGCTGCCGCTATCAGACCTGCCAGGTGTTTGCTGCTTGCTGCTCAGCATCCAGCCCCTCCCTGCCAACCACCACGCTTTCCTGCTGTCCCTGCTGTGCCTGCTGTGCTGCAGAAGAGGAAGCAGCCAGAGGCAGAAGTGATTGACCTGCTGTCCAGCGATGATGAGGACGTGCCGCTGCGACAGCGGCAGCAGCAGGCACAGCAGGCACAGCAGCCGCCCCGGCAGCAGCAGCAGCAGAGCGCGGCGGCGCCGGCTGCAGGGGTCGGGTCTCCGCTGCGCATTCGGCTGCCGGTGCGGGCCCGTCCGCTGGGCCAGCCTGCGCCTGCAGGCGCCCCGCAGGCGGTTCCGGCGCAGCGGCAGGCGTCACTTGGCCAGCTGCCGCAGCAGACGGCACGGCCAGCGGTGCAGCCAATGGCGCCAGCCCAGCATGCTCCGATGTATGGCCAGCCTGGGCCTGCCGCCGACGGCATGTGGCCAGCCGGCTTTCTCGGCAACCCAGCCGCGGACATGCCCCGTTCGCCTCTGTTCCATCAGTCGCAGCAGCAGGCACGGCCCAACGGTGCTGCAGCCTACGGAAGCGGCTTCATGCCCGCTGGCCTCATGATGCCAGGCATCCGTCAGCAGCAGCAGCAGCCGCAGCACTGGGCTGAAGGCGGCGGCATGTACGCACCGGCGCCGCAGCTGTATGCGCCCGGGCAGCAGCCGGGCGCCAGCGTGGCAGCGCAGCAGGCACAGCAGGCGCAGCAGCAGCAGCAGCAGGCATTGAATGAGCTAGGTCTAGGAGAGCTGGATGGGTTAGACAATGAGGCCTTTCTGCACGCCCTGTTTGACGACTTTTGAGGAGGCAGCCTAGGAGTTTAGGCCCCTTGTTCACCTTGCCCATTGCCTGCCCGTTGCCTCCCACCCCAGGACGTCCTACTGCCTGTTGACACAGGGCTGGACAAGGAGCCTGCCCCTGCACACCTTGTTTGCCGTCTTCATCTGCAGAACTCCTGCCTTCTCGGCGGAAGCCCCCCTGGTTGAGCCCCTGCCAGGGTCCCCAACTGTTCCCTCAACGTGCAGTCGCTGCCGCCCGCCCCTGCCTCTCTTGCCTGTGCTCCGTCCGCCCCACTGTACTGCCTCGCGCTAGGAAACACTGCCTCACTCTCTCAGCCAGCTATCCCGCAGCATTGCCCCATGCAACATGCCGCCCTCCGAATTGCTCTGCCGAGGCACGTGTGCGGCGGTGGTGCCAGGCTGGCAGGCTCCCTCTGAGAGCAGCATGCCGTCAGTTCCTGCGTTGCTGCCTCAACTTGTGCCCTGCCCCGACCCAGCTGGTCCCAGGCATTCCAATCTGGTTACAAGTGTGTGGGAAAACGTGCAGTCAACCCTGCGACGCCTGGGATCAGGCCACGCAAGATGTGGCTCCAACACCTTGCCAGGCTCGAGAGACCGGCGCTTGGCTGCCAGCCTGTCAGATGCTCAACAGCAGCCACTGGCTGCCCAGCTGGTCGACTGGGAGGTCGCCGGGAAGCGGCCCCGTGGCAAACTTCCAACGCATAGGCCGCAGGTCCCTGCACCAACATGCGTGGGGAGGGGGAGAAGAAGCATGCAAAAGAGTGAGCCCGCCGGGTGCAGATGCCAAAGGACAAGAGGAGGGGTGTGGATGCACCGTCTCTCTCGTGAGCCCCAGCCACCACCTGTCCGTCTAGCCAGGAGGGGTTGCACCTCCCCAAGCTGCTTTCCCCCAACAGACAACCTACGTAATGTACACCCCTTTCCACCAGCCATGCCTCACGTGAGCTCCGCCACCACCTGGCCGACTTGGTCGCCACCTTCCCAACCCACTACAGTATCCCCCAGAAAAGCAAGGGAAGTGCAGTAACACCGCCAGCTCAGCAGCTTTCTCACTTGAGCTCCGCCACCACCTGGCCATCCTCCTCCCGCGAGATGGTCACGTTCTGCTCCGCCTTGATCTGAACCGTGATCACCAGGAACATGCCGGTGGGGCGCGACGCTGGGCTGGTGTCGTCGGGCGCCAGCGAGGCCTGCAGGGGGGCAGCCCAGAAGGGGGAGCGTGGGCAGGGTGGTGCATGTGGGTGGTGCCAGCAGCGAGGCCTGCAGGGAGGCACGGGCAGCAGGGTGGTGTCTGATACTGGTACATGTCTGCTACTGGTACAAGGTGGTCGTATTCCAGGGTGGGAACTGTTGCAAGATGCGGGTGTGTTGCCAGCAAGGCCTGCGGCTTTGCTGGCGTGGCGGGACAGCCATCCTCCCTTCCTTTATGCCAGCCACGAGGCAGCATGGGCAGGGTGGCGCGTGCGGGTGGTGCCAGCGAGCAACCTCGACTGGGTAACCGGGCGGCAGGAAGTGGGGGCGGTTGCGGGATGTCAACAGTGGATAGCAGGGCAGGGCAGGCCAGAGGGTGCTGGGTGAGCAGAGCAGCAGGCGCCTTCCAGCCAGCCTGGCAGCCGAAAGAAAGCAAGGCAGTTGCCAGGTCAGCGAAGGAGGGCACATTGCCAGCTCACCAGGGCTGGGTCATACGTCTCAGTATGCTTAAGATGTACCCATCACCTGCTTCTAAGATGCACCCCAGATTTGCTTAAAGCTGCCCCCAGGAGCTCACCAGCACTGGGTCATACGTCTCAATCTGCTGCTTGGTGAGGAGGCCCATGCCCCGGATGCCCGCCGACAGCCCCTTCTCCCCCAGGGTCGTGCGCCACACCAGGCCGCCAGCCTGCAGGTCAGGTGGTGTAGTGGTGGGCAAGAGGGGAAGGGGTGACGCGGGGCAATAGGTGGGCGGAGGACACGCGGCCTGTGATGAGGGCGTAGGCGGGGGAGGGCTGCAGCTGCGCGGCAAGGCTGGCTGGGCGAACGGCACGGCACGCAAAGCACGGCTGGGAGAAGAGGCTGCAGCGGTGAAATGCCGCCTTCCTTAGGGTTGCAAGCTGCCGGCACGTGGGCTGACGTGTGTGGCAGCTATGCCAGCCTGGCAGAGGCCAGATGTACCGCCGGAAGTACAGCCAGGTGCAAGCATGGCTAAGGTCGGTGTGAAACCCTAGACAGCTGGCGCCAGCTCAGCATTATCTCTGTCAACCCACCTTGTAGGCATCAGCCGTGTCCTTGAAAGCAGAGAACAGCTTGGCTGCAGGGGAGAGGCAGGCAGAGCACAGTGGGGAATGATGCAGATCACAGGGGATGATGTGGCAGGCAGTTGCACGACCACATGGGTGCTCAAGATGGGCGTGTGGTGTGAGGGTCGGGTGTGCGCTCATGCCCTCGGGCATATCAGGCTCAGTCAGGCACTGGCCCTAAGCTCCTGCGCTCCACCCCCCCCCCCCCCCCACGCCACCCCCCCCACCACCAAGGGTTTTCCGCATCAAGCACCACAGCATTAGCAAGCAAGATAACCACGTGCACACATCGCCTGTCATTCTGGTCTTCAGTGGGTGGGTGCCCACTTTGCCACACTCCCGCTCCCAGCCGCTCGCACAGGGTCCAACCATGCAAAGCACTGCTTCAAACATTCACATTCACCAACCACTTGCTGAACCTCACCGCTCATCATCGTCTTCAGTGTGTCCCAGTCCTCTTCGGCCATCAAGTGGTGAACTGCAGCGGGGGCCCATCACGGGCGGGCAAGGGGAGCGTCAGGGTGGTGCATGGCAGACTCACATGGGGCAGGGCAGGAGAGAGTGCAGTTGTGAGGGGCAGGGCAGGGCAGGGCAGCAGAATGCAGGTTGCGGAGGGGCACAGCGAACCAAGGGCGAAGCTAGGCGGGAGACACGAGGGGCGAGGCGAGGCGGCGGGGTAGAGGAGGGCAAGCAGGCTCTGTGGTGGAACTCCGATACGTGCAATCCGAAACCCTGTGAATCAGCAGCCTTCCCCGCACCAAGGCCCTCATCAAACATGTAAACCATGCACGGCCAGCCAACTCACCCATCCAAAAGGCGTCCAGAGACCCCTCCACAAATTCGGTCTCACTGAACTCCGTCTCAATCCGTGTTCGAATGAAGTCGCTGCAGACAGGGGGTGGCGGAGGGGCGCGGGGAGGCAAGGAATGTGGTGTGCGCATGCATCAGGTGCGGGAGGCAGTACAGGGCAACAGGGCAGGGCGGGGTGGGCCAGGCTTGGGAGGGGGCAAGTGCATGGGAGTGTGCCATCGGGGAATTCTGGCAGCAGCAAAAGTGAGCGCAAGCAGGCAGCACCGGACCGCTAGCAGCAAGTGGCAGATGGTTTCAGTCACCCAAAGGGAGTGCCATTTGGAGGACTGTCAGAGGGGAGCAAATGAGGCACAGGCAGGGCGGCAGCCGGCCACCGGCAGCAGGGCGGCGGGAGGCACTCACCCGATCCACCCCTGCAGCCACTTGCCGATGGTGGCCTGCACCAGCATCTGCCACAACGTCGAATCCCCGCCCACCTGCTGCCGCTGCACTGTGGTGGAACCTGCAGCACCAGAAAGAGCCGGCGCTGTGAGGCGGGCGGGCGGGGGATGGCAGTGGACAGCAGGGGCGTTGCAGCAGCGGGAGCGAGCGCAGCTAGGCAGTGGAACGCAGGCTGCACTGCAAGGCAACGATCTTCACACGCTTATGTCCAGCGCTGAGCCCCGGGCAGCTTGACCAACACATAGGCGCACCACCCGCTGCTGCTCTTTGCACAGCGCCGTGTTTCAATTGGCAGCGCAGCCATGGCGGAGCGTGGCGGTGCACTAGCCCGCCTGCCCGCCCTGCCCACCCACCCTGCAGCTCCTTCAGCTGTGCAATGTACTTTTTCAGGTCTGGGTGCTGCTCTCCAAAGCTTGGAGGATCCGTGTCATCTGCCGCTGCGCTGCTGGCCGGCGGCTCGCTGCTGCCAGCGCTGCCGCTGCTGGCGCCGGCCGCTGCTGCTGGTCCCACCGCCCCCTGCTCCTTTGCGGCTGCCTCCAGCGGGACGCTCCCCTGCTCGGCCTCCTGCTGCTTCTCAAGGGGATGCTGCTGCACACGCTGCTCCTTGGGCGTCTGCTGCTGCTGCTCCTCCTCCTCCTCACGCTGCACCTGGCCTGCTGCTGGCTTGGTGCCGCTGCCACCGCCGCCACCGCCCCCGTCGCTGCTGCCTGCAAACCCGCGGGCCTGCAGCCAACCAGAGAGCTGCGCGTTCCGCACGGCGGCGGACAGCTGGTTGGCAGCGCCCACAACCGCGGGCTCCAGCTCCAGCCCAGGCGACCAACGCGCGGGCAGGCCGGCCCGGCTCGCGGCCCGCCACACTCGAAGCAAAGACATGGCCTGTGAAAGTGATCTGATTCCCGGAAACGTCATCAGGGCACAGGTCGCCTCCTCTCATGAGGGCGGGCATGTCCCGCCTGTCCTGCCACCGCGTAACACCCGTTCATCACTGCTCACAAACACCCGTTCACTTCCCTGCCATCAGTCAGTCAGCTAATTACATTGCTGGAAGAAATACTGGGGTGGTGTAGGCTCCTGGTAGGCGGCGGCAGTGGCGCACCCCAGCCGGGAAGACGGTTGCCCGGGTGGCATGGGCGGGCAGGTGGGGTGAGTCGAGGAGAGTCAACGCAGTCAGTCAACAGCAGAGAGGCAGCAAGTAGAAGTGGGTTGGGTGGCCCAACCGGTGGAGCAAAGGAGCGGTGGGTGCTGCCGCAGCGGGCAGGCACTGGAAGCGAAGCAGCAGGAAGACGGTTGGGGTTGGCGGGCAGCAAACAAGGCACGAATCCATTTTTTTGTTTGTTTGCTCAATGAATATAGGCGAGGGGCGAAGGGCGGGTGAGTCGAGGGTGGATGGGACATCAAAGTGGCAGCGGCTGCTGCTGCAAGGCAGCCTTGCCGGTGCCAGGCCAACCAGCTTGCTGCCAGTGCCCGTTAGACGTGACATAAGCACATGGGGGGGCCCTTGGCAGGAGGCTGAAGAATGAAACGGCTGCAGACGTAAACCAGGTGCGGGACTGTGAGTGGGGAAGTGAGAGTACGCATACGTGTGGGAGTGTGTGTGCGTGGAGGATAGGGAGTGTGTGCGAACGTGTGGGAGACTTGTGTGGTGCGGCGCTGCAGCTGCAGCGCGCAGGGGGAGGGGCTGGACGCACGGTCGTGGCCGCTGGAGGCGCTGCCAGCCAGGGCGAGCAAGAGGGCCCCAGCCGGGCGGTCCCGAAGGCATGCATTGCACCCAGCTGCCGCCGGGGTGTGCAAGCTGGGGTGTGCTGCCCCTGCTGCCTCTGGAACCCCAAGGTCAAACCCCTCGGTCGAGAGGGCTCAGTCCTCAGGGCGCCAGGGCGCAGGCCAGGGCGCAGGCTCAGTCCTCCTCCTCCTCCCCGTAGGGGTCGTAATCCGAGTCCTCCTGCAGCTGGAAGGAGGAGCGCGCGGGCTGCGCCGCCGACGGCGGCGGCCGCCCCAGCACAAACTCGTACAGCTCCCACACCACGCCGGGGGACAGCACGCTGCAGGGGGGCAGGGAGACGCACGGTGGGAGGAGGGTCAGAAGTAGTATGAGTTGGGGTTGGATGCAGGAGCGAGGGTGAGGGTCGGCAGCGGGGCGCAATATAGGCTGAACTGCGGCCGCCTGCTTGCCCTGCATGCCTGGCCTCATATATCGCCGGCACTGGCGGAGTGTCCACAACCAGCACGCACGACTTTCTGACTCAGCCACCATCAAACAGCATCAACCTGCCAAGCAAATGTTGAACCTCACCGCACCCCTTCAGCATCCACATACCCAGCACCCGCCGCCACGTCAGCACTTTGTGCCACCTCAGCCCCCACCCCTTCTCCTCCCTCCCCCTTCTGAACATGGGCAGTGAGACCTGCTGAGCACGCCCCCAGTGCTTTCTCTTCTATTATACCTGCTGAGCACCCCGCACCCCACCCCACCCCAGCACCCACCTCAGGTCCAGCTCCACCTCCCCCTCCTCGTTAGTGGGCAGCTGGTTGGCGCGCTGCAGAATATTCACCACCCCATCCATCTTGGCCGCCAACACATTCTCGTCCTGCAGCGCCTCCGCCAGCGCCGCCTGCTGCTCAGCCGGCAGCGCCTGGTAGTTCTTGTAGCTGTTGACCGAGGTGGTGCGGGGGACGCGGGCGGCGCCGGCGGCGCCGGCGGCGCCGCCGCCCTGCGCCTTGGGGGGCGGCGGGCGGCGCGGCTGGCCGCCAGACGAGCGCTGCGGGCGAGCGCCGCCGCCACCGCCGCCGCCGCGCGACTTGGGTGCGGGCTTGGCCGCCATCGGCTTGGGCTGCCGCGACACCTGGTACTGGCTCAGAATGGCGTTCCGCCGCCAGTTGTCCAGCCAGCGCTGCTCAATCTTCTGCCCCAGGGTGCGCACGTAGCTGTTGACGGGGTTGTACAGCAGGCAGTTGAACACAAGCTGGTCCATGTCCTGCAGGGGAGGGAGGGGTGGCGGCAGGGAGGGAGGTGAGCACGGTGACGGGGTGCCCAGGCTGAGGGAGAGCGCGCGGGGCCAGGATAGAGCAGAGCAGCACAGCTGCACTCCGTCGCGAGCAGAGCAGCACAGCTGCACTCCGTCGCGAGCAGAGCAGCACAGCTGCACCCAAGGGCGCGCGCTCCAGCCAGCACTCTCCATACCACAGTGCAGCGCAGCGTGAGCAACACGCTGGCAGGGCGCCCCACGTACCGCGTAGAAGCCCTCTGGCCCGGCGTACTGGCTCGTGGCTAGCCGCTGCCGGATCTGCTTCAGGCACACCGGCTTCTTGACCACCGTGTAGTAGTCAGGGACCTGGGGATTACGAGGAATGAGGGGTGGGGACTGGTGAGCGAGGGAGGGAGGGTGCGGCACAAGCCGGGTCCTGCACCTGCGCGGTGCGCTTCTTGCCTGCCTGCTTGCCCTGCTGCCTCGTAGCCAATGCAACGGTAGGTAGCAGAGTGCAGCAAGGCAGCATCAGAACAGCACCGCCCTGTCAAACCGCCGCAGCCGCCGCAGCCCACCCAGGCTGCTCATCACGTGCCCTCGCCGACCCCTGCACTGCGCTGCACCCTGGCGGCCTGCCCACTTGCGCCTAGCCCACTTACATCGCCCCCACTGCCCTCTGCCATCGTCAGCGGCCCCTCTGCTGCTGCGCATAACCCCAGCTCTTTGCGAAACGCAGCACAGCACAGCACGACCTGGCCTGGCATGGCTCAGCAAAGAGCGGCAGCTCACCACTTGCGGGTTGACTTCATCATAGAAGATGGGTGCATCCACCGGCCCCAGGTTCTTCACAATGTTGTCCACGATGCGGTTGCAGGCAGCCGTCCAGTCAGCGCGCGAGGGCCCAGCAGGTGCCGGCGGCGGCGCCACTGGCGGCGCGTGGTACACGGGCGCAGCCACGGGCTGCGGCGCCACGGCTTGCGGCGCGTGGTATGCGGCGGCGGGCGGCGGCGCGGCGGCGGGAGGCGGCGCGTACGCTGGCGGCGCAGCGTGGTGCGCGTGCAGGTGTGCAGGCGGCACCACCCCTGAGGTCGGCGACTCCATGTGCACGTCATCTGCTGCACACGGCGGTAGGACCGGCAGCTAGGCGTGGCACAGTGGGTGTGTGCACCAGCGGCAGGGTGGCGCGTTGCGAGGCGGGAGTGGCGGTGCCGCCACTGCCCCGCAGCCTTGCAATAGCAGTATGCGGGCTCGGACACGGCACCGGTTTGCATTTCCAGGCCCCAAGACCCGCAGGCCAGCAAGGACCGGCCCGAAAGCCCCGCGAACTAGCGCTGCCCAACCGCGCACCCGTGCCGTTGGCGAACGGGACGCCCATGGAGCGGGAACGTTTGCCAGACACGGTCGGACCGACCTGCGGGCGAGCCAGGGGGTGCGGGCAGGGGAATAGGGGTGAGGAGATGGGCTGAGCGATGAGGGCCATCTCCCACTGCAGGCTGCGTCTCGCGCTGTCCTCGAGTACACGCCCTTCCGTGAACCAAGCGGAGCGGCAGCCGGGGCCGCGGGAGCAGCAAGGCGGCAGCACTGCCTCCCGCCCGCCCCTCCCGCCGCCGCGCCGCCACCGCCGTCGTTGCCCTACACGCACCTCGGGGTGGTGGTAGCCCGTGTCCACCGACCGCTTGCTGCCCAGGCTAAGGCTGCGGAGCGGCCCCTCCTCCGGCAGCTTGGCATGGACCTCGCAGAGCAGTGCCTGTGCCTTGAGCAGGTGCGCCTCGGTTAGGCTGCCGACGCCGTAGGCCTCTGCGGGTTTGAGCACCGTGGCCGCCTCTGCATCCTCTCCCGCTGCTTTAATCAATGTTCCATCATCCAGGCGCAGGACCAGCTTCTTCAGCAGGGCCGCGGCTTTGTCCTGGGCCATGCCGGCCGGCAAGCGAGCGAGAAGAGCACTGCTCGGCCGCCTCGGCCGGCCGCCGGTTCGTTAAATTGATCCCCTGGAAGCTCTATAAAGTGTCGAAACAAGCGGCGCGGCCAGCGGGGGTGTGTGGGAAGAGGGATGGTTTGGCGAAATGCGACCTCGGCGGCCTGGCGGCTGGGCAAGTCCTGAATCGCAGGCAAAGCACGCCAAGCAGGAATACGGCCCTCCCTCATTTTTCAGTCCGGATGGATCTCTTAGAGTCCATGCGCATTTTCCACGCCGTCGGCAGGCCGCCCAACGCCTCCCGCCGGGAGCTCGGCGAGCTGGGCGGACGGGCGGCGGCGGCAGTGCAGCCACCAACCACGCTCCAGTGCAGCAGTGCAGCCCACCATGCAGGCCTGGGCTCGACTCAGGTAAGTCTTAATCTACGCCACGAGACATTGGATGGTAGAATGGCTGCATCCCATCAACTTCATGCAGCTTCACCACCAGCACAGCGGCTAGCCAGTCGAACAGCGTGTTGTCGCACACCGCACCAACCCTGGCCGCCAACTGCTCCCCGCACCCACTGGTGCCAGCCACTCAGCAAACAACGCCCTGTTTTGCTGTCTGCTATATTGATACATGTACTCCAAAAGGATTATCCTAAAATGTGCAGGCGCAGAGAGAAGCAGGCAGGCTATGGTACAGGCTAAGCGGGGCGGAATGCAAAAGTGCACCAAAAGGTTCGAAACGCAACATGTTGCACAGTGGTGGTGGTACAAGAACGGAGGTTTGAACAGTTGCATGCTGTGACACTTTCAAAACTTGCCGCCTGGCTGTACACACGAACAAAAGATGGCTCTGCTTGCCAGGCCGCTGGCCAGCCAGTCGGCAGTATGCAACGGAGTTGCTCTCATTGGAATGCCCCAAGTCCCAACTTCTTGGCTCGGCGCACCGCCTGCAGCGGCTCCGCGCGCCCCTGCTGCGCGCGCCCCAACCCTGCGCCCTCCCCACCAAATCCCCACTTGGCCAGCAGCTTGCTTCCAATGCCGGTGGTGTGCTTCTCAAAGTAGCCATAGTCTCCAGAGACCAGGCCGCCCTGGCCGCCGCTGCTGCCTGCACCCAGGCCCAGCCCACCCAGGCCGCCGCCGCCTGCATCCTCAGCCTGCCGCCACTGCTGCTGCGCCCGCTCGTCCTCGCTGCTGCTGACGCCAGCCCCGGCAGCAGCAACTGCAGCGGCAAGGGCCGTGGCGCCGTCGCCACGGCTGCGCCGCTCTGCTTTGCTGCGCCCCCCCTTGCCCTTGCGCCCAGGCTGCTGGTTCTGCTGCTTGCTGCCGCTGCCGCCCGCTGCCACAGCTGCTGCCAGGCTGCTGCCAGCTCCGGCGCTACTGGAGCGGCGCTGCAGCTTACGCAGCTGCGACTTGGACAGCAGCGGGCTGAGTGGCGACAAGTCAGCGTCCAGCTCAGCAGGCCCAGCGTCTGCAGGCCCCGGCGCTCCAAACACCTCTGGCCCAACGCCCAGAGCCAGGCCCAGGCCCAGCAGGCGGCCCGGGTTGGTGATGCCTTCGGCAGCGGAGCTTCCACGCGCGGCACGGGGGCTGAGCGACAGGCCCGTCATCCTGCGGGCAGCAGTGGCATGGATGGGTGTGAGAGGGGGTGAGCAGCACAGCATGCTTGCGCAGCTGCTGTATGGCAGCAGCAGGTGTTGTGGACGGTCAGATGCAGATAGACATCAAACAGTGCATAGCAGCAGGCCTGCAGTGCAGACGAAAATCAACAAGAAAACCAGCCGGGCTGGACAACCTCCCGGCCGCCATCTAGTCTCGACATCTTCCGGTCGAGAGGCCAGGCGGCTGCCCAGCCCCAGCTTGCATCCCTTGCCAGCTCAGCGCATCTTTCCACTCACCTCGTGTACAGCGTGCCGCCGCTGCCCAGCCCCGCCCGCCCCTCATCATCCTCATCAGAGGCCTCATCAGATGCATCCCCCTCCTCCTCCCCCTCCCCTTCTGCTGCCCCTGCTGCCGGTGCGGCTGCTGCAGCTGCGGCTGTTGGCGGCCCGCCCAGGTCTTCCACTACCGCAAGCAACTGCCAGGAAGCTGCCGCTGCTGCTGGCACCGCTGCTGGTGATCCACCCATGTCCTCCACCACCTCTAGAAGCTGCAGGGAAGCTGCTGCCGCCGCGGTACGCTGCCGCTGCTGCTGCCGCCGCTCTGCCTTCTGCATGCTATCATCCTCTGTGGACGCGCCCACCGCTGCTGCCGCCTCTGCAACTACTTCTACCCCTCCTGCTGCCTGGCTGGGTGCAGCAGCAGCCTCCATCTCCACATCGCCGCCTTCCCTGGCCATGGCTGCTTCTGCCGCAGCTGCTGCCAGCGCCGCCGCCGGCACCGCCACCTCCACAGCCTCCTCCGGGTTGATGGCCCCCACGCTCACAAAGGCAACCGGCTTCAGGTGGCTCCGCTTCTTCTTGGCTGCAACACCAAGAACAGAGCGGGGCAGGGAGGGGCATGAAGTCATATGCTACTGTGCAGCTTGATGAGCAGGCTTAGGCAACAGGCCTGAGCCCGAGCTTCTGCTTGGCTGCAGGCACCGTAGATCCGGGCAAGTGAGCGGGTGGGCAGGCAGAGGTGGAGGCGGGCAGAAGCAGGCAGGTGTCGGCCACAGAAGCACAGGGCATGGTGAGGGGAAGGGGCACCAGAGAAAGGGGGCAAGCACGCAGTGGATCTTCCTCTGCTGGGCTGCAATGCGCTTCTTGCAGGCAGGGCAGGCAGCGCGTCCCACCTTTCATGCCGCTGGCGCCATCGCCGCCCCCGCGGCCCTCCTGCCTGCCACTGCGCTGCTGCAGCGCCGCCCAGCGCCCCCGCCCGCTGCCTGCAGCCGTCAACGAGGCAGGCAGCAGGCTGGAGAGGTCCTCTCCTGCCACTGCCGCTGCCAGCCTGCCATCCAGGGCTGCACCGCTGCGCTCGGCCGCTGACTGGGCAGCCAGTATCTGCCCTATTGCCAACAGGTCGGTGCCCTGAGGCAGGCAGGTACGCGGGGTGGAGGCCACCTGCAGATGCAGAGGGTAAGAGAGGGTGAGGCGCGGTGTGTGAGATGCAGGCGGTGCTGGACGGACTGGCAGAGAGGTGCGTCCAGCGGCGCAGGCAGATGGCAAGCAGGGTGGTACGCAGTGAACGCCAGTTTTCAAGCGGGCAGCCCAGCGCGGTGCAGCAGCTGTGATGGAGGCATGAACGCCTCCTCACAGCCGCCCCTGCGCCTGCGTCGGTGCAACATGTGCTTGGAGCTCACCACCACCATAATACGACTGCCCTCAAGCCAAAACAAACTGATATTTAATGTGTTAAGTAAACATGTGCTCACCATCACCAGCTTGCGGTTGCTCTTGGAGCCCTGCAGGGTGGCACGGCACCCGTACAGCGCCGCCAGCCGTGCCACAGCCTTGCCCTCGTGCTTGCCAAACGGGCCAAAGGCCTGCAGTGGAAGACACAACGGGGTGAGCAAAGGATGCGCAGGCAGGCAGACAGGCAAACGGTGGGGCAGTTTTTCACGGTTGAGCGTCGTGTCCCCGCCCTCCCCCTGAGCTAGTCTGGCCCAGTCCAGCCGCCTTGCCTCACCGACCTCACTCCTGTGTCCTGTTTCCGCCAGCATGCACACAACCTGCTTTCACTCCAATTCGAGCTGGCAAACCCACCTGCAAATTCCCACTTCAACACCGTCTGCAGGCCACCCGTTCAGCACCCGTCTGCAAGCACTCAGTCACCCGGAAACCTACCCTGCAGGACCCCCGGCGCAGCACAAACTACTCCAGCTGTCAGCTCACAAACCCCCGGTCAAACCTTGGTCATACCCCAGCACCCACCTGCAGATCCCCCTGGCGCAGCACAAACTCCTCCAGCTGTCGGTTGACCCAGGGCAGGTCAAACCCGCGGGCAGCCGCGCGCGCCGCACGCTTCGCCTCCATGCGCTCGTGCTTCAGCCGCTTCTTCTCGCCTGCACAGAGCATGGTGAGAGAGTAGGGATGCAGGGATTGCAGGTAGGTTGAGAAAGGCAAATTGTGCCTCCGTGAACTCATCCCTCAGCCGCTACTTCTTGCCTGCACAGTATTGTTGAGCGCCAGAAGATAGGGGAAGCTGCCATGCCATGCCAGGCTTCGTGCCTGCGCACAAGCCGCCGAGTCCCACAAGAGGCAAGGCACACACTGAGCAACGTGGCTTGGCCAGGCAGCAGCTGCAGGCAGAAAGACAGCACAAGGATGGAGGCAGAAGAGGGCAGGAGGCGGCAGCAGCGGTTGATGGGAGCGGCAGCACACGGGCTAGGCAGCAGCGCTGCTGACCTGGCGCCAGCTTGCCCCCCTTGGCCCCCTTGCTCTTCTTCTTCTTCTTCTTCTTCTTCCCCTTCTCTTTCGTGTTGCTGCCCGCCTGCTTGGCCTGCTGCTGCTGCCCCGACAGCGGCGCGGGCCGCGGCCGTACCTGCACCGGGTAACGCTGCGCCAGGCTGCAGGGGCAGGGGGAGAATCGATGGTAAGCGATACCACACAAACAAAACACGCAATGCAGGTTCCGCACACTTGTCGCTGCAAGGGTGTTACTACCAGCACAAGCGCGGGCAGGCTGCAAAGGCGGGCAGGCCCAGGGCAAAAGCGCCACAGGGCAGGGTGAGGAGGGCAACAGGTGAGCGCCGCTGTGTGCTGGCAGCCTGCAGCAGTCCACTCAGCGCAGGGGTGCGGGAGGCCAGGCAGACGCAGGCGGATTGCGCTGCATGCTGGGCGGCCCAGCGCCGGCGTGCCCCGACCAGGGCCTGCACAGCGCGTGTGCAACGCTGCGCCTGCTGCCAGCCTGGCGCGGCCGCCGCCAGCTCACCTCAGCTGCTCCAGGTCAGCCTCCATCAGCTCCTCGTCATCCGCTGAGCTGTCACCCTCCTCGTCCTCATCATCTGACGATCCGCTGTCTGATCCGGAGCTGCTGCCGCTCTCGCTGCTGCTGCCGCTGTCGTCGCCGCTGTCATCGCCGTCCCCGCTGCTGCTGCTGCCACTGCCGTCGCTGCTGCTGTCGTCCTCGTCATCATCAGATGAGAAGCCTGCAGGAGGGCAGGGCAGGCACACGGTATGCGCAGGGGTGTTTGAAACAGCAGGCGCAACATTATTAGCTAAAGTCTGCAGCAGGACAATCAGCCAGGAGTGCGTGTCACCCTGTGTGCAGCATGCTGCTGCTGTCTTCTTTCACTTCTGAACGCAGCCTGCAGGCAGTCGCGCACTGCTCGGCGGGGCAAGCACCCCAGATGCCAGCTGCCACCTCACGTTGGCCCTCCGGCCCAGCCCGCACACCCGCCTTTCCTCGCCCCACCTTGCCAGCCAAGCCCCTCGGGCGGGCCCTCATCTTCCATATCAAACGTGCTGAAACGCCGCAGTACCTCGTACTGCTCATACGCCTGCCGCCGCCTCTTGGCTGCACTGCCGCCTAGGCTGCCGCCCCGACGCCCTTCCACATCTGCCTGCGAGCCGCTGCTGTCGCTGCCGCCGCCTTGTTCACCCTCCTCCTCGTCCTCGCCGGCACCAGCTGCAGCACCCACGTTGGCCAAGTAATTGGCCAGGTAATCTTCCATGGCCTGGTCACTCATCCTGCCGCCCTGCTGGCTAGCAGAGTCGCTGCTGCTGTTGCTGCCGCTGCCATCGTCCGAGGCATAGCGCAGAGCTGGGGGTGGCGGGATGGCGGCGCCGGTGCTGCCGCGGCGCCGCTGCCGGCGCGGCCCGCTGCCGCCGGCGGGCTGCAGCGGCAGCTGCTGCTGAGCAACGCCGTTGCCGGCGCCGTCAACTCGGATCCTCACGCCCCCGATGTGCAGGGTGCCTGGGCCGTCATCGCTGTCACTGGCGTGAAAGCTGCCGCGGCGCACCGGCGGCCCCGTGACCCAGCCGCCGCTGCTGTGCCGCCGCTTGCCGCCGCTGCCGCCACCACGTCCCTGCTTGCTTCCGCCCTGGTGACCCTGCTTGCCCCGCTTATGTCGCCCTGATTTTCCCATGCCCCTTCCTAGGTCTTTGCTACTCTGGGGACGGCCACAGCCTCTGGCTTTGCGAGGTCCGTTGCTGAAGAGCCTGGGGCAGGGCTCAGAAGCCCGCCAGCCAATCAAACTCCGTTCAGAAGCACTGGTAGAATGATATAATGTGCCCAGAGAGCTGTTTTCGCATCCTGAAAGCATGGCCAGCTCAGCGTGAGGAGCGCGCAAAACACAGGGCATGAATGGGTCATTTTGAGGCCCCCCGGAACCTATGTCGACATTGTGCTGCGCTTTCGATAGCCCCCGCCTTCTCGGCGCTCTTCAGTCTCCTTTGCCAGAATAGGCCCAGCCCCTGGCCACCCAACTCCTCGGCTGACTGTCGGCGCATCAGCTGCGAGCTCTGGCTTCTGATCAGCGGACCGGCTTGAGGAGCGCGGGGCGTCAGCAGTGCGACGGCGGCTCAGTGCGTCGCTGGTATGGCGGCGGTGGCAGTTCCGCCGCTCAAAACAGCGGTGGTGACGGGAACGGCGCGCCCCTCTGGCATCGGCCGGGCGTGCGCGCGGGCGTTTGTGAAAGCGGGGTATCAAGTGCTTGGAGTGGACAAGCTGCGGCTGCAGGACTCGGAGCCAGGTGGGTGGCTGGGCGGGCGGGCAGGCCTGCAGGGCCTGCGCGGCACACGCTTTGCCCTGGGCCCGGTTCCGTCGGATGGTTTCAGGCAGCATCCTGGGCTCAAGGCGCAGCAGCACCCACCCTGCCTGTGTCACATGCCAGACCCGCCATGCCAGGGAAGGGTGCATGTCACAGGAGGTGGCACTGTTGTGCACGCTCTGCCCCGTGCCACCCACGCTTCCGCCCTGCCCCCCTCGCCGTGCCCACGCGCCCCCTGTCCCCCTGCCACGCAGACGAGCAGCTGGGCATGCGGTACGCTCACATACTGCTGGGCATTGCCGTTGCGGTCCCTCCGCCCCGCATCGCCCCACCCACCTCACCCTGCCGCACCGCCTGCTGATCTTGCTTCTTCTTGTGTGCAGATGAGCAGCTGGGCGTGGGGTATGCCCACGTAGTGCTGGACATCGCTGCCCCGCAAGAGGTTGGCTTCGTGCCCAGCGCCTGCCAAAAGCACTTCGGCTCCCAGGTGTGCTTCACAGAAATGAGTCGGGGGTAGCGTTTCTGCGCAGCCTCTCATGGCATGGAGGTAGTGTTGACATCAGACGGCACCGAGCTTGGGGGTGAGCGGTGGGAGAATGCGACAGAACGGCACAGGGTGCCTGCAGGGGCTGGCATCTTTGAATGCCCCTCCTCAGTCTTGAGAGCCTCAGAGTGCGACTCGCCTCTGCAGGCGGTACACGCGCTGATCAACAACGCAGGCATGGCAGACCCGCACATGCCCGAGTCAACGGAGGCAGCGGTGGCGCACTGGCGCGCAGTGATCGACACAAACCTCACAGGTGCGTGCGCATGTCATCACTTCAACCACCTCACGCTGGTGCTGAGCACGTGTGGTCGGGTGGAAGCGCCTGTGGATCACTGGTGCGTGGAGATTGGCACCACCCTCACAGTTGGGGGGGGGGGGGGGGGGGGTCACGTCAAATACCCCATGTTTACTTTGGGTGTATGTGGCTGGGTGGAGGCCTGGGCAGTACCCCGGCGGGCTTGGCAGCGCGGAAACCTGTGCATTTTAAGTGCGTCGCTTGGCATCTGGAGACCTTTGCTTGGTGGGGCTCAGCCAGGCAAACGCCAGCCAGTGAGGCAGGGTAGAGCCAGCCAGGAGCCGTGCCATGGTGGCATCCCCTCCTGCCTGCTCCCCACTGCCCCAGACCGCCGGTCCACAGGTGTTTTTGTACCATTTCGAGAATCACCTGGTTTGCCCCTCCCCGCCCCCTCCCATGCATCTGCAGGTGCTTTCCTGATGTCGCAAACAGTACTGCCCCACATGCCCGCTGGCGAGGCTGCCATCATTCACGTGTCCAGCACGCGTGCACACCAGGCAGGGGGGAGGGGGCAGGGTGCCAGGCAGGGTGGAGGGCGGGGCCGGGAAGCAACGCGCACTGGGCATGGAGGGGCAGGGCAGTCAGACGCACCGGGCGGGGAGGTGCCAGTTGGGCAGGTGGGGGCATGGCAACGAGGGAGGAGCGCGGTTGAAGGGTTGGAGCTCCAGCAAGGCGGGGCAGGGCAATAGGCAGGGGTGCAGGAGCACCCGGCTGGTGCAAAGGGCAGTGAAGGGAGGAGGGTCTGCCCGCACAGGAGCAGGCAGGGCTGTGCGGTGGGCACTCTTGGCGTGGGCGGTTAGGCAGTTGCATGTGTAGGGCACAGAGGCATCTGCAGCAGCCAGCAGCACACGTGTGCCCTGTTCGCTAATTTCGCCATCACCTGTGCGCTCCCGTTTGCAAATTCATCCTCTGCTGCAGCCTGAGCCCCACACATAGGCGTGTGCTGCAGCCAACGCCACACATCTGGCATGTGTTTGCCCAGTTCAATACCTGCCTGTCCCCATACCCATCGCTTTCCCTGCTGCAGTCCGAGCCCCACACCGAGGCGTATGCTGCAGCCAAGGCGGGCCTGCTGGGGTTGATGCATGCGCAGGCGGTCAGCCTTGCGCACAAAGTCAGGTCAGGGCAGGTCGGGGCAGGGGTAACGGAGGGCAGGGGTAACGGAGGGCAGGGCAGGAGGCCTGGGATGGGGGGCCTGGCTTGGCCTGAGGGGTGCAGTGTGCGGATCTTGTGGTGCTGTGGCTGTGGCTTGAGACCTGAGGGAGAGTGCGTGCGGTGCGTTCGGTGGCCGGGGCCGGCAGCTGGGGTGCGAGGCTGGCAGGGGTGCCAGGCTGGCAGGGGCTTGTTGCCTGGGTGGGGGTGGGGCTGGCACGGGGCTGCCCCTGGGTTGGGCGCCCGCCCCGCCCACCCCTGCTTCAAAGGGCACAGTCGACCCACTGCTGAGCTGGCGGTGCACCCGTCCCCGCTCATCTAGCCTCGTCGACTCGGGCCCCTCCCTCCCTACTGCAGGGTGAATGCGGTGCTGCCTGGGTGGATCGACACAAGCGGGGACCCCGGCAGCATCACCTCTGCCGATCACGCTTGGCACCCTGCGGTGGGTGGGCACAGGGCATGCACAGAGGCACGCTGCTGAGCACTGGCACAGGTTGTGCTGCGGGGGCACGCAGCAGCAGGCGGGACAAGGGCAAGTACACTGACGTACCGCTGAATGCCAGGGGGTGCCCGGCAATGGGTGCAGGACAGTTGGGGTGGGTGTGTTGGGTGGGCCAGCAGTGGGGGGAACAGCAGTGAGTGAGACGGGCTGCGTGCACTCTGATTCCACCGCCAGCCATTGACCACAACGCACATGTACCACTACTGTAGTACCACAACGGTCCCACGACACAGCATGTGCACCCAGACCTTGGCGCCACCTTCTCATCACAACACAGCATATTCACCACAGCTGCAATACCACCACCGCTGCAGGGGCGGGTGGGGCGGCCAGAGGACGTGGCGGCGCTCTGCCTCTTCCTGGCAGACGGCTCCCGGGCGGGGTTCATCACAGGCAAGCTGGGCTGGCTGCTGCTATCCTGGGTTGCTGCCCCCCGCCTCCCCGTTTGCCTCCTCCTGGCATGATTTGTAACAGGCAAGGGCGATCCGCTGGCTGGAATTGCTGCCCTCCGCATCCTCCTTTGCCTCTTCCTGGCGGAGAGGTCACGTGGGGGTCACTATCTCGCGTTGAGCGGGGCCAGCTGTTGGTGTGTTGGGCGCCTGAGCTCTGCCTCTTCCTGGCACACAGCTTCCGAGCATGGTGCATCACAGGCATGCGGGAGTGGCGACTGTGGTTGTGCTCCGTGGCTGGGCTCGTAGGCAGGCCACCGGCGTGTTTTGCTACAGGCAGGCAGGTCCAGATGCTGTGTTGGTTTGCCGGGTGCTGCTTCCTCCAGGCAGGCAGGCTCCGTGGGCCGCTGCAATGCTCCCGGCAGGCAGGTCCCAGCTGCTATGCGAGAGTAGAGGGGCGAGGCGGGGCTGTGGGGGCCCAGGCGGGAAACGGCAGGTGTCCTAATGCCTGGCTGCCCACAACTCAACTGGCAGCACCCACAACTCGCAGCACCCACAACTATGAACCGCTGACTGGCCGCTGATGTATGGGCTTCCTCCTCTGGCTCCCGCACCCCGTCCCTGCCCCTTGCAGGCCAGGAGTTTGTGGTTGATGGAGGGGTCAGCAAGAAGATGGTGTATCCAGAGGAGGCGGCGGGGGAGGCGGGGGCGGCAGCAGAGCCCACGGCGAGCGGTGCTGTTGCCGCGGGCGGCGAGACGTCTGGAGACGAGCGGCCGCCAGTGGTGTGGCCGGACGAGTAAGCGCGCGTGAATGGTTCCGAGGCAGCCACGCTTGGCAAGATTGCAAGTTCACACCCCAGCGCACGGAGCCTTGAACGTTAGGAACACGGGGGCCATGGGCGCGCGCGCGGTGCAGGGCACGGCGGTCACGGGTTGCTGGATGAGGCAGGCACTGTTGCTGAGAGGGTGGGCGGGACTGCAGACTGTGCACAGTAGGCGGGATTGATTGGTGGGGTGATGGCCGAGAAGCAAGCCCTACCTGCTTGTCGTCGGCTGGGCATGCCCGCCCCGGGGCGTGTGGCTTGGACGCTTGTGGCACCTGGCTGCCCGACAGCAGGGGAACTAGCTACCCAGCTGCGCCTGCCAGCGCTAGACGTACATAAAACACAGATCAACAGTTACATACAGTGCACCAGGCCAAGCATACGGGTGCACGGCGCACCCTCCTGTGGAACACCTGAACATTATGGTGTATGTGGGGCGCCGGCGGCGGCGGTCGCCGCACCTTGGCAACATGCAGGTGCCGGCCACTGGCGGGTTGCAGGGGAGCGCAGCAGCATCAGCTGATTGTAGGGTGCTGCTGATCGCATGCAGAGATGCCCCTTGACCTTGATTGATCCAACTGCCCTGAACCACCGGCCAAAGGTGTTTAAATCATCGGAATGTTTCCCCGGCGTTTCCCTGCCCCCTGCGGCTTTGATTTTACCTACTAGCTTGATAGGGAAGCTTGATAGGAGCGGTGGCCTCACTCCGGACGGGCGCAGCGCTCTAGCAGGGGCTTTCGCACTTGCTATGGCCGCAAGTGCGGTCATGCGCAAAGGGTCCTTCTCCACTGGCTTAATAGCAGCAGTAGTGAGCCGCAGCTGCCATCTGCTTGAGCAGCCTTCCACGCCGTCCCCTGCCGTCGCCCTTGCCCGCAGTCCGTCCATTGCCCCTTGCTCCGCCATATCAATTGCCGCCGCCCATTGCCCCCTCGGCCCCTGCCGCCGACGTCGCCTTTGCTGCCGCCGCCGCCGCCGCCGCCACCCCTCGCACTGACTCCGCCCTTGTTGCAGGCCGTGATTGCTGGCCTTGTGGTTCTCGCCAGGGTGCAGTTTCCCGCTGCCACGATATGGGCTATCACACCTGTGCAGCAGCAGCTCCTGCAAGGTGTGCTCTCCTGCGGCATGCAGCTGGGGCAGGGGCGGCTGCTTCCCAAGCGTTGCGCTGCCGAATCCATCGTTTCACCCGTGCCGTCAATGCCCCGCGGCCTACGCTCTGTCGCCTGTATGGCAGCATGGCGCAATGTTCGGCCTGTGCTGCGCACCTCCTGCCATCTCCCTGCCTCGCCTGACCCTGCCCTCCCACTGTGCCGCGCGCTGTGGCGGTGCAGTGTCGGCGCTGGGTGCCGGCTGCGCAGACGCGGGGGTTGTTGAGCAGCTGAGGCGGCGGTACATTGAGGCAGTGCGGGACTCCATCACAGGGGTGCACCTGCAGACGCCTCGCGTGACGCCGGGAGCCGCCGAGACGGGAGAGAACAACCTGGAGCAGAACCCGTATGATGCGGACCTGCGAGACAAGGGCAACGACTGGCCGCTGTGAGTGCAGTGGCTGGCCGCTGTGAGTGCAGTGGCTGACCGCTGTGGCTGCCCGCTGGGAGGGATGAGCGGTTACAGCTTGGGGGATGCGCATGGGTAGGGCGGGCAAGCAAGCGGGAGTGGAGGCGGCAGCATAGGCCCGCTGGGTGGGCAGGCGGGGGAGGCGGGGCTGCCGGGGGTTGCAGCTGGCAGTGCAGCCCGCAGTGGCAAGGGTGGGCGTGGGCATGTTCCCTGCTGGCCAGTCTGCCCCTGCGGCACTTGACGCAGAGCTGATGAGTGCAATCATGGCGTGCAGGTATGGCCTGAGCATGATTGGCACCCAGCGGCTCAACAACGTGTGGGAGCTGCTGGAGGCAGTGCTGGCAGATGCAGACGTGCCAGGCAGCTTTGCAGGTGAGGGAGTCAACACGAGCTTGCTGCTGCTGCTGCTGCTGCTGCCTCAGCTGCTGCTGCGCTGGGGCCCGCTGGGCGCAACACAGCAGCCATTTTGCGGGCATGCGCAGCCCCCCGCCCTGCTCCCCACCACCGCACCAAAGTTCACTCTCCCTGTCACACATGCAGAGTGCGGCGTATGGCGGGGCGGCGCCTCCATCTTTGCGCGTGCCGTGTTCATGGCGCACCAGTCGGACAGGGAGGTGCATGTGGTTGACAGCTTTCAGGTGCGGTGTGCGGGGGCTCGAGGGGCAGGTGGGCGGGCGAGCGAATTGGACAGGGCAGCCTGGCAGTTCTCAGGTGTGCGAGACGTTCAGGACGTGTGTGCGGTTGACGGCTTCCCGGATAGGTAGGGGCAGGGGCAGGCCTGCCGGCGCCGGTGTGCAGAAGCATGTGTTGGGCAGTCGTGTGTGATGGGTGCCGGGTGATGGGTGCCACATGCGCAGCGTGGCGTGGGGGTGC
Source organism: Micractinium sp. NFX-FRZ (assembly GCA_029339195.1). Lineage (NCBI taxonomy): Eukaryota > Viridiplantae > Chlorophyta > Trebouxiophyceae > Chlorellales > Chlorellaceae > Micractinium > Micractinium sp. NFX-FRZ. The sequence continues at coordinate 93,034 of JAPTJF010000073.1, read as the reverse complement.
GCCATCGTGGGCAGCTCCCAGGTGAGAAGTTGAGTGGGCGGGAGCGGCGCAGGATGCGGTGGAACAAGGATAGGGACCCCTTGGGGCCGACCCAGCAGCCGCACAGTACAGCTGCGCAGCAGGGCACGCCACGGCGTGCTCTGCCTGCCCCCCGCGCTGGCTCAAGTGCCTGCCTGCCTGCACGGTTATTCCTCCCTCCCCTGCCTCCGCGGTGAAATTCCAGTGCGTGGCACAAGGCCAGATTCCTGAGCATCGCTCTTTGATGTGTGTGTTGTGCAGGGCCTGCCCCCCAACACGACGGCGGAGGACCACATTGGGTGGCACAGGGCCAAGTTTTTGAGGGTCTCCCTGGAGCAGGTGAAGGCAGGGTTTGAGCGGTACGGCCTGCTGGACAAGGCAGTGCACTTCCACAAGGTGCGCGGGCAGGGGTGCAGGCACTGTGCGGCGAGGGTAGGGGTGGAGGCACTGTTCGGCGAGTTGTGATGCGCTGCCATCTGTGCTGTGTGTGCTGTGCTGTGCGTCGTCGTGTGCTCTGCGCTGCGCTGTGCTTTGTGCGCTGCGCCGTGCGAAGTGTGTGTGTTTCCAGCTCTCTCGTGGCAGCAGGTGTGCTGCTCTGGCGCCAGGCAAGGCGCGTGCGCTGGCAGCAGCCCAGCAGCTACCTTGCATGGCCGCCCTGCCTGGCCTGCCCCAAGCCCGGGCGCGCCCTATGCAAGCGCGCTGCTGCTTGCAAGCATACGCACATGTGACTTGGCAGCCCAACCCTGCTGCTGCTTACACCCTACCCAAGTGTCCCCCACCGCAGGGCTACTTCCGCTATGCTCTGCCCGCCTGGAAGGCGGCTGGCATGGGCCCCATCGCTGTGCTGCGCATGGATGGAGGTGAGGGCGGGAGCCAAGCGTTGCTGGCATCCGGTGGTGCTGGCTCGGGCAGAGAGCACCGGGGGAGCTCTGGCTTGTGGGCGTGTTGAGAGTCAGGGGCATGCACACACATCACCAGTTGATAGGGTGCGTGACCAGCCCACCGTGGATGGCAATCCCACGTGTCAGGCCCGCCCCACTCTGTGTAAACTGTCGTGTCGCCACCTGCAGACATGTACGAATCCACCATGGACCAGCTGTACAACCTGTATGACGCTGTCTCCCCCGGGGGCTACATCATCATCGACGACTGGAAGTGAGTGGTGGGCGGGCGCTGTGGGGGGCATATAGCGGGGGAGGCAAGGACGAGGGCGTGGCGGGGCGGGTGCTGCTTGGCGCCTGCAGTACAGCGTCCCGAGTAGAATGCTGTGCGGGGCGGAGGGGTGGGCACAGGCGAGGGCGTGGCGGGGCGGGTGCCCGCGGGGGGCGGGTGCTGCCGTGCTGCCTTGAGGCCGCCGCCGCCGCAACAGCAGCGAGCGGGGCGGAGGGAGGGCAGGGCCGCAAACAGTTGCCGAGGATGAGCGGGAAGTGAGTGAGAGGGGTGGCACAGCGGGGTCACGAGGGGCAGGTTGCGGCAAGGCGGGTGACAAAGGGGTGGTGCGTGCGTCAGATGGCTGCGCAGCGCCGCTAGCCACTGTGCTGTGTGCACCTGTGCGGCCCTCTTGCCGCCGACGCCCGCTCCGCTGCCTTCCCTCCTGCCGCCCCCACACCCCGCGCCCTTGCCTCCACCACCCACCCGCCCAACCAATCACCCTCCTCTCTGCTCTCTGTTCATTCATTGCAGCATCGGCGTGTGCCAGAAAGCCGTCAAGGAGTTTTTCAAGCGGCACGGCCTGGAGGAGTCCATCATCAAGACATTGGATGACAAGTTTGGGGCCTACTTCCAGAAGCCCAAGGGGCACACCGAGCCAATCGACCAGAGCTGGTACACGGAGTTCAACGGCACGAGGAGCACGGATGATGTGGCGGGCGCGGCAGAACGGCGGCTAGTGCGCTGACCTGACCCGGGCCCCGGCGGCTGCCGCGGCTGGCGGGTGGCAGGCGTGACTGGCAGTGAACCTTGTGCAATCCCGCTGGCAGCCTTGGGGTTGCGCCCGGTAGTCCAATTTTTGTTTTGTTTTGTTTTCAGCACCACATCCTTCATGTGTTTTGTACGGAAACACAGTTTACGGCTGACGTTGCCCACTAACCAGCGCATGTGAAGCATTTGCCCTCTCGAGCCTTATGCCAAAGGATGGACGCATCAAGGAGAGCTGATCCTGCAGCGTGGCAGGATACGTGTGAGGAGAGGGCCGGCTTTGCTGGTGGCAGGGGCCAGGAAACAGGCCGCACGACCCAGCCACAATGTGTCATGCCACATGCACCCCTCCGCCCTGTCAGCCAGTATAGGTCATCATTGCTTTACATTACCCTAACGATTTGGCGAGGTGCACTATACAGCTGATGTTGGACGCACCTAGAATTAAGTAATGTGCACAGGTGGTAGCGTGGTCCGAGCAGCAGGATGTGCACACGTGGTGGTGCCCCCAGGATGATGGCACAGCACTGCCGGTGCCGGTGCCAAGTGCCTCCCCCCTGCCTCCCTTCGCCGCCTTGGCGTGTAGTGGGCGTGATGCGCCTACGGCGCTGAACACACGTTCTTCAAGTTTGCTGGAGAGGGCGAGACTGCCAGCGTGGCCCTCCGCCACAAAACGTCCCCCAGGCAACCCGGCGCTTGCCGTCCGCTGAAGAGTACTCGTGCCAGTGTCACCAAGCTACCGACGATGCCTGTGAGCGTCACGACGAAAACCAGCAGCAGCACTGATGTGAAAACCGCAGGGCCAGTGGTCGGCGGTGGCTATGAGGCACTGATGAATGGTGCCACGGCAAGCCTGGTGATGATCGGAATGGCGGTAAGCGCCAATGTGGGCAGGCTGCCGCCGCTCCGCCCCGCCTTGCGTGAACTGTCCCGCCAGCCGCTGCCGCTGCTTATGATTGATAACCCGTGCTGCCACTGCCGCCTGGCCTGGCCTGGCCATGTTGCAGCGTGCAGGGCGAGGCTGGCACACCGCAGCAGCGGTTGGAACGGGCCTCTACATTGTTAAGGAGGAGCTTAGTGAGTCGCGGCTCATGCCTGCCTCGAGCTCATTTCTGCGCTTGGCCTGCCCTGGCCACTGCCGTTGCATACTTGGCTGACTGCTTGTTGACCTGGTTGAGAGCCGCCGATATGTTCTGCACATGCCTGTCCCGACAGCCCCCCATTCCATGGTTCCTTCACTGCCACATGCAGGCCACCGCAATTTCCCGGCTGTGTTCCAGCGCCCCGGCCTCTCCCCCCGCCCCTCAATCCCCTGTAACTCTTCCCGTCCTCCTCCATGTTCCTCCCTCGCTCCTGCTTGCGCCTTGCCTGCCGCTTTTCCGTTGTTTTGCTGTTCCATGCGAGCGCCGCTTGTGTACACGTCACCACATTGCACCCACTGCTCCTCCCTCATCCCTCCCTCCGCCCCCCCTGCAGAGTACCTTGACCTGTCGCACAAGGTAGCGGAGTTCCAGCAACATGTGCTGGCCGAATACAAAAAGGTGCTGTCCCTGCTCACGCCAGAGCAAAAGGAGAAGCTGCAGATGGGGCAGTCGAGCCGGGGCGAGCTGCAGGATCGCGGCAGCGGCGGCGGCAGTGGCGCCGTGCCGCAGCAGGAGGGCGAGCTCTGAGAGAAGAGGCAGAAGGAGCCGAGGATCACGAGATTGCAGCTCGGCATTCGATGTTTCAGGTTGAGGAAGTCCAACAGCATCAGGAACCCGAGGATCAACCCGACAGCACTTGCACCACTCGGCTACCATTGTTGAGCTCCAAGAACGGCGCCCGCCTGGCACCCTGGAGCACCTGCACCATGCGCTGTGCACCACAAAATTCTGCGCGCTGCACGTGTGCCCCTTTGCCTGCGTCACTGCTGCCGCCGCTAGCTTCACCGATCCGTTGTGAGCGCGCTGCTCCGCCCTGGTATGGGAGCCAGCTTGCTTCTCCCCCTTGCTGTACTGCACCAATATTGGGCTGACATACCTTTCAAGTCTTTTATACAGTATTATTTTATACAGTATTATTATCACTCTCTGCGCACAGGAGCGCGGTCAGACGCAGGCTGCTTGGGGGCTGAGCACGGCGTTGGTGGGAGGCCCACCCAGGTGAGGAACAAAACAGCTTCCGGCACAATACGGCAGGAGCGGGACTCGGGGAAGAAGGCAGCGCTGCCCTCCTGGCCGCACCCCAGTCAACTGACGGAAACAGAAACACATCACCCAGAGTGCTGCATACCATAAAGGGTGGGGGGCACATGAGCCCTGTGGGCACGCAGTAGGTGGGCCAGTAATGCCCCAAAGGCGGGGCAGCAACTTGGGCATTCTGCCGTGCCCACCCGCCGCCCAGCCCCCTGCAGCTGGTGCCGCGGCACAGTGAGGACGGGCAGCGAATGGGCGTCCGGTGGCACACAGGCGGTGCAGATGCTGCAGATATGTGTACACATGTGTGCCTGCCAGAGACGACATTCCGCCCGGATGGCAGGCGCATTCAGAAGTTATATCTCCCCCCCTGCACTCCCCTCATCCGGAGGCACCACAAATGCGAGCAGCAGTGTTTTACAATGTACCGCCAGTCGCAAGGGAGCGTGGCCGCCTGCACCCGCATGTCATGGCCTCACTTCTTGCCGCCTGCCAGCAACCGATCCAGCACCGACACCTTGGCTGTCGCCGCCGCTTTGCCGCCCTTCTTGCGCCCGCCTGCCGGCGCCCCCTGCTGCTGCTTGGCCAGCTGCGCCGCCGTGACAAACACTGACGGCCCTGCTGCTGCTGCCGCTGCCGCCGGGTTTTCCTTGCCCACCTTTTTCGTCCGCCACCCGTCCTTGTCTACCGCGGCCTGCTGCATCTTCAATGCACGTGCCGACCCTGCCGGCTGCTGCTGCTGCTGCTGCTGCTGCTGGGGGTGCTGGCCGGTAAGCAGAGATGCAGCTGACTGGAAGCCGGCTGATGCGGCTCCCCCTGCTCGTCCCGCAGCACCTGCCCCTGCCAGCTTGCTGCTGCCGCCCCTGCCTGCACCGCCGCCCCCAGCCGCTCGCTGGCTGCTGCTGCCACAGCAGACGTCGCAGCGGTCGCCGCATCCCGTGCTGCTGCCCAGCCCCTGCCCCTGCTGCTTCCAGGCCTCCCCAAAGTATGCCAGCACCTGCGCATGCCGGCAGCGCTTGCCCTCCTCGCAATACGCCTGCACCTGCGGGCAGGGCAAGGGCGCAGCAAGGGCGGCAGGGGGTGTGCTTGTTGTTCGCGCGCTACCCTCTCGTTTGATGTACATATCCTGTACCTCATGGATGTACATACCCTGTACCTCATGGATGTACATATCCTGTACCTCATGGATGTTGTGCATGTGTGTGGTGCGCTCCGTGCACTGCGCCAGCCACCTCCTGCCTCCCTCCTTTTACACCACACCTCACACCCCTCTCCAAAACCCACACTGCCCTGACGTCACCACGCTTCCTTCCGCCCACCCCGCCGCACTGTTGTGTGCCAAACCACATGACCCTGATGTTACACCTACAACCCTATACCCTGCACCTACAACCCTATGCCCTGTACATACAAACCTATACCCTGCACCTACAAACCTATACCCTGCAACTACAACCACAACCCTATGCCCTGCACCTATACCCTGCAACTACAACCCACCTGCTTGACGAGGTCGAGCTCCCGCTGGAACTGCGCCTTGCCCCGCTTGCCGTGGTGCAGCAGCTGCAGTATGCGCGGCACGTCGCGCTTGGCGTAGTACAGCAGGCACTCAGAGGGGGCGCCGTCGCGGCCTGCAAAAATGATGGACAGATACGTAGGCGAGGAGAACAGCACGTTGGGGCATAGTACAGCAGGCACTCAGAGGGGGCGCCGTCACGGCCTGCAGGGGGAGGCATGTTGGGTTGTGCGCTTCTGGCATAGTGCAGCAGGCTCGGCTGGGGCGCCGTCGCGGCCTGCGAAACGTCAGAGATGAGGCAATGGGATGAGGAAGTGGGAGAGCGCCAGCACACTGGGCATAATACAGCTGGCACTCAGAAGGGGTGCCAGCGTGACTAAGGCAGTGGAGAGGAGGGAGGGGAAAGAACAGGCAGCACACAATCGCAAGCTGCAGCAAGCAAATGGAGAGGGTGCCAACACAGTCCTGGGGAGCGCAGGCGCCGCACCAGGGCCGGGCAGCGCAACACATGAAAAATAACAGGTGGTGGGTCAGGGGAGTGGGCGGCCGGCTCAGGGAAGGGTGCACACACCAGAACAGGGCAGGAGCAGCGCACAATCAGCTCTCTGGGTCCCACCAGCCAGGTCAGCAGCGCCCAGTCAGCACCGCCAGCTCACCCGCGCGCCCCGCCTCCTGGTAGTACCCCTCCATGCTCTTGCTGAGGGTGAAGTGGATGACGTAGCGCACTGCGGCACGGCCATGGGACGTGGGACTTTGCTGGTGTGGGTGCCCTACCTCCTGTGCATGTTGCACTCACATCAAGCGTGGTTTGCACCGCCCACAATGGGACGGACCAGGAAATTAGGGTTCAGGTCCCCCGCCTCCCCTCCCTTACCGTTGGCTTTGTCCACTCCCATGCCAAACGCGATGGTGGCCACCACCACCTGCAGAGGGTGCAACCACAGCACAGCACAGCACAGCTCAGCATGGCTCAGCGCAGCATGGTTTGGCGGCGCAGCAGGGTCTTGGGGCGCAGCCAAGTGGGAGTCCTGAGCACCAAGCATGAGCATAGTGGAGAGCAGCAAAGTCATGCAGGTGACATGATTGCCTTGTGGAGGAGGCAATGCCGACGGGGGTGCACAGTGTGAGGATGCAAGGGGTGGGCAAGGACGCAGGGAGGCGGGCAGCTGCGTCGGCTGGACAAGAAGCATGGCTGCCGCCTGGAACCCACAGGCTCAGCTGCAGGGCAGCAGCGGGCAGCTGTGCCACTGCAGGGCAGCAGCGGGCAGCTGTGCGATGCGCCCCACCTGCACTTTGCCGGTCCGCCAGTCGTTCTGCACCTGCATGCGCTGCTTGGGAGTCATGCCTGCGGGCGCAGGACGAGGACGAGTCGCGGTCAAACACAGGGTGCAAACAAGGGCGGGGGGAGGCAAGGCGGCAGCAGGCGGGGGCGACGGCAAAGCATGCAGCCCTGCGTCAGCTCGTCAGATGCCTGCTGACCCCCACGCACAGCGGCAGCGTGCTGCACAAGGCAACGGCAGCCCCATGTGCAGGCTGGAGCGCATCTGTGCAGCCCGGCACCACAGCGCATCAGAGCATGCCACGCATGGCACATGCAGCAGCGGTGTGCAGCAAAGCAACAGTGCCCCAGTCCACCACCAGGCGTCCCCACACGCCTGCGTGGTAGTGCATTGCCGTGATGTCGGTCTGCTCCCGTATCTGGGCAGCCACGTTCTCTGTGTCGTCACGTGACAGGCAGTACACGATGCCGCTGCCCTCGCGGTGATTCCTGCAGGTGGCAAAGGGATAAATCCTCACACCGACTGTGTAGCTTGAACGTGCCGTCAGAAGCATGCAGTCTCTGTGCCGTCGTGCGACAGGCAGTACACGACTCCGCAGCTGCACTGCTGGTTCTTGCAGGCCGCATGCAGGTAAGGCTCGAGGGCGAGCACCTGGCGCCCATGCGCCCATGCACCCATGCACCGCCACATCGCACTCACTCACTCTTATGCACATGACTCTTATGTACGTGACTCTCATGTACATGCAGCACCCCTGACCATGACCCACAAGCACTGTACAGCCCACCGCCTCCCATCCATGTGCGGCCCCTCCACCCTCTCACTGTTCTACCACCAGTTATGTTGGGCATACGTGCGCTTTTCGCTGTGTCAAACCATCAGCACCCCCCACCAGCACTCACTGAATGTACAGCAGCATCTCCTCCATGTACGCCTGCAGCCCGCTCTCCTCGCTGCGGGTGTAGTCCTTCTGCAGTGGGGCAACAGGACCGCGGACATCTGGTGGGCCACGCGCTGCCAGACCCGCCTCCCACATCCCCCAGCTCCTCAGCAGCCTCGGCTTGATCACCCAGCCAACCAACCTACCAACTAGGCGTGGCATGCCTGGGTGCCTCTGAAGAAGAGCTTGGGGCGGCACATCACATCACCTTGCTGACGCACCAACCGCCGCCTGCCATACGCCTGCTCCCCGCTTGGGCTCCTTCCGAGCCAGCCGGACAGCCAGCCAGTCCAGGCGCATTCAATCACCCCCAGTGCACTCACCGTGATGACCCTGAAGTAGAGGTTGGGGCGGAAGAAGGAGACCTGGAAGGTGCGGGGCGCCCGCATGCGCAGCGTGCTGACGATGTCCTCACGCACCTGGCAGAATGCAGGTGAAGGGGGGAGGGGCGGTTAAAAGTGAGGACGAGGGCAAGGGTGAGGGCAGCGTGCTCACAATGTCCTCACGCGCCTGAGGGGCGTGGCGCAGGGAGGGGCAGGGGGCAGGAGAGGCGGGGTGAGGCGGGGTGGATGCACAGGGTGAGAGTAAGCGGGGTTGCAATGCCGGATGGTGCTAGGTGGGGGGTGCAGAATGATCCCACGGTAATGGTGGCAGGTAGACACCGGCACGGGGCTTCTGTGGGCGGGCTGCGGGGCCCCTGCCCCCCTTCCTGCCTCCCCTGCACTGCCTCTCTGCTGCTGCCGGTGCCAGCTTGCCTTGTGCGTGGCGGTGGCGGTGAGGGCCATCACTGGGACTCCCTGGAAGAAGCTGGAGGCCACCACGCCCAGCTGCTTGTAGTCGGGCCGGAAGTCTGGGGGGCACAGACGAAAGAGGGGTCAAAGGTGCAAGGGAAGTGTGAGAGGCAGAGACATCCTGAAAAGATTCGAAGGTCACAATGCACAGCTGCTTGTAGTCGGGCCGGAAGTCTGGGGGGGCAGAAGGAGAGAGGAGTGTAGGAACGAGGGGAGGCGGCGGGCTGAAAAGTGGGCAACTGCAGAGCGCAATGGTGTATCTTCTGCAGCAAAGCTGGCTGCTCTTAACACCCGCTGTGGACAGCAAAATGCACATGGCACACAAGGGGTGAGGCCAGGGCCGCAACCAGCAGCTGGCCAGCTAGCCGCCCAGGCACGCACCGTGGCCCCAAGCGCTGACGCAGTGTGCCTCGTCAATCACTATCCGTGCCAGCAGGCGCCGTTGGTGCAGCGCCCTGGAGCGGGGGCAGGGCAGACGGGCGGGCGGCATGCTGGTATGAGGAAGCCTGAGGTGGAACAAGGGCAGGTGGCAGGGAGGGCAGCGGGCACCCCGATCCCTACCCCCTCCAACCATCTGTGGCGCACAAGGCAGGCAGCAGGCGCCCCGCCCGGCCAGCCAGCCAGCCAGTCAACCAGCCAGCAACACAAAGCCAGGCTTCAGCCCTGCTGCTTCCCTCACTCGCTCACCCCAGCAGTTTACAGCCACTCCCCCTCAACAGCGCCTCTGGCAGGACTGGCCAGCTGGCAAGCACACATACATGTAGCCTCCGCCCTCCTGCGTCGCTCGCTCACTCAGTCCAGTGTTCAGCACAGCCCTGGCTCACGACAAAAGAATTAACAAGCCAACAAGCCGTGCCGTTACTCACCCTAGCGCCTCCTTCAGCCGTTGCCCCTTCACCAGCTGCTCAGGCGTGACGTACAGCAGCTTGATGGTGGGCTGCTGCTTGCCCAGCTCCAGAAACACGGCCTGGAAGGGAAAAAAACAAAGGGAATTAGTGAAAAGGGAGAGAGAGCGAGACGTGGTTCAAGCACCTTAATGATGGGCGGTTGCTTGCCCAGCTCCAGAAACCCGGCCCGAAGCCAGGACGGCCACGGTTGATTGTGGACCTGTATGGAAGAAGGGCCTGCCTGCCTCATCTTCACTTCCATCGCATCACCCATGGCTTTGCCATCTCTTGCTGTGAGCTCAGGAACGTGGAGGGCACACCGCATGAAGCCAGACTGCTAAGAGTGTGCGCCTGCCCCACAGCTGGCCACTAGCGCCCCCACCCGATTGCCCACCAGCCCACCCCACCCACCCGCGACTCTGCCACTGTCTGTTGTGAGCTTAATATTGTTGTTGGAGGCCAGGCCTGTTGGAACCCACTCAGTCATTCCCCGACCGTTGCCCCCACCCACCCGCGACTCTGCCACCGTCTGCTGTGAGCTCAGGTAGGTGGTGGGCACGCCGCCTGAGGCCAGGCCGTTGAGCGCCTGCACCTGGTCCTGCATCAGCGACAGCAGCGGCGTGACCACCACTGCAGAGAGCAGGAGGTGCGGCGGGGAGGGAGGGCGGTGCGTCGTGTAGTGCAGCACAGGCGACTCGGAGAGGGGCAGCTGTGACACCAAAGCCGTGCTCAGCATACTCAGCATGCGCTCTCCTGCCGGGATGCAGCCAGGCTGCTGCCTGGCACAGGAAGTGGGCTGCGGTTGCCACCCAGCCCCATCTCCTGCCACAGAACACTAGACATGCCTGTGAGGCCGCGCGTCAGCACCGCCGGCAGCTGGTAGGTGAGCGACTTGCCGCCTGCAGGACAGAGGGGGTGACGGCGGCGCTACAGGTGTGGGAAGCAGCTGCAAGGGGCGCTCTTGCACACAGGCCACGCACAGCAATCCCCAGATGATCAGAGGCGAGCAGATCTGCTCCCCGGCCGAGAAGCTGCAACCGCCTGCACCCCATTGTGGCCTCCCAGGTGCATCACCCCTCCGCTGCCACCCTGGCTGCCACCCTGGCGGTGGCCAGCACCCGCCCGCCTGCCCACCCACCTCCGGTGGGCATGAGCACGAAGCAGTCCTGCCCTCGCAGTGCTGCCTCAATGATCTGCCGTTGCTGGCTGCGGAAGGCGGCGTTGCCAAACACCTGCAGGGGCAAACAGGTTTGTGCCAAGGGGTGGCGAGGGGGCAATAAGGGGGTGGTGATTTGGCGTTGCTGGCTGCAGAAGGCGGCGTTGGCCGAACATGAAGGGGGTCGCGTACATGGAATGCTCACCTGCTGCCCAACCAGGCCCTGCGGCCCAACCAGTTGGATGCCCAATCAAGAGCACAACTGCCACCAGACAGCCACCAACTCACCATGCTGTTGGCATAATCTAGCAAGTCCAGCTGCTCCTCCTCAGCTGTCGCTGGCCGCATCACTGCTGCCCCCTGCTGCCCCTGCTGCACACGCGGCTCCGGCCCCGCCAGAGCTGCATTGCTGGGGGTGCCGCGTGGCACGCGCTGGAAGAAGGTATCTATGCGGCCCTCCCGCCCCTGGCTGCCTGCCGCCCGTCCGATGACATCGCCTGCCGCTGCTGCTGCCGCCGCCGTCGCCGCCGCCGCTGCTGCTCCCGCTGCCAAGGGCTGCTGCCGCCGTGACACACTGCCAGGTCGGGAGCGCGGGGCTGCTATGGGCCCCTCATCTTCGCTGCTCTCCTCAATCTCCTCCACCTCAAACTCGTCGCCGCTCACTGCATCCAGCACCTCCACATCTGCACAACAAGGGGGGTAGTATCAGGGATTCAGGGATAACCGGGGATGATTGGGGAGTGCTGGCTAGGGGGAAGGGCAAGCATTCAGCCCTAGGGGCCAACCAAGGCAGTTGAGCTGCCCGCAAGCAGCATAGGCTTCTGAAGTGCAGCTACCGCTGCCGCACCCCGCCCGTGCCACCCACCTGAGTCACTGCCGGCTGGCACATCATCCACCAGCATGACGTCGCTCCCTCCATCGCTCCCCGGCCCGCCGCCGCCGCCGCCGCCCTCCTCGCTGCCATCCTCGCTCTCCAGGTCGGATCCGCTGTAGCTGTAGTCGGGGCTGTCATAAGCTGCGCCCTCATTCTCTGCTGCCGCAATCCTGCCGCCGCCATCGCCGCCGCCGCTGCCAAAGGCGCCCGCCTGCCGCGTCATCAGCCACTCCAGAAAATCGCCAACTGCGGCATCCGTCACCTCCACCTGCGCCGCCTTCTGCTGCCGCTCCTCGCAGTACAGCTCAAAGCCATCGTACAAAGCTTCCTCTCCCAGGGTTTCCCGGTAGCCTGCACAGCGGTGGTGGCGGCAAGGCCGTGATGGTGGGCTGGCAGGGCGGGGGCAGGCGGCGGCAAAGCAAGTGGTGGGCCGGCGGCGGCGGGCGCAGGCGGCAGTAAAGGCACAGGCGCGCGGCGGGCCGCCGTAGTGGCTCTTGATGTGCACACATCGACGTGGGTGCCCCCATGTGGCAGCCAAGCAGCGACAGGCGCAATTCGATCACTTTGCCACTTTGCCCGTGCTCATTCTCTCCCGCTGCTCCCCGCTTTCGCCCTGCAACTTTTCGCTGTATAGCAAGCAGTATTTGACACTCACCGAAGTCATCCAGGATTGTCTCAACCAGGCGGTGCTTCATGGAGCAGCCGGCCGCAGACTGCCTTGCTCAACACAGCACTTGCATAGAACAATGAGGATCCGCAGCTGAAAGGGAACCGGAAGCTGGCAGGAAATGCTGCGGGGGAGTGCAGGCTCCGTCTGGTGCCGGCTGCCGCCACCTGTGCAAGCGCACCCGCCGCGCAGACGAATCGCTCTGGGCTCTCGCGGTGCTGCTGCTGCTGCTGCTTCCCATAGCGCCCGGCCAGCTCCTACATCCCCTTGGTAGGACAGGCTCACCTGCCGCTGCCGCCGCACCCTCTCCCCGTCCAGCGACACACCCGTGATGCTGTGCTGTGCAGCATGTTACAGCGGTGGGGTGGGGACAGACCAGGTGCAGGTGCGGGTGCAGGCTTCACATGTACAGCCCCTCCGGCACGCCCTCCTTCTTCTTGTAAAGCACCTTCTCTTTGGCCTTCACAAAGTCCTCCTGCTTCACGCACATGCGCCGCTCACGCAGCGCCAGCAGCCCCGCCTCCGTGCACATTGCCTTGACATCCGCGCCGCTGAGCTCGTCCTGCAGGCAGAAGAAAGGGCCGTCCAGGGAGGGCGGGGAGATGAGGGGCGGGGTGCGCACAATGGAGGTGGGAGCGCAGGCGGCAGGGCTGCCGGCCAGCGGGGCGCAGCATGGCCGGCGCGCTGGGTGACAGCTGCAGCACACTGGCAGCACCCACCTAGCTCAACCGCCAGCATCCTCATGCCTCCTCCTCCATTCAGCACCCACATTCTCCACCACCCTCGTCGGAGGTGGCGCCTGCTGCCCGCGGCATCACTTTGCCAGCACCCAGCACACCTGCGCCCCACCCCCCAGGGACAGGGCTCTAAAATATTGGGATACAAACGGCCCTTCAGGCCCACCTTTGCCATTACAAACTCCTCGATGTTGACGTCGTCCGCCAGCGTCATGCGCCCCGTGTGGATCTGGAAGATGCGGCGCTTGGTCTTCTGGTCGGGCAGCGGGAACTCGATCTTGCGATCGATGCGGCCGGGGCGGATGAGCGCAGGGTCCAGCGAGTCGATGCGGTTGGTGGCCATGATGACCTGGCAGGGGGGGACGTGGGGAGGAAAGGGCGGCATGACTCACAGATGGAGGAGGACAAGGGACTAGTGAGTCGATGCGATTTGAGGCCATGTTGACCAGGCGTGGGATGAACAGAGAAATAGGAAGGGGGAGGAAAGCAGAGAATCTGGCATGGTGGGGGAGACAAGGGAACGGGAGGAAGTTTGGAGGTGGCAGTGGGCACGTGAAGATCTGCCTCTACACCCAGTCCCAAGCTTGCCTGCCCGCCAGGTCAGATCCACACCACCTCACGCCCCTCATAACTCAGTCCATACATCCCACACACCCCGGTGAGCCCACCTTGACATCGGTGATGGCGTCAAAACCATCCAGCTGGTTGAGCAGCTCCAGCATGGTGCGCTGGATCTCGCGCTCACCGCCGCTGTGCGCATCGTACCGCTTCGTGCCCACCGCATCAATCTCATCTGCAGGGCAGAGGGTGAACATGCACACAAACACAAATGTGTGAATCGAGGGCCTGAGCGCATCTTATTGCAATGCCGGTCGACCTCACCACCTCAATCTCGTTTGCAGGGTAAATCAGCCATTTAGGGGCAGAGCAGGCGGCAACAGCACAGACAGCCCTGCCCTCGCCAAGCAGCTCCTGCACCACCTGCACACGCACTGGGCACCCGCAGGCTTGCTGAGCACCTGCCGCCACACAAACCTGCCCCCCACCAGAAGCGCGCACAAACAACCTTCCCCTGGCACCGCCCCCTCACCAATGAACACGATTGAGGGTGCCTGCTCGTCTGCCACGCGGAACAGCTCCCGCACCAGCTTGGGCCCGTCTCCCAGGTACTTCTGGATCAGCTCAGACCCCACCTGAGGGAGGGGAGAAAGCGCGGGGCAAGGGCAAGGGGCAGGGTTGAGTCTCGTGAAGTTGACTGCCGCCTCGGCCCAGCAACAGCAGATCACTGCATCTGCTTCTAAACCACGCACAGGAGGGCTTCTGACCGCCCACCCACACCCGCTCACCACGCGCAGGAATGTGGCGGATGTTGAGTTGGCCACAGCCTTGGCCAGCAGCGTCTTGCCGGTGCCGGGCTCGCCGTATAGGATGACGCCCTGCCATGGCGTGGAAAGTGTCGAAATGGATGCACGTGGGTGAGTGTGTGGCTGGGGGGGAGGGCATGGAGCCGGCGTGCGCACCCTGCCTAAGCCTGAACCAGTGAAGACCGGGACTGCAGCCCGCCTGGAAATCAGACTGTAACCCCCCCAAAGCAAAGCCTGGCGGCATACTTGCTCCGAACAGCTTGAAACCTAGGTTCTCCCCAGCTCTCTGCCCTCCGACCTATAACCCCAAACTCAACACTCGCTTGCGGCATTCCATAGAAGCATGCGCCTCACCTTGGGTGGCTTGATGCCGATGTCCTCATACAGCTCGGGGTGCGTCAGCGGCAGCTCCACAGCCTCCTTGATCTCCTGCAGGCAGTGCAGGGGGGTCACCACATATCTCAGCACATGCCAACCGTGCTAGCATGACAGCTATGTTGGCACCAGGGGCAACCTGTTCGATCTCCTGCAGTGAAAAGATGCCAGCAACAGACTGCCGGCAGGCAAGAGTCGCGCGAACACAGCGTTGACAAAAAGCAGCTGGCCTCGACCCGTCACCGTAAGCCCGCCCCCCACATGCCCACGTCCACACAGGGCACACAACCGAGTCGCACCCCCTTGCCTGGATCTGCTGCTCCAGCCCGCCCACATCCGCGTAGCTCTCCGTGGGCGCATGCTCCACCTTCATCACGTTCACTGCTGGGTCCGCCTCGTCGTTCAGGATGCCCACCACCTGGTTGCCCTGCAGACACACGGCGCACAGGGAAAGGAGGGAAGGCGGTTTGATGGGCGACCAGCAGTCACAACAAGGACTGCCTCAACACTCTTACAGACCCGCCACCTGGCTGTCCTGTCTGGGAGTGGGAGGGCAGAACGAAGCAGCTTGATGCTTAGTGGGTCTGCAGCACCAAACCAACCTGCACTGCGCTGCCCACTTGCCCACACACCCGCCCTGCCCCAGCTCGCAACCACCCAAACCACCTTGGTGTGCAGCGACGCCATGCAGCCCCCACCCTGACTAGCTCTCCCGGCCACCCACCTGCCCACCCACATCGCTTCCTTAATCAGCCTCCTCCCAACCCACAAGTTGCTGCACCCGCGCACCTTGTTGTGCAGCAGCACCGTGCTGCCGGGCTCCAGCTGCGTCTTGTCCACAAACGACATGATGGTGACGTAGTACTCGGGGCCCACTGCGGGCAGGGCAGGAGAATGGAGAGAAGGCACGGTCGCAGCAGGCGGAGGGGAAGAGCGGGCCCGGGAAGGGGCATGGCGCGCGCGGAAAACGCAGACTTGGCTTGTGCCCCACCCTGTCGTCCCCGCCCCGCCCCGCCCCGCCCCATGTGCAACACGCGACTTTTACCCTGATCGAAGTGTGTGCCCGGCCAGCCCACCTGCGGAAGACACAATGGCGTGGTTCTCGTCAATCATCTCCTCCAGGGTGCCCACGCTGAGGGGCGTGCCGCGCAGGTCATCCACCTGCGGCAGTGGCAGGGAGGGCGGGCAGGCGGCAGCAACGTCAGCAGGCAGGTATGTGACAGCCAGCCATGTAGGGTGCCCGCCCAGGGGTGTGCAGCGCAGGTCATCCACATGCAGCAGTGACAGAGGAAGCTTGCGTGCACCCCACCTCAATAAGCTTGCCTGTGAGCACAAGCCGCTCCTAGTGAGTCACTTGTGCGCTCACACGCCACCGCTCCTGGTTGATCACACGCCTCCCTCGCCCATCAGCCAGCAGCCCACCCAACCATCCCTCTGAATTGCTGGCCCTGGCAGCCGCCCAGCAAGCCGCTCTCTTCTCCAAAACACCCCAAACCGTGAACTTGTAGCCCCCTCCCAAGCACACCTTTGACCGCTCCTCCTCGTTGCGCTCGTCGGCGGGCTTGAGCCGCTCCTGGTTGGTCACAAACTCCTCCTCCATCAGCAGCCAGTCCTTGACCCGCTCCAGCTTCAGCAGTCGCAGCTTGCACTTGGCGGTGGGCGTGATGGTGGGCAGCTTGGTGCCCAGCGAAGAGGCGGCGCGCCGCCGCTGCTTCTTGCCCACGCGGGGAGGTGGCGCCGGCGGCTCATACTTCTTCTTCTTCTCCTGCGGTGACGAGTTGTGTTGAGTTCAGTTGCGTTGAATGGCATGCGGCAATGGGGATGTGACAAAGGGGTGCGGCAGGGAGACGGCAGCAGACGGCACCAGGAGCGGAGAGCCGGCGGCCGAGAAGGTGTCAGCGGAAGAGAGGCGGTGCCGGTCGCCAGGTGCGGTGGAGCACCTATCCGCCGGCTGTGCGGCGGTGATCTGTGAGTCACGGGGCCGCCCACAGCCATCGATCGCAGCCCAAGCAGCCCGCAGGCAGCCCTCCGCACCTTGTCCTTGCCCTCCTGTCCGCCCGGCCCGCCGCCAGGGGCGGACTGGTTTTGTCCCATTGGCCAAGGCCGCCTGTGCTGCCGGCTGGAGGTCTAGAGCGCCAAGAAGTGGGTGTGTCGTCACTGAGCTGCCACACCCTGCCTGTGCCCTTAAACTAACTACAGCAGGCGCTCATTGATTAAAGAGTGGGAGCAGCCTGCAGAAGACTCGCTTTGCATGCGGCTTTCTTCCTCGCTCGCGGTTGTCGCAAGGCAACACAGGCGGCGGCGGTAACCACGGTTATGGCATTCAGACACGCTCATTTCATCTCTGCCGCCTCAGTTGCAGCCGGGCCGGGTGCTTTGACCTGTCGGAGCTGCCCGTTGACGGGAACAGTCTCGCCATGGCTGCAGCCGCAGCAGGGCCCTGTTCAATGCCTGGGGGCCTGATCTGCGTTTTGCACAAAGCGCTGGGCGCTTCAGAGCTCATTGTTGGGCGTATCGTGGTTCCGCAAACACAGTTGCCCGCGATGGTCGCAGCGCTGGGCCGTGCCAGCCGGAACTTTACGCTTGAGGACGAGGACACGGGCGTCAAGTACAAGGCGCGCTGGAGCGGGGAGACGTCGGTAAGGCCGTGCAAGAGCAGTCAGCACCCAGGGTTGCATGGCTGCATGGCTGGGTACATCGATTTGGGTGCATGGCTGGGTACATCGATTTGGTGCGCAAAATGTGACATGGCAGGACATGCGGTGCCATCAAAGATCCCTTGCGCCTCTGCTCGCTGCTGCAGCGCCCCCTGATCAGTTGCTTGAAGCCGCTCTTCACCGCCCGAGACGCCGATATCAACGACCAAGTGTCCCTGCGAGTGGCCAGCCAGCCAGCCGACACCTGTGTGCTGAGGCTGGTGCCAGCAGCAACAGCAGCAGCCTCAGAAATAGCAGCAGCGGCGGGGCAGAGGGCAGCAGCAGTGGCAGGGGTGCGCCTCGCCGGCGGCGTGCAGCCGTACAGCATGACCATGCGCGGCGTGCAGCCGTACAGCATGACCATGCACGCTGTGCGGATGCGGCAGAAGCGGTATGGGACAGACGCGGCGCGCGTGGAAGCCCGCCGCAGGCAGGTGCTGGAGCAGGCGTACCCAGAGTGGGCGGCAGCGGAGGCGGTGGCGGCCAGCGTGCAGCAGCGGCTGCGCAACGTCGCGGCTGCCTGTGCAGCCGGTCAGGAGCCTGAGGCCTGGGAGAAGCGGGCGCTCTGCGAGCAGATCAGCAGCGGAGGAGCCCCACTCTCCCTGTGGTACAAGGAGGAGCAGCGACAGCAGGTGGGGGTCATCCTGCAGCACCTGAACCCCGGTGCCCAGCCGGGGACGCTGCAGCCTGCTGCCCCTGGCACCCTGCGGGACGCGATCACGCGGCTGCTGGGCCGCCCTGAGGCGCTGGCGGCCGTAAGCAACGCCAACCGGCCAGTGGGGCAGGGCGGCATGCTGCACAGCCTGCCAGCAGCAGCGGAGAAGTTCGGGCGCACGCTGCCTTGCAAGTTCGCCGTGGTGGACGGGGAGCTGAAGCTCTCAGCACCCGTTAGGGGCCACAGCGGCCACACGTGGGCCAGCTTGCAGGGCCTGCCAGGCGGGCTCATCGACCTCAAGCACGCGCTGCGAGTGATCGGTGCGGTGGATGCACAGGTGAATGGGAGAGTGCACATGATGCTGCAGCGGAGGGCTGCCACTAGTGTGTCTGGGGTACATGGTGTACCGCAGGGCTGGCCCTGGTAGCAGCAATTGTGGCACCAAGCATTCATGATGCTTTGGTATGCACCGCTTCTCATCCCCTGTTCCACACTTGCCATGCACCCCGTGCCTGTGTGCAGGACCTGGGGCAACTGCTGGCCCTGTTCCTGCCTGGCAGCAGCGGCACCACAGTGGCAGCGGGCGGCGGCGGCGGCGGTGGCAGCGTCGGCACGTGGGTCCTGAGCGCCAAGAACGAGTGCGTGCGTGCCTGCGTGGCCAGCGGCTGCAGCGGGGTGTTCAGCGCCAGCCGCAACAGCTCCACCTGGAGCTGTGTGGTGCGGGCGGCGGCAGCCACCACGCTTGAGGAGGCGCAGGATGCCGCAGCGCGGTGCACGCACTGCGCTGCGGGGCCGGGCAACTATGTCCTGCCAGTGCCGGCTGAGGGCCACCGGTATGCCCCTTGCCAGCCGCTGCTGCTCAAGGATGCGGACCAGCTCATCCCCATCCTGGAGAACCTCTGGCGGTTGGGGCTCATGCCGGGTGTGACCCGCGTGGCGCTGCCCGGCGGCCGTGTGCACCAGATGGGCGGCGCCGCTCAGAGTGAGCGGGGGGCGGGGCTGTGTGGAGGGCTGGGGCTGTGGGCCGTTGTGTGGGGCTGGACGGGGTTGAGCGGGGCGCGCCGCCGTGTGTCGGTGCTGCTGCGTTTTAGTGCATCTCGCCCGTTGTCAATGCCCTGCTGTGCCTGCTCCAGCCTGCCTGCCCTCCCCGCCTGCTCCTGCCCTGCCCTGCCCCGCCCTGCCCCCGCCTGCTCCCCTGCCCGCCCTCGCACCGTCATACCCGGCGCTCACCCTGCCACATCCTCTGCCCCCCGCCCTCTGCAGACGCTCTGCGCAACCAGCTGCTGGGCCAGCCTGCCGGCCAGCAGCTGCAGCAGCAGCAGCAGCAGGGGCCCGCAGCAATGGAGTACGATGTGGACTTATGCAGCCCTGAGGCGGCGCCGCTGCCCGCCTGCCTGCCTGCCCTGGCCGCCTTTGCCGCACCAGCGCAGCAGGCGCAGCAGGCACAGCAGCAGGCCCAGCAGGCACAGCAGCAGGCGCAGCAGCAGCAGGCGCAGGCGCATGCTGCAGGCGGCGCAACTGTGAGGAAATCTGGTGCCGCAGCGCCGGCTGCAGAGGTCATCGACCTGACTGCAAACTCTCAGGAGCCGGAGCAGTGAGCGGCTGCGCCAGGTTGGCGCACACCGCCAGCCGCTGTGTGCTCTCGCCTGCAATACACCCTGTTTCCTTGTGCTTCTCTGTTCCCTTATGCCTCCCTGTGATTCATGCTCGTCTGTGATGCATGTGATGTATGAGACGAGCCTTTATGCCTCCCTGTGATTTATGCCTCCCTGTGATTCATGCTCGTGTGTGAGGCATGTGATGTATGAGACGAGCCTTTATGCCTCCCTGTTCCCTTATGCCTCCCTGTGATTCATGCTCGTGTGTGAGGCATTGTGATATATGAGGTCAGGTCTAGCGGCTCAGGCTGTCAGGCAAGCAGGGTGTCGGATCGCAGCAGGGATGGCGGCGGCAGGGCTGACAGAGCCGTTCGGCTCGACACCTGGCTCGACTTGCCCTGGGCGCCAGGTCTGGCCGGAGCCTACCTGAGCCCTGATCCAGCCCTTCTGTACTTACAAGACATATGGGCTTGTGTAGAGCCACACTCCCCGGGCCTGGGACGGGACGGACGGCCACGCTGAGAGTGCTGCGCCGCCGCCAGCTGCACTCATGCTGGCGCGGCTGCCTGGAGTGTCGGAGCGAGCTTTGCTTAGCGTGGCCCGAAATAGTTTGCTTCGCAGCATCGATTGCATGTGCCAAGGGGCCACTCTCACGCCACACTCTTCGTCCGGCGAGGCTGACAATGTACTCCATCATATGTGATCCGGCTACGCGGCACTTCCTGAGTGAGCCTCCGAGCGTGCGCTGCAGGAGCAGGCACCTGCCGCGCGCCTGGTTCCTCCCTTTGCACCACCCAGTGCCAGCCGCCAACCCTCGACGCTGCCCTCTCACATCCCTGGTGTGTCAATTGCAGGAAATCATCCGCTGCTGAGGTACCTCGACCTTGAAACTGAAAGTGAACTTGAAGAAGAATATGGCGTGGAGCAACAAGACAGCTTCTTTGTCGCCCTCAGGGCCCTCAGGACAGGGGACATTCCTGGGCTGCGGGCGCTGCTATCAGCGCAACCGGAGGTGGCAGCAGGAACAAACCACAAGAGCTGGACGCTTCTGCACTATGCAGCTTTCGAGGGGCGTTCTGCTGCCGTACAGCTCCTGCTGGAGGCAGCGCCAGCCACTGCAGCGGCCGCCACTGAGCAAGGCAAGTCTCCTCTCCACCTGGCGGCAGCTATGGGCCGCGCCACTGCGGCAGGGTTCCTAGTGGCAGCAGCGCCAACGGCCGCTGAGTCTGAAGACGAGGAGGGCAAGACACCACTAGAGGCGGCATTGGGTTTTTTTCCCCGCGTGGCAACCGCCCGCTGCATGCTTCCCTACGGCCCGGCACTGCGCGTGCTGACAGCCCTGGCACAGGCAGGTCAGCTGCCCCTGTTTGCCGACTTTGTCATTGGGCGCCCACCGCTCACCGCCCAGGAGTGGGCGCTGGTGCCGGCACCCTGCCCCGGCCTGGGACGCGCTCTGCCTGCAGCCCTGGCCCACTCCCCCGCCCAGGCCCGCCACCTGGTGGTGCACCTGCTGGCTGCAGACGTGCAGCGCCTACGCACAGCAGCGCTGTGCCTGGCGCGCGCCCCCCCGCGCACGCATGTGCCCCTGCCTGCGCCTCTGGTGCAGCAGGTGCTGGGGCTGGCCCTGGGCTAACCACCATTATACCTTTTCAGCAGCGCGATCGACGCCGGATGCACGGTGCAATTGACTAGCTGCAAGCCTGATGGACCACTGGCGATGGCGTCAGACCGCCTACCTGAGTGTGGTCCCTGCTTTCTGCTTCCTGCTTCCTGCTTCCTGGTTTTGTTTCCTTTGTGAGCGACTCAATATGTGAACTATGTCCTGATGTGCGATTCAAGTGTAATTCTGCGGAATGCGCGTCATTTGTGTGAGAAACGTGTGACCGCTGTCCCCTTATGCTGTGATTTGCCAGCAGCCTGATTCGGTCATGCAGCAGGGCGCACGGCCTGTCTGTGCTAGCGCACGGGACCTTGTAGTTGGTGGCAGCGCACCTGCGCTCCCGCCGCTCTCCACACAGTGAGACGGCGCAACTCCCCTGCTGCTGCCCAAGGCGGAGTCGATCGAGCAAATCACTGGGCACCGATCACAGGCCGCAGAGCTAGCAATGCCGCTCAGCTCAGCAGGCCGCAGCAGGCGTCTCAAATGAGCAGCCTGTGGGCGACAGCGTGCATTCTCCAGCATCACGCAAGTTCTCAGGGCTCGGTTTCGCACGGTTCTAAACCTCGACAGTTGCGCACCTGCTCAGCAGCCCACCTGCTCAACTCTCCGCCACGCACAGGGCCTCCTGTAGGCCTGTGGCCACCACCTTTGGCAGCACAGTTGGTCGTGGAACCGGCGAAGGGGCGGGATGAGCCAGCGGGAGGCGCGGCGGCAGCACGGCCGGCGTCTGCGGGCGCTGGAGGACGCGTTCCACCGAACCGTCAAGTACGCGCTGCGCCCGCTCGATTATGAGCAATTTGCAGAGCAGTTCCCGGGGCTCACCGAGCACCTGGTGGCCGACCTATTCCGCGGCTACAAGCAGGTGAGTCGGCGCCTGCCTTGCGCGCCCGCTGCTGTCCCACCCGCCCCACCAGCTGCCGCCACCTGTCGGCACCCCCTGCCCAAAATGCCCAGCACCCACCTCACCATTCGGCCCCCTCGCTGGCCACCCAGGCGCTGCACCACACACGGGTCAACATCGAGTCGGACTTTGACGAGCTGTGTGAGGAGCATGGGCTGAGGGACAAGCTGGCCACCCTGGAGACGCTGTGTGAGGAGCAGGGCATTGCAGACGGCGACGCGGCAGAGGCGGCCAGGTGCGGCATGCCCTGGGTGGCTTGATGGGGCGGCAGTTGCATGCTGGGCGATGGGCAAGGTGTGGCCCGGCAGCACTGCCTGCCACCAAACCTGTGCTCAGCCATGGTGGCAGCGGCCACTAAAGGGCGCATTCTTCGGCCCAGGGAGCGCTGCAGCCGCGCTCACGCCAGCAAGCGCCGGACCTTTGGCTGCCTTTGGCTTCTGCCCATTAGCACCACCACCACTTTGGCTTCTGCCCATTAGCACCACCACCACTTTGGCTGCTGCCCACTAGCACCATCGCCACTTTGGCTGCTGACCACTAGCACCATCACCACTCATCACTAGCACCCCGTCACTGCCGCCACCCTGCCTGGGTCCCTACTCATCCACCCCGCAGGCAGCCGGCCCTGGGTCCCACCCGCGCCATCCGGCTGGGCCTGCTGCGCGCCAAGCAGGCGGAGGTGGAGAGCCTGAGGGCGGTGCTGGAGCAGTGCCAGGCGCGCAATGTTGAGCTGGAGGGGGCGCTGGGTGAGCGGCGGGCCGCGGCGCAGGAGCTGGCGGCAAAGGCGCAGGTGCGCGGGGTGGGACAGAGTTGGGTGCGGATGTGGCATGAGTGGGTGGGATGGGAAGGAGCAGGTGCGGGTTTATTGCCAATGGCAGGCAGGCAGAGGAGCGTGTGGAAGCAGCATCTTTGCCTGGTAAGCCTGCTCGCATGCACATTTTGCCGTCCGTCTGCCTGAAGCGTGCTTCCCAGCCTGGAGCCTGGCAGCTGGTTTGAGCACCCTGCAGGGATAGTTGCACGGTCCTGCCGCTGTGCTACCACTTCTGCTGCTGTCCCGCTCAATCCCTCTGCACCGCCTGCACTGCCCTCCATGCAGCCTATCGCGGCGCAGCTGGAGCCGGTGCATGCCTCCAGCAAGGCGTGGGCCAACCGGGCGGTGGAGCCGGTGGGCTAAGAGAGCGGCTGGAGCATTGGGCGGCACTGGCCGCCGCCACTTGCTGCATTCATCAGCTGCCGCCCTGCTGCCTGTCATGGGCACTGCCCACTGCACCCACTCCCGTCTCTGTACCCGACTTTTTGCTCTCCCCTCTGCCACCATACCACAACCTCAACCGACCCTGCCTACACTGTACACTAGCACTGACGCTGACCGCATCACTACATCCCTCCTTGCTTCTCGCCCCAGCTGTTCACAACACCCCTCCCCCTTGCCAACTGCACTGCCAAGCGTGCTCTCTGTACCAAGCGTGCTTACAGGTTCAATGCACTTTAGGGCAAGGAGAATTTATAGATGCTTACAGAACAAATGTGGCCCATGAAACACAGTCAGGGAGCGTTGGATGCACTATGTGGCGTCGAAAGCCAGGGACAGCAGCCTCTGCACCAGCAGGGCAGGGAGAGGAGTGCCCAGGTCGCGCTGCACGCGCGCCAAGGAGAGCGCAAAGGTGCGCAGTCGGCAGACGTCTGTTTGCGGCAGGTGGCGCAGCAGCTGCTTTGCCTGGCTGGTGGAGTGGGCCAGCGCCGCAGGGAACACACGGTGCAGTGCAGGGCAGGGGGTGGGCAGCAGTGTCCACTGCTTGTCATCCAGAGGCAGGCGGATGCTGACAAAGTCGGCAAACAGGGGGAGGGCGGCGATGCCAGCAGCCTGCAAGGCAGCAAGCACGTTGCGCGCTGAGCCTGCCCCAAGCAGCGCACGCGCAGCAGCGATGTGCATGCCGTGCAAAGCCAGCTGCAACGGCGTGTACCCAGTGGAAGTGACGGCTGTAGCTGTTGATGGAGCCGCGGCGAGCAGCAGCTCCACGGCAGCTGCATGCCCGCCCCCGGCGGCCGAATGCAGGGGCGTGCAGAGGGTGTCGCTCGCGGCGGCAGCGGTGCCAGGCGCTGCTGCCAGCAGGACACGCATTGTCTCAACATGGCCGCCTTCGGCTGCCAGGTGCATGGCCGTCCACCCCTCTTCACTGGCAGCTGTGCCAGTGTGGGGCGCTGCTGTCAGCAAGAGCTGCACAACCGCTGTGTGCCCTTGAAAGGCAGCCAGCTGCAGGGGCAGCCAGCCGTCTGCATCAACCAGTGACGTTGCCCCAGGAGCGGCTGCCACCAGCAGCTCAGCAGCTGCCGTGTGCCCACCCTCTGCGGCCTGGTGCAGCGGCAGGCGGCCGTATGCATTAGCCACCCCAGCAGTGCCGGGCGCCGCAGCCAGGAGGAGCGCAACGACAGGTGCGCAGCCTGCCCCGGCTGCAACGTGGAGGGGAGTGCTGCCTAGGTCATCCACTGCTGTCGCAGTTTGAGGGGCTGCCGTGAGCAGCAGGTGCAGAGTTGCCACATGGCCGTGCATGGCGGCCAAATGTGCTGGCACCTGCTGCGAGCCGTCTCGTGCAGTGGCAGTGCCAGGAGCAACGGTCATCAGCAGCTTTGCCGCTGCTGTGAAGCCGCCTTCCGCAGCCCAGTGCAGCGGAGTCCTCAGCTCATTGTCCACCGCTGCTGCAGTGTCCTGAGCAGCCGCCAGTAGGAGCTGCATGCTCGCCACGCTGCCGTGCTGGGCAGACACGTGCAGCGACGTCAGGCCTTGGTTGTCCCTCGCCCGAGCAGAGGCAGGGGCGGCTGCCAGAAGCAGCTGCATCGCCGCCATTGAGCCATGCATGGCCGCCTCGTGAAGTGGCAGCCTGCCATCGTTATCAGGGGCGGATGCCATGCTGGGGGCGGCTGCCACGAGCGGCACCATTGCTGCCACGTGGCCGTGCTGCGCGACCACATGCAGCGCTGACCTGCCCTGCTGGTCCTTGGCTGTCGCCAGCTGTGGGGCCGCAGCCAGAAGCATCTGCACTAGAATTGCGCTGCCTCCCACGGCCGCCGCATGCACCTGCGTCTCTCCAGATGACACTGATGCTGCAGCGTTGGGCGCTAGAGTCAGCAGCAGTGCTGCACAGGGACTATGCCCCAGGCGAGCAGCGGCCCTCAGCAGGTCGGATGCAGGCGGCTCTGCCAGACCGTCTTCATCGGCTGTAGCATCACAGGCAGGGTTGGAGGCTAGCTCGAGGCAGGATGGTGGCCGCATGGGAACCCCGCATGTCTGGCACACACTGCCAGGCAACTTCAGGGCTGGGCAGCACAGCACAGCACAGCACGGCACAGCACGGCACAGCACGGCACAGCACAGCATGGCATAGCCCGGCATAGCAAGCATGCCCCTACCTGACTTGACCTGCACCACACAGGCCTGCAGCTGACCCACCAGCTGACCAAAGCTCGCCCGGCACAGCTCGCCTCCAAGCAGGCCGCTGGCGGCCAGGCTAAACCTGAAGCGGCGGGCAGGGGCGAGGGTGCACAATGCAACTTCACTGCGCGAATTGGCAACGACTGTTGTGCAGCATGGCGCAGCAGTCGTGACCACTTACGAGCAGCGGGCATGCACCGGGCATGCGCGCTGGCAACAGTGCAACGTTGTGAACCAAACAGCAGGCACCTCGCCAGAGCAGCAGGGCTGACCTGGGCTTGTGGTGCAAGTAGAGAGGAACTTCCGCGTGCCCTGCATCTGATGCGTGCTTGACTGCAAGCAACAAGACACATGGGGCGCCGACGCGGTCAGCAGGCATTGGAACACAATGCACGTGCATGCTGCCCAGCAGTCCGGCAACACGCAGCCTGTGCACCCAGAGCAGCCAACCCTTTGTTACAGCGCTGCAATCACTCACTGGCCAGCATGTCGAGCACGAGGTGCACCTCAGCCAGCGAGCGTAGTGGGCCCACGCTGTGCTGCTGGCCAGCGTGAGGGAGCAGCACCTGCATTCAGGGAGCATCAAGCCATGATGGTCCAGGCTTAGAACCGCAAGCTGCAAGGTGTGTTTGCGCATGAGCATGTTTGAGAGACGCAACTTGCACGGACCTTGAGGGCGCAGCCTGCAGTCGTCTCGATCACGCCCCTGCTGCCCTCGTGAGCCAGGAGCCGCAGGGTGCGGGCCGCCGCCACCGCCTCGGCTGCCGCCCTGCTGGCCTCTGCTGCAGCCAGGCTCTGCCCCAGCTGCTGCAGCGCTGCCTTATCGGCCTCGGCTGCAGCCGCGTGCTGCTGCAGCTCTGCCGCCCTGGCCTCGGCAGCCAGGCAGCACACCCTCGTCTGCTCCAGCAGCCGGTTTGCTGCAACCGCATGAGAGCGCTCTGCCTCCAGCTCTAGCTCCAGGCTGTGCCGCTTGACCTCTGAAACGGCCTGCTCTGTCTCCGCCACCAGTTGCGCTCGCTGTGCTTTCGTCAGTGCACGCTGCGCAGCCTGCAGCTCCAGCCGCAGCTTGGCTGCACAAGCCTCCGCTGCCGTCCTGCCCGCCCACTCCTCCTGCACCAGCCGGTTTGCCGCGGCCACTGCACCCTGCATGGCCTCCACCTCCTGCTGCAGCCCTGCTGCTTGGGCCTCCGCAGCTGCCCTCCCTGTGCAGTCCTCCTGAACCAGCCGCTTTGCTGCTTTCAGTGCATCGCGCACAGCTTGGAGCTTGTCACGCAGTTGTGCAGCAGCAGCCTCGGCTGCCTCCTTGGCCATGCTCAGCTCCTCCATCTGCCGCTTTGCTGCTGCCACTGCACAACGCTCCCTCTTCACTGTCTGCCGCAGCACACCCAAAGCCGCTTCCGCTGCGGCCCAGCCCCGCTCTGCCGCTCGCAGCCGGAGCGCCTGTTCTGCGGCACTGGCCTCTGCTGCCTCCCGCTCACGAACCTCTGCTTCCAGCAGCCGCTCGCCAGCCTCTGCTGTCAATGCCTGCTGCTGCGCTCCAGCATGCTGGCACGCCACAATTGCAATGGCAGCTGCCACTGGGGCCAGGGCTGCAGCGAGAGGCGGCGCCATTTCTCGCTCGCGCGCGTCAGGACGTGAGCACGCCCCTTTATGCGCGTGCTACCGGGAGCAAGGCCACAGATGATGCTGCGTCTGTGTCCGAGGCCGCGGCCGAGCAAGCACGATCAGACTCCACGAGCAGGCCCAGCAGGCGCAGCAGCAGCCCGGGCTGCAGGTTAGAGAGGGACCTAAGAGGACCGCTCTCTTAGGTGAGAGAGGGGGTCACCTAAGAGGGGTGACTTAGGCGTGCCGCTGCTGAACAGGTTGCACGGAAGAATGTGAGTGCTGCTGAGACCGCACCCAGCAGCGGGGAGCCCAGCGGGCACCATGAGTGCTCTCTGGGCTGTAGCAGCGTAAAGGCCCCATGGCTTGGCCGCTGGATTCACTTTTCAGGGCGACCGCATAAGTGCAAGCCAGACAGATTAGAGCACGCAGCTCTGAGACAGCCACCCGCAAGGCACGCGGCTGCAAGTGTGTCGCTTGCCAATGGAACCCATGGGTGCCGCCACTGGCTGGCACTGCTGGCCGACAGGGGGAACCATGCCTTCCCATGTCGACGACCCTGACTGTTCAAAATCTTCCAATCACAAAGAACGGCGGGAAGGCAACGCAGGCAAGCAAGCAGGCACTGTCACCGAGACGCCGCCCGTGGGCCTCCCCCAGCTGGCGCGGCGGCGGCGGCGGCCGCAGCAAGGCCCGCAGCTCCACGCAACTGCACGTCGACGGCGCCCAGGCGCTGGCTGAAACGCAGCCCTGCCGCCCGCAGATGGCCCTCCACCACTCGTGGGACGCTAGCCTCGCCACCGCTGCTGTGCGCGCCGCGACCCACCACGACGCGCAGCCGCTGGCGCCCCGCTGGCGCCCCGCTGGCAGCGGCAGCTGACGTGGCGGGGTCGGCCAGCAGGCTGTGCAGCAGCTCCAGCCGACGATCCAGCGCAGCCACAGCCTCGTCGGCATGCAGGCCGTGCCTGGTTTGGGGGGGAGGGGAGGTGGGGAGGGAGAGGCAGCAAGCAGGGGTGAGGGAGGAGCCCCAGGGGGACTTGCAAAATGGGACAGAATCTGCAAGTCAAATCTTTCTATGTACATAGAATGCAGCTGCACCTGCAGCATAGGCCTACTGTGCCAACAGGACCGCGGGCTGGAGATTGAGACTGGGGGGAAGCGAGGAGGTCAGGTTGAATTGTAGCCCACCATGCCACGGACGCCCTGCTAGTGCCTGTTCTTAGCGCCTCCCCTCATTCTAGCCTCCCTTTCTCAAAACACACACACTCGGGCTCGGACTCACAGGTCGATCTCAAAGAGGCTGCACAGAGAGGGGAGGATGGGGGCAGAGGCGGGGGATCGGATTGTGGCCCAAGGCGCCCCTGGACTTTCCAAGGTGCCCCTGTACGTTGCACTGTGTGCCAGCAATGCTGGGTGGCCAGGCAGGGCGTGTGCCGTATGCGCATGCTTGGGCGGGGCCCCAGGTCCAGAAGCGCCAGCTGGCAGCAAGGGCCACATGCCAAGCACTACTGGCACCCCTCTGCCCACCCACATGCCCCACGTCACCCCGGCTTGCAAGGCCACAAGTAAAGCAGCCTTGCCACATCTGTCTGTGCCCCCACCTCTTGTCTTGGTTGTTCTCAAGCTCTATTCTCTCGGCTGCCTCCGCATGCGCCGCCAGAGCGTCGAGACGCAGCCGCTGCGCCTGCGCCGCCAGCTGGCGAGCCGTGGAGTGCTGGCCAGCGGCGTAGGCCGCCCCGGCGCCCCGGGCGGCCTGCTGCCAACGTCGGCTCAGCTGCAGCGCCCGGCGGCGGTGGCGGTAGTACGGATCTGATGGCTCCTCTGCCTCCCCCTCATCTGCACCTGGCAAATCGCCATTTCTGGCGGTGCACCCACCCAAGTGTCTGCTGCCGCGGCTGCCATCGGCGGCAGCACCGACAGATGGAGCCTGGCTGCATGCCAACGGGCCGCCTGGCCGCTCCGCTGGCTGTGCCATGGCGTTGCTGCTGCTGGCGGGCACATGCGGTGCGCTTAGTGCCGGTGAATCGTCGGCAACCATGTCGGCCAGAGCAGCGGCTGCGGCGCCAGCGTCGCCCTGGCATGCAGCCAGCACTGCTGCCACAAGCTCCCGCCCAGCCCAGGCGTGCTGCTCCAGCAGCCGTTGCTCATAGGAGATGGCTGGATCTTGCCGCTGCCCATACTGCTGTTGCCGCCGCTGCCGCTGCTGCTGCTGCTGAGGCGGTTGTTGCTGCTGCCGGTCGCTCCGTGGCTGCTGCCGGTGCGCCGGCTGGGCCGCCCCCCAAACCTGCCCATGAGCGGCACCCGAATCAGGGGGCGGCTGACGCTGAAGCAGCGCTGAAGAGCCGCCTTCTGGCGTGAGACCTTGAGGGAAATCTGAAGAGGTAAGCAGCACATCGCTGATGCCAGACTGGCGGTGGGCAGATGGCATGAAGCGTGGCGCCACTGGCTGGCGCTGCCGCTGGCCCGCCGCCTCTGAAAGCGTGCCCCATGACGTGTTGTGCCGCCTGCCTTTGCTGCCGCCTATGAGCTCCTGGTTCTGCAGCGGCAAAGGGGCGTGGATGTGCCAGCAAAGGCAGGTTAATGAACAGTGCAGCAGCTGCCTGGCAGCGGTCGCGCTGTGCAGGCGGCGGTGACCTCGGTTTGGCCTCGGTACCCTTACCTGCAGCAAAGAGGTCGCGGCTAAGTCAACATTGCCCTGGCTGTGCCGCAGGGCAGCCTTTATTGTCGATAGCGGCAGGCCGGGGAAAGCCTCGCTGAGAGCGGTGAGGGCGGCGGGGTCGGCCATACGCTGCAGCCCGTTTGGAGACGCGATCAGACTGAAGTGGTCGAATTAGCCAAATTGGAAACGGCAGATGTGGCGGAAGGTGCCATCCTCTTCCTGGGGGCATCCTGGCGGCGGCACGCGCAGCGCAACACAGCACGCCGGCAGAGGGGCTAAGCTAGCCGCTAACCGTGCCACTGAGCACACAACACACACCTTGATATAGTTGGCGTCCTGTTCCACCTCCAGGCTGTCCCTCCCCTGCTTTGGCGGCACCCAGCAGCCGCCTCCTCCCTTGCGCTCCCAGGAGCCCAGGCAGGGCCCGCCGGCCTGCTTGACAATCAATGGGGGCCATCCACGCCCATTTTACGTTTACGTTTACGTTTACGGGAATGGGCAGGCATCTGACGTGGGGTTGGGGTTGGGGTGCAGGACCGCGCCTGGCGGGGCCTCAACCCTCGACAGCCCACCGCTCCCATGCTATGCCTGCCTGCTCTCTGTGCACAGACAAGACTTGCATGAAACCAGCGCGGGCAGGCAGCTAGCAGGACGGGCAGGCAGCTAGCAGGACGGGGGGGCATGCACAAGCGGTGCGCGCAAACGAAACAAGGACGAGGACGAAACGTGTATGGGTGAGCAGTACAAGAGGAGGTACAGGTGCCTGCAAAATGGGGCAGCCTTGGTCCCTCAGGGCCAAAGGGCAGCCAGGCAGGGGGAGGTCACACGGGGCAAAGCGGGGGAGGAGTACAGGCAAGGCAGGGCGAGGGTGCGGGGAGCCAGGCGAAAACTGGGGGTGGGGCAGCCACCAGGGCTGTTGCTGCGGCGGGAAAACCAGGGCGGGAGCAGCCTTCAAGGCTGCTGGGGTAAACAGGAAAGGGCGGAGCAGCCATCAGGGCTGCTGGGAAAACAGAAGGGGGCCAGACCAGAAGGGTGTGAAAACGTCCCCGCGCACCAGGAAAACCGGCGGGGGCAGAACCACTTCGTAGACGGCGGGCAAAACAGGGGGCAGGAGGCCTCGCTCGGATCAGAAAGGGGTCAGAAGGGTCAAACATGGAGGGAGGCAGGGGAAAACTACAGGGCGGCAGGAGGGGCTGTGGAAAGCTACAGGAGGGGCCGGAGTGGGGCGTGGCCGCTGAGAAAATCGGCACAGGAAAACGGAGGGGAAAGTGGTGTAGTACTGAACAGGAGGGCGGGTGTGCTGGGTCGTGCATTGGGGAAAAAGGGGTTGTGCAGGCCAACACGCGCCTCCCAAATCGTGCACCAGGTTGGCGCTCTCTCGAGCCGCCGCCCGCTCAAACCGGCGGAGGCGGAGCATGGCGAGGGAAAAATGTGTGCTGTGTGTGTCAAAACGTCATATGTTTGGGAGAGGCAGGCAGGGGCACAGGAAAGCGTGATGGTGCAGGCAAGGCCCGCCGTCGCACACCGGCGGGGCCTGGTTGGCACGGAAGAATGGAGCATGCTGTATGTAGGGGGGCATAGTCATGAAGGGAGCATAGGAGAAAGCGGGGCATCGGCTGGCGCCTCATGTGTTCGCCTCATCTCATCTCGCCGCTGGCATGTGGAGGGAGAGGTGTCGTCTGGCTGGGCTCCGCACCACTCACTCTGGTGGGCGGTGGGTGGGCAGTGTGGGTGGTGCCAAAGGCGGGGGTGGGGGCAGGCAGGCAGCGTGCGGTCAGGCAGAAGCGGGCTACAAGGCCCGGCTCTCTGCCTGAGCACATGCCGCGCTGCGCCGCACGGCCGTCGGCTGCCAACATAGGCAGCAAGAGCAGGGGCGCTTGCTGCCGGCCAAGGGGGCGCGCCGGCGGCGCGCCGCTCACTGGGCCTCCGCAACCTTGTCGCTGCTGCTGCTGCTGCTGCCCAGACCGAAGGGGTTGTAGTACTTCAAATCTGCCAGCAGGCCGCCGGACCACCAGTCCCGGGGCACCATGGTGTCGTCGGGGTGGTACCTGCGGGAGGAAAGAAGGGGGGAATGGGGAAGAAAGAAGGGAGGGATGAGCGGGGCGGGGAGGCAGGAGGGAGGCACAAAGGCAGATGGCAGGCAGGGGCAGGCAGGGAGCGTACACGAGCAGGAGGGGAGGTGACGTTAGAGAAGGCAGCAGTCACGAAAGACAATCAAACAAGGTGGTTGGGGCTGGCCGCTCACCAGCTCAGCCGCGCTTTCTTGCGCTCCTTGGGCGGGTCGGCGATGAAGGTGGAGCGGAACTTGGTGCTGCTGGCGGCCCTGCAGGGGAGAAGGCAAGCAAGCAGGCAGGGGCAAACGAGGGAGGAGGGTCAGGGATGGGGATGAGCGGTGCACAGCGTGCGCTAGGCGCCTGTTGGAAGCCGACCGGCGCAGTCGGGCAGAACCTAGATTGGGGAGGCCGCCACACAGGCCGCCTCAACAACAGGCCGCCCTGCCCCGCATCGTCCCCCCCTGCCCTGCCCCCCGCCTCGTCCCACCCAGCCCCTGCCCCTCCCTCCCAACCCTCCCGCCCGGCGCTCACCATCGCGTGAAGGGCAGCACGTGCGGCACGGGTGGCACCATCACCTCTGCCTCCTCCAGCGCCCGCCGCGACATGACCTTGGCCTCACGCTCCGCCTGCTTTGCCGCCTCCAGGGTGGGCATCACAGCCATGCCCAGCCGCTCGGCAAAGCCGCGGAAAGGGAGGCCCTGCGAGGAGGGGAGGGGATGGGGGGCGGGAGCGAGGAGGGTGGGGGGGGGCAGGGTGGGGGCGAGACTGGCAGGGCAGGCAGGCAGAGGAAAGCTTTTTGGGGGAATGGCATGGCCGCCGGCCTGGAGGGACTTGCCCAAGCCTCCCTGTTGCACACACATCCATGCAAGCAGAAGAAGAGAAGGAACGGGCGATGCTGTGCCCTTGAGAGACCTGTCCCACCTCAAAGGGGTCGATCCCCTCCTGCTGCTGCTGCGTGCGCTGCGCTTGGTGGTCCATGCGCGGCAGGTCGCGCGCGTCGCGGGTGGGGATGCTCAGGTTGGCGCCAATGTGCATCTTGAAGCTCTGCAGGGCGAGGGGAGCGGGAGGGGAGGTTGTTAAGTGTTTGAGGCAGGCAGGGACGGCTGGCGAGCGCGCCGCCGTGGCGGAGGGGGCGGCGGGAGGGGAACTGTTGAGAAAAGCTTGTTGGGAGGCTAATGCAGCAGGTGGCCGGGAAAAAACGGCATTTGCCGGCCCCACACAAGCGATGGAGGGCCTCTGCAAGCAGGAACGGGTCCCAGCTGCCACCCAGAGGTGGCCACAGTACCGGCGGCACCGCCGCTCAACTCCCGAGTTAGGCCCCCTGCTTGTTGCCCTGCTCGCCCCTGACGCCTCCCCTGGCTGCCGGGCGCTGCCATCAAAGTAGCCCTGATCGTTCCGGCGCCGTCACGAGCTCCGAAACCCCCGAAACAGCATGAACCGCCTTAACCCTCAACTCGCCCTCCCTCCCCCCCTCTCACCTTGGCAGGAGGCTGGTGGCGCGGGGCAGACGCATCTGTGGCGGCCAGGCTGTCGGCGGGGGCGTCGGTAGGCAGGGGCACTCGCTGCGCGATGTCAGGCTGAGCCTGCACAGTGTCGGCAGCGCGCGTTAGTGCTGCATTCCATTTGTGAGCACTGCACCAGCAGACATTCGGGGCAGGAAGTCGCAATCGCACCTTGTGGGAGCCGCAAAGGGGTGGCGGCAACGCCCCCCAGGCCTTGACAAGCGTTGCGGCTGCCGGCAGGCTGGCCCTGCGTGCCACAGAGGTCGTCATGATGAAGTATTGAAGAAGTCTGATGAAGGAACGGGCCTCACAACAAGGGACCTTCTTCTGAGAGGGTTTCTGACTCAGCAAAATCTAGCCCTTGGACACGCGGCGCACCCCAAGTTGCCACATTTGCCTGCTTTCTGTGTTCGAGCAACCGAGAGGCAGTTTCGGAGCCAAGCAGCAGCACATCATGACCAGCCCCGCTGCCCAGCTGCTCGCCAAGCTCTCGGTTCCCGCTCTCCTGGGCGGCTCCTTCTTTGGCTTCGCCTACACAATGACCCACGGCCGGGCTCCGATGGGCCTCTGGAGCCAGGCCACTGCAGGTGCGCGCGCTTCCGGTGTTCCAGTGGGTCCGCACGTAATATGACACACAGCGAGTCATGTCGGAAGCGGACAGCAGTACCAGAGCCGGGGCGGGGCCGGGGGCCCGGGCTGGGAGGCAAAGGCGGCAGCTCGGTGGCTGTCCCTCTAGGCCGGGTACCTTCCAGCGGGCGTGATGGCGGCGGACCCGTCGCGGCGTGGGCCAGCGGGCGTTGCGCTCTCTCTCAACCAGTGCCCTGCCCAACTTTCACTCCCTCCACTGCAGGCCAGCCTGCCCAGGAGCAGCCGCTGCGGACCATGACCCTGAAGCTACGCTGAGCAAGCCGGGCGGAGCCTCCCCCACAACCCGCAAGGCCCCGCCTGGCTGGCAACCCCTCCATGAGGAGTGGCGCCGCCCTGGGTTGCCCTTCCGAGCCCCGCTCCTTTCCCTTCCCCACCCCCTTCCCAGCCTGTTCTGCACCCCAAGTTTTCCCCCCTGTATGATTGAGCGTGTGTGCAGCAGCGGCCACTGCCCGTTTTGAGCCTGGGCAGCCTGCCCTCTGCCCCCACCCCACCCCGCCCCCCGTTTTTCCGCGCCCGCCCCCGCCTGCCCGCGGGGCGGGCGCATCTGAGCACTTGACCGATGATCGGCCGCCCCTCCTGCCTTGCCTGCCCCCCAAGTTTTCCGCCCTCTGATGATCGGCCTGAGCCCGAGTCGACACACGAGCCTGAGCCGAGACGAGTTTTCTGGATTTTCCCCGCCAGCGCCCGTTTTGAGAGCGCTGCGGCTCCCCTGCCTCTGCCTCTGTTTTTCATGCCCCCATCGCCGCGTGCTGTTTTCCAAAGGCACCGCTGGCTTCTGATTGTGCCCCCCCTGCCCCCGCCCATATGTACCCCGCGCGCGTGTGTCTGTTTTTCCACGCTCCACTGTGCCCCTGCCAATGTACCTACCCGCTTGCAGCCGCCCCAACGCCCCCCTTTGCCGGCCCCCATTTTTCAGATCAGACTGCCGCACCCCGGTCAGCGCGCACTGATTTTGCCCACACCAGACGGACATATATGTGCATTGATTCCTAGCCACACCAGCTAGACGCTAGCCTCTTTGGCCCCCGCCACAACCTGGCTTACAGTACTCCCCTCTCTGCCCGGCGCCGAGTCGGCGTCGCCTTTGTTTTCTGTGGCTCGAATGCCCAAGCCGCCACCCAAGGTGAGCTCCCTTCCCCACCGTCACATGCCCATGCCAGGCCGCTTGATGCGCCACCCATGCTTCTCCTCACACGACTTGCCCCCCCTCTCTCTGCTCTCGCTAGCACTATAGCGCCCCCAGCTCTCTTGCTGCGCTACTGCCCAAACAGTCAGAGGTGCTTCTGGCTGCTTGGTAGCGTCATGCCTCCACTTGCTCCTCCCCTCGAAGCCTGCCCTCCAGGCTGCTCCCCCGCACAGCTTGCCCCGCCAGCTTGCCCCGCTTGCTCCCCTCCCCACCCCTCCCGGGCGCGCGTCAGCCCTTGCCACTGTGCACTCTGCTTGCTTGCTTGCTGCTACATCCGCTGGTCGCGTACAGCAAACGTGTTTACGTTTTGTAAAGGCAGTGCATGAATGAAAGGGAAGGAGGCAGTGTCAAGCAAGAGGGACAGGAGCGGATGGGCAGCAATGAGCAAGGAGAGGAGGCGAGGTGGGTATCGAGGATCAAACAGGGCATAGGGCTGGTGTGTGTTCAGGTCGTTCTTTTTGGGCAAAATCTGCAAACTACAGGGGCAGGGCGGGAGGCAGAGGCTGGCAACAGGTGGGGCGGTCCGTCGAAAAATGCGGGGTGTGGGGACACGGCGGTGCATGTCTGGCAGGGCATGGGAGAGGGCATGGAAGGCGGGGGCAGAGGGGAGCCGCAGGCTCCTAAGAAACACATGGGCACGACGCCCGCTAGGCGCTACTAATATTGCTGTCAGGGATGGAGGGCTAAGAGAAACAGAGGAGGGGGCAGGCGGCCAGGTGCGGTGGCGTGGTGGAGCCGCCTGGGGCAGCTGCCTGCCGGCCTGGCCGCCGGCTCATTGGGCACCCGGTGCCTTGGGCTGCCTGCCTGCCGCCACTTGTTGTGTGACGCAGAGCTCAGCTGCACCCAAGGCTAGTTTGCACCCTTCGCCTGCTGTTGTGGGGGCAGGCGCCAGGAGGAGGCCCTGGGCAGGCCACCCCCCTGCGGACACGACTTGCTCATTGCCTCACTGCATGAGGTTGGTGCGCAGGCGCCTGACCAGCTCCGACTGCTGCGCGTCCTCCCGCAGCGCATCCCCCGCCACAGAGTTAATTGACATGCTGGTGCGCAGCGGGGCAAAGCGTGACTCCAGGCCCTCCGCCACCGGGCGGAACAGCAGGCGCAGGCGGCTGGGCGCGTCCTCTGCGGGGCGGGAGGGGGCAACGTGAGGGGGGGGGGTTGAGGGGGGCGGGAGGGTGAGGCGGGAAGCGAGTAGGCCCGCGGGGCGGGTGGAAGTGGGAGGGCAGGGGAGCTGCGCGGAGGCACTGGTGTGTGCACAGCGGGCGGCCACTGCACGCAGCAGCGGACACCTCAGCTCGCCGCTGCCCTCCTCGCCCACGGCTGGTCAACACAGCAGCACAACAACACAGCCAAGGGGGTAAGGAATGCTCACCCGCGGTGTGAATGTCCAGCTGGCGCGCTGTGGTTGCCACCACAGCGGCCACGCCCCACACCGCCAGCACTGTGCCCCACAGCATGGCGCGGCCGGGGGTGAACTTGGGGAGCAGCCTGCGGGGGGGAAGGGAAGGAACGCAGTGGCCAGATCAACTCAGTCCAAGCCGAAGGATGCAATTACCCTGTTGAATTGCACGACGGGCGCGCCAGGGGCACAGGGGGACGCCGCGCCCGTCAAGAGCCAGCAGGTGCTGGCAGGTGGCTGCCCGCCCACCCTCCCAGCGCACTCTTTTTTGACACACCCATCCAGTTGTGTGCAGTGAACGCCCTCCCGGCGTGCGCACCTGTAGCCTGCCATGGTGGGCGACTCCATGGCTGCCCGCTCAATCTTGTTCATGCGGATGGTCTCGTAGTAGGAGGCGTTGGGAGGGGGCGTCTGGGCCAGGCGCTTGCCGTCAGCCACTGCACAGGGAGCAGGGGAGGCGGGCGGGTGGGCGGGCAGCACGGCGAGGCCCGAGAGCCAGAGGGGCGGGGCAGCAGCGCGCTGCGGCGGGGGAGCGCGGGCAGGCACAAGGGGGGCGGGCGGCAGGCACAAGGGCGGGCGGGCGCACACCTTAGTCGTTAACCGATAGGGCCGTTCACACTCGTCTGCATTCACTGGCATCAACCGCACCGATCATTGCCTGAGAAATATGAGGCACGTGCCACCTTGGCTCCCCTGCCCACCTGAGAAGATGGAGGCACCGTCGGTGGTCCACCGCGCACGCCCCAGCGATACCTTGGTCCCCATCTGCATGTAGCGCTTGTCGTTGAAGCGGCGGGCTGCAAGGGCACGCAAGCAAGGTGTGCAGGGGAGGGCCGGGGAGGGGAGCGGTGGGTGGCCGAGGCGCTTGCCGAGGCAGCCGTGCAGGGGGCGGCGCTACGAAGCGGCACACTCGGCAGCAGCGTGGCATTGTTGTTTGTTGGCCTGCCTGAACAAACCGGTGAGGTGAGCTGAACGTGATGTCGCTCACCTGGCAGGAGGCCCGCCTTGTGCTCGTACACATACTCGCTGCGCTTGGTGACAATCTCGGTGGGGATGCCGCTGAGTGCACTCTCCTCGGCCGCACGCTGCGCTGCCTCCAGGACAGAGGCGTCAACCTTGCCCTGCGGGTGACGAAGCGGGGGAGGAGGTGCGGGGAGGTGGAGGCGGGGAGGGTGAGCGGCCGGGCAGCGCCTTGGTGCGCTGGAGGCGGGGGGGGCGGTGCACAGGGGGCGGCAGGCACATGCCGCGCAGAGTGCTGCCTGTCGGATGCCGCAAAAAGCCTTGCCTTTGGCCCCTCCCTTGGCTCTTGGGACTTCCCTTTGTGACCTCGAGCCGCCTACCCGGCCCCCACCAAGCACCCACAGCCGGATGCCCCCAGCTACACGCCAGATGCGACGCACCTGCTGCACGAGCTTCTCCAGGTGCCGCACCGTTGCCTGCTGTCCCTCTGCGCTGAAGTAGAGGCCCTCGGAGGCACGCTGCCGGGAGGCAAAGTTGCCCAGAATTGCTGCTGCGGAGGCGCTCATCCTGCTGCTGCCGGTAAGTGAAGGGAGTTGGCAGAGTGGCGGGCGCTGGCGGCGCCGGCGGACAGAGCGGTCAAGTGTGGGGAGGTTTGGGCGGCGGCAGCGACGCGGTTGGTACTACAGAGACTTGCTGGAGGAGTGTGTGGGTGCAGGGGGCGTGGGGTTGGGGTTGCAGGGAAGAGCGCGCCGCCGGTGTAAGGAGACTATCTTGTGCAGGAGGGGTTCGTCACACAGAGGCGTAAATTGAGGGGTTGGCGCAGCCACGAGAGCGATTAGTATCGATTGGTGATGTGTGAATGCGCTGACGCATCTGCGCGGGCCTACTAAACGCCCGTTTCCTCTCATTTCTCCACTTACTCTCCATCTTTACCACCCAACCTCCACCCTCACCGTCCTCCCTCTACATCTCCCACCCACCCACCCACCCACCTCCCCAAGGTGAGCAGACCGGGTTGTCAAACCTGGGCGCTGGCGCCGCCCGTCCGCTTTTGCACTGAACTTCTCCTCCCTTGCTAGCTGTGTGCGTGTGTGTGTAATGCACTAGCCTGGCGGGGGGGGGGTCGGCCTGCCGCCGCCAGGGCAGCCCCGAGTGCACCTGCCAGTCAGCCGCTTTCCCGACTCTCCCAGCCCTGCCACCACAATTTGGCGGCCGGGCGGCCCCCTGGGCGCCGAGTGCAAACACCATGGCACGTTCCCCGCGGCGCCGCCGCCGCCGACGACGACCGGTGCCGCGGCCGCGCGATTTTGATAGTAGTCGCTCAACCTGCACCCTCCTCCCCCCCGTCTGTCCGCCCGCAGTCACCATGGTGCTGTCCCAGAACATCTCCGTCTCTCTGTCCATCATCTCCCTGGTGGCCCTCGTCGGCGCCGGCGTCGCAGTGGGTGAGCCTTTGCACTGGACCCCACTCCTGTGCCTGACCTGGCGGGTGGATGCAGGATGCTGTCTCTTCTTAGGGTCCCCCGCAGCGCCGGGACCCTCGCATGACAGTGCGCCCCTGGCGGTGCACTCCAGGGGCAAACTGGCAGCACGCTCCTCGTGACTCATCACCACCCAGCCCCCCCTGCACGTCATAACCACCTCCCCGCCCTGCCCCTCCTCCCCCTTACCTTTTGCGCCCGCAGGCTCTGGCGTGGGCATGATGTCCATGGCCGCCCTGGAGGCTGAGAAGCAGGCGCAGGCGCAGCAGGTCGTGGCCCACAGCCCCCTCGAGAAGGTGGTGGTCAGCCGCGGCTTTGCCGCCTCTGGCTCCCAGCAGTAGGCTCTCGCAGCCTCGAGCGTTAATGCAGCAGGCCTGCTGGCTGCCGCCCCGCTCGCTTGCGCTGCGCGCGCGCCTCCCTGCCCGCGGCCCGCCCCTCGTAACAAAGAATGACGCCCCCGCTGGCGCCCAAACTGTACTTGCCTCCCATGACACACCCCCATATGCTCCCTGCCCTCGCCCCCGCGGCGCGCCACCTCGATTCGCTTGCACCCTGCCCATGCCCTTCACTCCTTGCTTTTCATTGAGCACTGCGCTCCTCTTCCCCCGCCCTAATCCATGGCTCTAGGGCCCCCAGATCGCTCCCCGACCCGCCCTCAAAAGCCGCTCTCCGCCACCCCCAGCCGCCACTTCCCCAGCCAGTTTTTGCCAATGCCTCTGCTTTTTCCCGCGAGTGAATGGGCTGCAGCCCAGGGGATGCAAAAGAAGATTTTGATCGTCCAGTCTCGTCCTCTTGTCCTGACCTGTGCGGTGCGGCCCCGTCGTGTCCCCCCCCGCCCTGTTTTCCCGCCCACCGCCAGCGGCGCCCCTGCCCAGCTGTAACAAAAGCAATTCCTGAAGAGCTGTGCGAACCAGAAGCAGAAGCAGAATGTGCCACCTCACCACAGCAAAGGGCTTGCCGGTCGTGCAATCCTGCCTTTGGGGCAGGCCCTGTGTGGCCATGGTTCTGGTGGCGGCAGGAGGGCTGCGAGCTGGCTTTGACCGCACACGCATCACACCCTGGCAGCAGGCAGTCGCCCGCCCCTGCCGTGCCGAGCCACCGCCCCAGCGGGCAACTGCCCCCTTGTCCTGTGCGTCCCTGGCCCTGACCCACATGGCTGCCTGATGGTGCCAGCAGCAGAGCCGTGCCGCACGAGAGAGCTTCGGCTGCGCTGGGCAAGGCCTGCTGAGGCAGGCCACCTGCTGGTGCCCTGCCCGCGGGCGGCGCGCTCAGCGCGGTGCATTGGGGCGGAGAGGGACCGTGCGCCGCTGTCGTCTCTCTCGGGGCTGATCAAGCAGCCTGTGCGGTCTCTAGATCACAATGCACGAGCTGGGCGGGCAGGAGGTCCTGCCAGACCTCTGGCTTGCGGGCAGCCCTGTGGCGGAGTTTCAGTTCCCGGCGGCCAGCGGCGATCCTCTGGGCTTGCTGGGCGGGCTGCACCTGCCTGGAAGCTCGCAAGGCTGCGTGGAGGGCGGTGCAGGTGGCGCCTCAATCGGCGGCGGCGCTGCCACGGACGCCAGCGCCAGCCTGCCGCCCGGTTGGAGTTTTGAACCGCCCTGCTACACCGAGCAGGCTGTGCCTGTAGGCATTGAGAGCCTTGCGTATGGCGGCAACAACAACGAGGCGCCCTGCAGGCTGAGCAGCTTGAGCTTGCCCAGCCTCGCCGCCACATCCATCGGGCCAGTGGCGGCAGCGCCGGCATCGGTGCCCCCGCCCCCGCCGCAGCACGACGCTGCAGCAGCTGTTGCTGAGCAGGAGAAGCTCGAGCGAGTGCGGGCGCAGAACCGCGCCAAGCACGCACGCTTCCGGCAGCGCCAAAAGGCGGGCGGGCAGCACGGGGCAGTGTGGCTCGGGGGGGGGGCGGGTTGGTGCCAGGCAGTGCAAGGCAGCGCGGTGCTGGGCTGGGCTGGGCAAGCCAGGCCGGGCAGGTGGTGATGCCTTCTACGACAGCAGGTGCATGCTCATGCCATCACACATGGTTGCACGTTGGCTGCCCCCCGTCTGCCTCTCCTGAGCACCCCCGCACCCTGCCCCGCCTGCACGGCTGCCCGCCCCGCCCTCTGCCTGGCCAAGCAGGAGAAGAAGAACGCACAGGCACAGCAGTATGAGGCGGCAGCAGCGGACCTAGAGCGGGAGCGGGGGGTGAACCGCACACTGCGGGTGTCAGGAGCGCTGCTGGAGGCTCTGCGGGGCCAGAAGGATGCTTCAGTGGCAGTGCTGCAGCAAGCGGCGGAAGCGGCGGGTGGCAGCGGCGGCAGTCAGGGGCACCCAGATGGGCAGCTGATGCAGGTACACGCGTGGCGGGCTTGCAAGCGCATGGTAGGCAACGCATGAAACATGGGTGCCCTTTGCCGCACGCCCCACCTCACTGTGTCCCCCGCTGAGTCATCCTGTCCCCTGCAGGCGCCAGCGGAGGGCGCATGCACCGCCGCCAGCGGCGGTGGTGCCAGCCTGGCTCAGGGCCTGGCGCGCCTGCCCTTTGAGGAGCGTGTTGAGCTGTGCAGCCGCACCTTTCAGTCATCCAAGGCGGCACACAAAGTGCTGACGCAAGCGGCGGGCAATGCGGTGGATTGGTTGGCGGTTGACGTCAGGTAGGCTCCCAATGGCTTGTGCTCCCCATGGCTCGGCCCCATGGCTCGGCCCCATGACTTGCGGCTGGCTTGCAGCGCCCCGCTGGCGCACATTGCACATTGCCCTGATGCACATTGCTGCTCTCCGCCTTGGCTGTCCTCTGGCTGCATGCACCCGCCATTGTATTTCCAGGGCCTGACTTGTTCCACGCTGGCCGCCGGCGGTGCCTCTCCAGCTGCCGCCTTTTCGCCACCATGCGCCTGCCCTGCTGGCCGCCCTGACCACCTGCCCACCCCCTGCTTGACGCCCTGGCTGGCCTCCCCGCAGGACAAAGCATGCGGTGAGCAGCCATCTGGTGGAGGCCAGCCCTCAGCTGCTGGAGTTGGCTCTCCTCATGTCGGCTGATGATGTGGTCAAGGTGGGGACGGGAGAAGGGGGTGGCATGGGGGGTTAGATTAGACTTACCGGTACACTTCAAGGTGGTGGCACCACTGCCATGCCATGCCACCCATGCCTTTGATGGGTGGTCGCGCAAGAAACGGGGGCGGAGCACGCCGGCGGCGGGGGCATGTTTGGGGGGTAAGGGCCCCCCTCCCTCGCGGCCACCTGCACTCACTTCACCCGCACGTCGGCCGGTCATGGGCCCCGCATGCCTGGGCCCCACCCGGCAGCACAGCAGGCCTTGCCTGCCCCTGCCCAGCAACACAGTGCTGGCGCCGATGCCCCGCGCCGTGCCTCATAGCGCTGCGTGTCCGCGTGCTCGCTTGCGTGCTGGCATCAGCAGTGTCCTTCCCTGGCCCGCCACCTGCCCCCGTTGGGCATGACTGAAACAAGTGCCTGCTGCTGCTGCATGACTGGCCCTGAGCTTGCCGTCTGCATGGCTGGTCAAGTGCTTTGCTCATAGCAACGCATTCCCCCAGCAGCCCTCTGCTGCCGCAGCATGGCTGGGGCTGAGCTGGGTGCCCTTCTGCCCATTGTGGTGCTTCATACGTGCGTGATGCAAACACAAGGCCCCGTTCCCGCTACTTCCTGGGGCCTCGCAGGACTGGGCCGAGTGCGGTGCCTACGTGGCGGGCGTGCTGTGCCAACTGGATGCCGGCCAGCTCAGCGAGGAGGAAGCTGAGGCGCAGCTGCGCGCGGTCATACTCTACGAGGTGTGTGCTGCATGGCCGTCAACACGTGCTGGTCCTGGGAGTGGCCAGGGGTATTGACGCTTTGCCGGCTGCTGTCACAGGCAGCCTGGCTTAGCCGTCTGCCTTGGGTGCTGTGTCGAGCCTTGCTGCGGGTGAGGTGCGTGCTGTAAGCGCCAGTGCTCCCCAGAGGCAGCGCTCCAGGCAGTGCAGCTGGCCGCCCACGCGCACCGGACTGCTGCTGCCAGCGCCACGCCACTCGCAACTCACAACTCACCTGCCCCTGCGGTCTGCCAGTTCGTACTGGCCTTGAGCAGGCACCGCCACAGGGCGAGCGCCCGACGCCTATCTCACCCACTCCCTCCCTGCTCCCGCACACTCCGCCCCGCGGTGTGCAGACAATCCTTCACGTGCTGCTGCTCGTGCACCGCCCCGAGCACGAGCATCACCTGCTGAGACAGATGCGGGCACCTGGGGAGAGCGAGGAGGCGGCAGCGGCGCGCTGGCACAGGGTCATGGTGAGGAGGCCGCATGCGTCTCATGTAGTCTGACAGGACTGCACCAGCTGCAGTTTATTTATTGCTATGCGCAGCATTCCAGCACGAGAGGATGCAGCGCCATGCTGCTGCATGTCTCCCGCAGCCCCTGCTTGCCTACCTGCCTGCCTGCCTGCGTGCCGCACGTCGCAACATGCGCCCTGCCCGGGAGCCT
The DNA here is from genome assembly GCA_029339195.1 of Micractinium sp. NFX-FRZ. Lineage (NCBI taxonomy): Eukaryota > Viridiplantae > Chlorophyta > Trebouxiophyceae > Chlorellales > Chlorellaceae > Micractinium > Micractinium sp. NFX-FRZ. Next base: position 49,459 of record JAPTJF010000073.1, on the reverse strand, counting down.
TGTCACCAGAAGAATGCATCACAGAGTGCTGCGCAGCACAGTGTTGACTGGCACACCTCCGCTGCCTGCCATGGGTGCCCCACTGCAGCTGGAGGCGGGGGTGACGCGGGAGCAAGTGCGGGCGGTTGTGCCGGCCCACGAGGAGTACCTGGCACGCATGCAGGGGCTGGAGCGGGAGGCGGCCCGCTGCCTGGTCACCCTGCAGGAGGCGCAGCAGGTGGGGGTGGGGGTGGGTGGGGTGCGTGGGTGCAGGGTGGGGGTGGGTTTTGTGTGGAGCTTGTGGAGGGGAAGGAGGCGGCCTGCGGGTTGAGCACCCAGCCTGATGAGCAGCCGGTGGGCATGTGGCAGATGTGTTTTTTAGTGTCACCTGTTTGCCGATTCCGTTTCTGGTTGAAAGGTGTGAGAGTGCTGGTGCGGCATGGCTGTGTGGGTGTCGGCGTGCCTGCTGCGTGCGATGTGGCTGCTTGGTGTGGGGCAGTGCAAGGCGTGCCTCGGGGCGAGCACCTCAAATCAGGCAGGCAGGTGAATTGCAGTGGCACCAGCCCAGCTGATGCACAATGCATCATGCTCTCAAGGAGCGTTCTGACACACAATGCATCATGCTCTCAAGTGTTGTTACGGCATGCTTGCTCCACTCCACTGATTCCATGCCACACAAAGAGATCGCAACGGAAGGTTATTAACCCGACTTTTAAACTGTGCGTGCAGTCGCTGGACAGCCAGATGAGGCAGCTGGGCAGCGCCAGCCTGAGGTGAGCATGAGGGCAACGCATGTGCATGGGGGGCAGAAGGTGTGCATCGGGAGCAGCCAGCGGCGTGCTGTGACGCACGCTGCCGTCGTCCCCACCCCCACAAGCTGCCGCCCTCCCCGCCCTCCGCTGGCACCGCACTGCGCTGCTGTGCCCTCCCACTTGCCCTCCCACTTTCCATGTGCTCCCCCACCTCTGCCTGCCTGGCGTGCCGATCGGCAATGCAACAACACCTGGGCCGCTCGTGCTCAAGCCACTGCCCCCCCGACCTGCGCCCCCCGACCGGCCCACACACACCTGCCCGGCTTGCAGCTCCCCTGCCTGCCTTCCCTGCCTTGCAAAGGGACCTCCTTCCAGCCGAGACAAGCTGCACCCTCTTGCTGCCCATGCCCAGCATTGCACCACTACCCGGGGGGGCGGCGTGGAGCCACCGTCAAACTCATTTAGAGGCCCACCGTCCGCCCCGCATGTGACCCTTTTCCCCTCCCGCACCTGGTGCCTGTGCCCGCCTGGCCTGCAGCTCCTTGATGCAGCGGTACCTGGGGATGTATGAAGCTGCTCAGAAGCTGGCTCAACAGCCCACCGCGGCGCTGCTCGCACTGGAAGACTTTTTCTTTGCAATGGGTGGGTGCTGTGTCAACAAACCCCTTGTGACATGCATGGGAGTGCGGAGGATGGGCAGGCTTTGGGGTGCGTGGCTGGCATGCGAGGGTGGGCGGGTGGGTGTCCAGATGGCCTGCAGGCGGGAGGGAGGCTTGGCAGGTGGCCAGGCCGGTTGATGCCCTTTGCCCCGTTGCCCCTTTGCCTGCAGGCGGTACGATGACGCCACTGCAAGCGGCACGCTTGATGGCCGCCTGCCGCCCGCTGCATCCGGACCTGCCCGCCATCGTCAAAGCAGGGCTGCAGTACCACGGCCTGCTGCCGGCCTCTGCCTCTGCCTCCTCAGCGCCAGCAGGCGGCAGCTGGGCGTGGCTGCCCTCGCAGGCCGCCGCCTGCGCGGGCAGCTGAGAGCGCCCGTAGCGCCAAAGAAGAGCATTAGTCACCGCTGTGCTGGGCCCTTGTGGATTTGGTATGCACATGAGCTAGCCTGCCGCCACAACTGCTTGCTTCTGCGACACATGCCTGTGTCAAGCCTGTAGTTTCCGCTGGCAATACAAGTAAGCCTGTGTGACCGTGGCATGCCGCCTGCGCCCACTCACTAGCCAGCCTGGCAGTACATTCACTGAGGGTACATTTATTCAGTAATTGACCTCTTGAGTGGCGTGCCTCCCAAGATACCCCTTCCCAGCCTTCAATTGCGACCGAGTGAGCGAGCGAGCTGCCAGGAGCTGAGCATGCAGACCCACAGGGTGTTGTTGTTGACGTCGGGGCCCCAGCCGCGATCCCCTCATGTGGCACGATGGCAGGCTTGCCCACATCACTCCCCAAACTTCCCTGTCACAGGCAGCACGTGTTTGACAGGTGCAGGCAGCGACGGCGGCAGCGGGGCGCCAGCGAGCACCGCTGGCGCGCGACGAGGCGGCGGCGGTCTCTCCAAGCAACCCCTACCCCGCTGTGGGCTTCAGGCTTGTGGAGTACAATCCCTATATGCAAAGGGCTTCAGGCTTGTGGAGTACAATCCCTGCGAGGCCAGCAGGTAAGAGAAAAGTGCCAAGGGCTGGAGGGCCTTCAACTCAGCCTATACCTGTACCTGCTTAGCAGGGTGCCTGGCGGACTGAAGCGGTAATCGGTTTCCGCATGGCTGGCGATGCGCCGCTGCCGGTAATCACAGTGCATGCGAGGCAGTGGCAAGCGCAAGGCTGCGGACTTGAGAGTGGGGAGGGGGCGAAATGTGAGGTGGCCTGGGCCCGCCGGCGGGCCAGCTTCCAGGCCAGGCAGTACCATATCAGAGCCAGATATCTTGAAAGCCCTGGTTTTTTCGGCGATGCTGCGGTCCGCCGATCGCATCCCGCCCCTCCTCTACTTCCTGAGCTTTCCCCCACCACTTGCAGCTCGCGATGTACCATCGGGCCGCCGCCCTTGCGGCACTGGCCCTGCTGGCCTGCAGGTCCGCCATCCTGTTGAGTGGGGCTGCAGCACTCGTTATGCAACTCAAGGCCCCTGAATAGAGAAGGCGGGTCTGTATGGGATGGTATGGGAGGCTGGGAACCGCAGCTGCCTGCCAGCTGCACTAGTCCTGCTGGTCCTGCTCACCCTCTTCTTTCACGGCCTCTTGCACGCCTTGACCGTCCCACCCTGCAGCGTTTCGGGGCGCCCCGAGCTGGGAGAGGCGGCCTCCACTGGCCGCCGCCTGGCCCAAACCTGCGCCGGCCAAGTGTGCCAGAGCAACCAGAGGTGCCTGTATGACGACGTGAGTGCTGCTCGCCTGCACCCATGCAGTACATGTGGGTTGGCAAAGGTGTGGGCATGGACGCTTGAAGGAGGGGATGGGTGCACGGCCAGCCAGGCCGCTTGCGTCACAGTGCGGCTGCCACGCCCCACACGTTAATGTTGCTACTGCCAGCCCCCAAGGGTCCAGCCCCCAACGGGGGTGCCTGCTGCCAGGCCCTTTCTGCCCTCCTCCGTTCCCTCCGGGCTGGCTCTAAATCATTAATGCTGTGCGCATTCACGTGCCCTCTCCCCTCTCTCCTGCCGCCCTGTCAGTCTGACGACCTCAAGTGCCTCGGCGCTGGCTTTCTCAACGAGTGAGGACAGGCAATCTCCAGCCACCGGTGCCCTTCAGTCTGTCTGGATTCAATCACTGCACAGCCACACAGGCAGCTTGCTGCTGTCTTGGCAGCCTGCCCACCGGCTTGTAACATGTGAAGGCGAATGCATGCCCCCAGATGCCAGCAGTGAGCGCCTCACCACGCCGGCTACGGGTCAGCAGCACTCTTTGCGGTGCCTCCGGATGCAGCATCTGCTTGAAGCCCGATCGTCTCACTGCCGGCCCACCATCCCTGCCCCCTGCCTGATTGCCCCGCCCCTGCAGTGCCGCCAGCATGACTGTCTCCCCCGTCAACCCTGTCACCGGCCGCGCTGTCTTGACTTTCCCTGACGCCGGCACGGGCTGGCAGTCCTTTGAGCTGAAGGCGTGCGTCCAGGGCGCTGTCCCGGCGCAGTGCAAGACGGTGGCGTGCCCCACAGCCATCTGCACCATCCCAGGCCTGGAGGCAGGGGTCACTTATGTGGTGAGGGCGGTGGCCATCAAGGGCCCCGTCAGGAGCCGTGCCAGCCAGCCCGCCACCTTCACCACTCCCAACCAACCTCCCCCTCCGCCCCCACCCTCACCCCCGCCCCCGTCCCCTCCGCCTCCCTCACCCCCGCCCCCATCCCCTCCGCCTCCCTCACCCCCGCCCCCATCCCCTCCACCTCCCTCACCCCCGCCCCCCCCTCCGCCACCATGCAACGACGCGTGCCCCGCCGGTACCACCTGCTGTGGCGCAACGTGCAAGGTATGTGCCAGTGAAGCCTTTGTCACGCCCGCACACCAACAGCCCACATTCTTGCGCGCGCACACCTATCCCCTTGCTCCCTCTGACCCAGCTGCCTGCCCCGCGCCCTCCTCATGCGCAGAATCTGTTGACGGACAGCACTGCCTGTGGCTCTTGTTCGACCAGATGCACGGCAACGGAGAGCTGCAACGCGGGGTCCTGCCAAAGCATCTTCTCTGGACCAGGATTGGCGTGGAGCACGAGCGCTACTGGTGTGATGGGGGGCAGCCCTTGGGTGATCAGCAACGCTGATACGCGCATCCGGTTCAATGTGCAGAGGAGCGCCAACTGCGGAGGGACAAACGGCAACAGGCAGACCGGCATCGCCACCGCGACTATCACGATTGGCAGCTCTGCCACCTTGTTTGACTTCAGTCTGACTGGGATAGGAGAGCTGCAAGATGCTGGGTTCGACCGGATGATCCTCACCTTTGACGGCACGGCAGTGGGCAACGCTGCAGCGGTGGGCGGAGGCAAGGGCTGCACAGACGGACCCGTGAGCTTCACACGAACCGGTGAGAGCGCGCGCTTGCCCTACCTGCTTCTGTTGCTGCTGCCGCTGCCCATGCGCGTGTGCTGTGAGCGAGGGCACATCACAGCGTCGATGTGTGGCATGCGGGTGATGCTGCCTTGCTGCTGCTGCTGCTGCGTGCTGCGTCGGCAGTGAGATGCCAGGGTTGAGGTGCGTTGTTTATGATGATGCCCACCGACTGCAGCTGCTGTGGTTTGCGAGCCGAGCTGTAGCAGCCACCAGCGGGGCACTGCCGCACCCTGCCAAGGCAGGCATGTGGGGGCACGTTGAGCAGCCCGGTTCTGGCCTGCGCCAGCTGCACCTGCACCACTCCAGGTGCTCATCCCTCCGCCACATGTTCCTGCTGTCCCTCTCCAGGCACTTGGCCGCGGCGGCTGGAAGCTGGGACCGTCCACACCTTCAGACTGGACATGGACACCTTGGATCCATTTTTCCACGTGATCTCATTCTACCAGCTCGACCTGTCCTTCACGCTGGCAGCTTGAAGGTATGCCACACCCATGCGGCGCCAACAAGCGGAATAGGAACCGCCTGCGCTGAATCTGCCTTCCCTGCGCCCCACGCGTCGGCACACCGCCGCTACGCAACGTTCCTGCCAAGCGGTACAGGCTCAGCGCAGAGCCGGCCGTGACGCCCCACTGCCCTGCGCAGTTTAGTGGCTGGCACGCTGGCGGCACCGCTGGTACCCCCCAATCCACGCGGGGCACCTCCAACTCCACGCAAGACGATCGTGCCAAGAGGGCCCTGTCCATATGTTTTCCCCTAGGTTGGGGCCGCGAGGCCCTGCTCCCATCCCCAGATCCCACCAAGACCCCTCGTCTTTCCAAGCCATGTCCCAATGTGGGCCATCCACCCTTCCCGCCCATCCCACTGTCCCGCCCATCACATTTCTCAGTGTGGGCCAGCCACCCTTCCCGCCCATCACATTTCCCAGTTTGGCCCAGCCACCCGCCCCGCCATCCCACCTTCCCGCCCATCACGTTCCGCATTTAGCCCAGTCACCCACCCCGCCCATCCCACCTTCCTGCCGCATCACACTTTATAATTTGCCCAGCGCGCCGCCCCGCCACGTCCACTCCATTTCCCATTCTTGGCCAGCCCCCCGACCCGCCCCTGGATCAGCCCACGCCTTGACTCGTGTGATCCCGCCACTCGCACATGCCTTGCACCCCTCCTTTTTACAGCACCCGCATCGGGATCATCATCCCCGCTTACTAGCTGTGACACTCTCTACCTCAACAGGTCAACCCACATGTCGCACACAAGCTTGTGGAAATTGCCAGGCATTCAGACAGCCACGCCTGCTGTGCCTGCTGAGGTTGCCAGCTGGCCCCCGCCCCGCCAGCGCACGCCCTGCCAGGTGCTATGTTGCAGCTAGGTGCCTGCGAGCACTCAGCGGAACCCCGCCAGGTGGCTTGCAGAATGCACAGTTTAGTGTCCACCTGCCCCGTGCCATGCCAGGGAGATTGAACGGGGAGAGAGGTTGTGGCAGGCAGACACGCAACAGCTCGTTAGGTCGGGCGCTTCCCACTGTTATCAAAAGACGGGGCACACGCATGAAAGCACACACCCGGCTGCACAGGCCAGGCGGGCCACAGCAAAAGCCACACGTGCATGTCAAACTCACCCCACATGCATTGGCGGGCAGCACAACATGGTACACCATGCATGCTTGGGCCTCAAGTGAAGCACAGCACCTCGCTCAGCGTGCAGGCAGAGCCGGCCTTGAGCAGCTCTGTTGGACCCACGCAGGCCGCGCTGCCGAGCGCCTGCCAGCCCAGCACAGCACCCACTGCATGCTTCTCTGCGCCCCGCTGCACGCGCACGCGGCAGGGGCGTGGCGAGTCGTGCAGGGGTGCTGCGCCCATGCCTGCCGGGCACTTGGAGGAAGCGCCCCACACCAGGCGGTGCGCATCCAGCGCCGTGCTGCATGCGCAGGTGTAGGCGGCTGGGATGCTCTCCGAAACTCGTTGGCCGGCTGTGCGCCTGATGTAGCAGTGCTGCCTATCCACATGCGTGCCTGCACGTGTATACGTTGGGCAACCAGGGTCAGGGGCAGGGTGGACGAGTAGGCGGCAATAACACCTCTTAAACGGTTGCGCTTCCAGCAGCAGTCGGTCGTTGGTAGCCTTGTTGCCGTCCGTGTGTGGGCCTGGAGTGCGGCCAGGCGGAACGAGAGCTGGGGCATGGGTGGGGGCAGCGCCGTAGGACAAGGGTTGAGGGACAGCTGCTATTGGGTCCAGATGAGCCACACATGCATCTGTAAGCACAATGTCCTAACAAGCTTGCTGCGCTCCTCAGGCAGGTCACCGCGGGTGCCTGGCTGGCTCCAGCTGGCGGAGGTGTCGAGCCTTTCTTAAAGACCTCTATTGATGATGAACTGTGGAGCCCCACTTGAGGTTGATGGTCATATCCCCCCCGACTTTATGTGCCCGGCCCCACTCCAAACCCACACCCATCATCAGCCCCGCCCCCGCACCATAGTAAGTAGTGCCACCCCGCACCACCATGCACAGGTTTGCGGTGCCACGCTCGTCTCCCTTCACTGGCTGCTGCCCCCGCCCCTGGCAGGCCTGTGTGCAGTTGCGGCCCGCCACTCCGACAAAGGTGGCTGGGTTGCGCTTCGGGCCTGCATGCCGCGCAGGAAAGGGATCACCACCATGGGTTTCAAGGATGCAGGCAGGCAGGCAGGCAGGCAGGGAGGCAGGGAGGCCAGGGGCAGTCAGCCCTGACGGCAGGCAGGCAGGCAGGCAGGCAGGCAGGCAGGCAGGCAGGCGGGCCCGGCCAGCAACCCCAGGAGCCATCCTGCACGCTCCATATGCACAGCAGGCAGGCAGGGGCGCAGGCTGCCAGCTCACCCTGGCAGGCCAGCCCCAGCACATTAACATCCCCTCCTGCGGTCAATGAGCACGCCGAGGGAATCCACATGAGGTTGCTGGCTGCCAGGCTGGCGGGCACCCGCGGGCACAGCGTGCCGCCGCACAGCGCGCCGCCCCCGCTGCCGTGGTACAGAGCAGCCGTGAGTGCGACGGGCGCGGGGGTGCCCCGCAGCTGTTCGGGGGGCACCAGGGCGGGCTCTTTCTGGGTGAAGCCCAGCTGTGAGCAGGCCGCCGCCAGGGCGGTGCGCATGGGCAGCAGGCAGTAGTATTGAGCCTCTGGCAGGTCGCCCTGATTGGCACAGAAGTCCAGGCTGTCCCTGCACGCGGGCCACACCGGATGTGTCAAAAACAAAGGAGTGAGTCCCGGCATTTGATAGTAGCTGTAGCTCATCTAGCTGCCTGGCTCTGCGTGCCTCTCAATGCACAACCGTTGAGAGACCAGGGCTTCACCTGCACACAGACACCCAGGCGCTGCGCGCCCACAGCTCCAGCCGCCCCGCAGGCGGCTGCCAGAATCGGCTCCTGTGGAGACAAGGGCGGGGCGTTGCAGTGCAGGACAGGGCTGGGGGTAGGAGAGCAGCGGTGTGCACAGGTGTTGCAGGAGCTACACACCTGGGAGCCTAGTTAGACATAGGAGGCTAACAACGAGGAAGCGGGCAGGCACACACACACTCCCTGCCCTCAGGTTCAGCTTTCAAAAAAGTAAACAAACAAGCATGGCCAAAAGTCCGCCGCCCACCTTCACAGGCCACGCCATACTCGTCGCTGTGTGCCTCTTCATCTCCCCCGCCACTCCAGCTCACCGCCTCCCACCGCACCCCCGCCAGCGCCGCCTCGCCGCCGCCTGGGTGCGCCTGCAGCACGGGCCCGCTGCCCGGGCCAAACCAATTGTTCCCCCGCCGAGCACCGCCGCCATAGCCCAACCACTTGCAGGCCAGCCGCGCCAGGTGGTCGCCCTCTGCCGCCCCCATGAAGCCCCCGGCAAAGGCATAAGTGACTGTACTCCACTTGCGGCTGGCTGCCACCCGCAGCTCCAGCCGACCCTCACGGGCGCTCAGCCCGCCAGACAGCCTGAGCTTGTCAAAGGGTGCGGCGCCTGCAGGCAGGAGGGCAAGCACGCGTGGCCAGCGCATGCTGGCAGGGTCTGGTGGAGGGGCTGAGGACGCGCCAAGGGATAGCATGACGTGGCCCCAGCGCCTGCCCCGACCCGCTCTCACCCACGCTGAACAAGATCCCTGGGGGCTCACCGCCTCGCAGGCACATTATCGGATTGCGCCTGCTTGCCCTGACACCATCCGTTCCTGCGCCTGCACTTCCCCACACGAGCGCAGGGCTGCTGCTGCTCAATCCAATCCAATCCAACCCAATGAGCCGCACCTGCGCAGGCCACGCCCAAGCGGTGGCCGCTGCAGCCGTCCGCATCATCATAGGCGCTGGGGGGGGGGTCGAAGCTCAGTTCAGACAGGGAGCCTGCTGGCTGGCCCGGCAGCGCGCGCAGGTTCCTCACAGCCGCCGGCAGCCCGGCCCCGAAAAACTCCCTGCCATAGGCCATGCCTCCGCCGCCAAACCCCAGCTCCCTGCAGGCCGCCTGAGCCGCTGCCACCACCTCATCCCACTCGAACTCCACGCCAGCCTGCCGCTCGCACACGCTGCCCCACCGCCCGCTGGGCAGCCGTACCTCCAGGCGGCCCTCCCTGCGGGAGCTGCCGCCCGACAGGCGCACGCCAGTGAAGTATCGAGAGCCTGCAGGCGGGCGGCAAGGGGCGGGGGCCAGCGTTGTGTCTCTGTGCGTGCACTCGTGGCTGGCGTGTGAGAGGCAGCCCGCAGTGCGCCTGGTGCCGTACTTGCACTGGGGGCTGCCGTCGGTGTGCATGGACCGCCAGGCACAGCAGGCGCAGCAGGCTGCCGTGCACGCTGGCCTGCCAGGACCGGCACCGCCAGAGGAGGCCAGTAGGCACCCCATGCAGGCCTGTGCAAGCAGGCAGGCGGGCCAGCGTGGCCATGGCCGACTTGTGACTAGGGCCTGTGAGCTAGCACGCGCCTGAGCAGGAGACGGCCATTTTTTAGCAGCCTGCCAGGGTGGGGACAGAGAAGGAGCAGGCCGACAGGCTGGCTGCTCCGGGGGCGCACTGAAAGCCGCCCACTAGAGGAGGGAGCTGCTGCTTGGGTTGATACAGCGCAGCTGGCCTGACGCTGCCGCCAGAGGCCCCAAGCTGGGTGCACGCGACCTTGGCGGCCTCCACGTCGCCGCTGCCGCTGCCGCTGCAAACGCTGCCCCAGCGACCATCGGGCAGCCCGACTTCCAGCAGCCCCTGGGTAGGGGAGCCCCCGCCTGCCAGGCGGGCGGCGCTGATGGCTTCCGTTCCTGCGGGGCAGAGTCCGGCAGCGGGGGGTGCCAGGTCAGGGGTGCCAGGGGAGGGAGCTGTTATGACTCGTGATGTTTGAGTGTCACCAAGCGTCAGCAGGGGCTCTCTTGCTGGATGATCGAGGGTGCAAACGTGTGCCCTAACGTGCTGGATGTGGTGACTCTAATGAATTGACACAGGGCTCGCTGCGTGGCTGGTACGCCCCTCAACGGGTGGGGCGTTGAGGAGGCAGGACGGGAGCAGAAGCAGCGGCGGCGGCGGCCTGTGGGATACCCCGCCCGTTGCGAACTCCCGGCCGCCCCTGCACCGCTGGTCCCAAGCTTTTAATGCGTTTGCAGGGCGCACAGCCCGTGTTTCCGCGCACCTGCGGCCGGTGAGAGAAGGCCACATGCGAACCCAAGCAGCACAAGCCACAGAAGCATAGTCGTGAGCGGCCAGAGGTGACCAACATAAAGCGGTGGCCTAACGGGGCACTGGGGCAAGGGGGGCCTGCTTGCGCCGGCTTCCAATGGTGTATTTACTCCGCTCAAAGCTCGAAAACAGTTCGGCGTGCTATCTCCTGTGTGTATGTGTGTGCTGTGTGTTTGGCAGAATCAACGTAATCCCGAGCAAGGTGCAGTCCTGGTTGGTGTGTTGCCAGCATGGCACAGCGCGGCACTCCCGCCCACTGAGCGGCACCCGTTTGCGTCAGCCTGAGCATCGAGCACGCTAGAATGCCCTACCAAAATTACCATTGCCCCACGGTGTGCTCATGCAACGACTTCATATGTATGTTCATGCCGGGGCTGCTATCGCAACCCACTGGTTTGCCAGTGGCACCACAAGTTGAGCATGCTCCCCGCCTCTTTGCGTGCACATTCGGTGTGCTCATGCCTCATGGTGCTGGCACCACTGCACATCTCTCACACCTGGATGCTACTGCCGCAGCGCCAATGCCTGCTGACGTTTAAATCGGATAAGCTGCGTGCAGCCGCTGCAATTCTGCCAGCTGACGGCGTCTGGCGGCACGCCCGCAGCTGCGAGCGGCACGCCCTGGTGCCATGTAGGTGCCTGCCCCTTGTTCCTGCCGTGCCCACTATTTGACTTGTGCCTTGACGCTGCGATACTTGGTAGTCTGGCTTAGGGCTGGGAGAGCGCTCACAATTTTGCGCGGCGGCGTCTTGGCAACACGGCCTGCTTGTCGCCATATGTCGGCAATTGCAGGCATTCAAGTGATCGTTTCCAGGGCGTGGCCAGCTGCCCCCGGGCCAGCACGTAGAAGAGGCGGAAACCTCCTCTCGGCGCCCCGCAACCCTCAAGCCTGCAGAACAGACCGCAGGCGGCTACGATGCGCAGTGCAGGCGAGCACCGGCCCAATGAAGGGCACAGCAGGCGGTACTGACCCCCCTTTGCAAGCTGCGGCTCACACCGCCGCCGCACCCACCCCGCCCCGTCCTGCTGCCGCCCGCCGCCCACTCGCCGAGGCCTTTGGCACGCTCGGCCTCTCTCTTGTTGCAGGCAGCTTCATACGAGGAGTGGGACATCGTGCTTTTCGACACACCCAGCGGCACAGCAGCGCTAGGCCGGGTCAGCCAGGCAAGCCTGCCGACGGGCGGGTTGGGTGGGGCGTTTGTTAGGTGCTGGCATCAACCAGCAGCGATCAGCTGCGTGGCTGATGGGCTGCTTCTACTGCCCCATCTTCCGTCGCCTCTTTGAACATGTTTACCAGCCACCATTCGGGCTACACACCCTGCCGTCTGCTGCCCTGCACCTGCATGCGTCCACGTCAAGCGCTGCTGCTGCTGCCGCCGCTTGACGATGGCACCATGCCGCCACCAACCCTTCCTCCCCACGCCACGGTGCAAGCTCTGCTACTCCCACCCCACTCCACTCCCTTCTCCCCTCATGCATGCCCCCGCTGCAGGTGTCCCCTGAGGAGTTGCTGGTGGAGCGCCTTGAAGAGGATACCACAAACCAGGTGCACAGGGTTCTGGTTTTTTAGGGTTCAGGGTTTTAAGGTGCGAGCTGGGCAGCCCGGCTTGTCAGGCCCCCTGCTGTGTGCGCCGTGCCTCCAGGCGGGCCGCAGTCTGCTCCACCCTCTGCTGGCCGTCACCATTATCAGTGCTTCCCGCGCTTCGCTCGGCCCCCCTCCGGAACACCCGGACGCCAGCCATGCTTGCGCCCGTCCATGTGCGGACAATGCCTGCGGGACGCCTGCCCCCCACCGCCCCGCCCCGCCCGCCCGCCCGTCCTCACGCACCGCTGCTGCTGCAGGTCTGGGTGGTCCACGGCCTTGAGGAGAGGGTCCCGCTGGCATCAGTGCGGCGCACCCTGCAGGCTGACTACCTCCAAATGGTGGACCCTGACAGGCACGTAGGGGGGGAGGTACGAGCTTACTGGCGTGCTGACGTGCTACATGCATTGCATCGGTTTGCTTGTGGTGGGGGCACCAGGCAAGCTGGGACTGCTGCTGTACTACAGCAGCGAGTGGCCGGCCGGCCGGCCTGCTTGCCATGGCCATCCTGGCGCCTGCCAGCCTGCCAGCCCACCCACTGGCCGTTCCCCTTTCCCGCACACCGACCCACCCCGCAGGGTCAGCAACCCGCATGGAGAACATGCCTTGGAAGCGTTCCGCCTTCTAGAGCCAGTGGCAGCAGCCGCTGCCGCTGCCGACCGCTTGCTGCAGCAGGACGGGCAGCAGGATGGGTGACCGAGCGACCAAATTGTTCCTTGTACATGACATACACACACACACACATGTGCGCTAGCCCTATAATGTACCTTCAAGTTACCAAAATGCCCCTCCTGAGAGGCTCCGCCAGTTAGCTCTGCAGGGGCATGCTGCCTGAACCTGCTGTCTCTCTGCGGTCTGGGTTCCCCCTTCCGCTGCATCATTTGCCCTCTGATGACTTGCGTTTATTTCATTGCAAATTGTGTGATTGTGCCTTTCAGGTCCCCACGAGCGAAACAAATGGCAGTAGTTATATGGTGTGGCTGATTGGAGACCCACAACAGGATCCTGCTAATAGGCCAGCTCAGCGGCGGTGGCAGCACTTCCCCCAAGGGTGACCAGTTCCCGCAACTAAAGTCTCATCGAATCGCCAATCTGTATGCCGTTCTCGTGGCCATGAGGGTTGCGCGGGGCTGCGCAGCGCTCTTGCTGGCACTGGGCGCGGCTTGCTGCTGCCTGGCGAGCGTGAGCGCCGCGGGTGAGTTCGGGTTTCGGGTTGATAGCGGGCGGGGTACACAAGCTTGAAGATCTTGGGTCTGGTGCAGTTTGCACCGGAGCGCCCCGCGGCGGCACCGCCCCGGACCCGCCGCCCCAGCGGGGCCGCCTGTTTTTGCGGCGACTTGATCACCTTGCTCACGTTGGCATGCAACTTCTGGATGCAGGCACAGAGTGAGTGGAGGGCGGCACTAGCAGCCGTGATGCCAGCTGGGGGCGCAAAGCTGGCCTCGCGCGCATCGCGTGCTAGGCGGCGGCAGCAGGCGGCGCCGTGGGCTCTGCTGCGGGCCTGCTGTGCCTGCTGTGCCCCATGCTGAGCCCCAGCGCGTCACATGCAGGTCCTGGCCCAAGCCGCGCATTGTTTCCATAACTCCCACATACATTGCTGAGCCGTATGGGGTGCTGCTGGAAGTCGTGGTGGAGCCGCCGCAGCCTCCCCTGCCAGCCAACCTGAGTGAGGGAGACCTGTGGAGACGCACGCGTGCCCTGCCTGCTCGGGCCCAAGGGATCAGCACATGCACACACCCTGTCCTGCCTGTTCATGCCCAAGGATTCAGCACACACACGCACACACATGCACATACGTATTACTTGGAAGCTGCTGTGTGCGTGCCTGCGATGGGCGGCACGTGCTCGCCCTGCAGTGCCCACGCCTGTTCCAGCAACGGCCTGCCCAATACTGGGCTGCCCATGTGCAGGCATCACGAGCTTCATTGTGAGGGGTGTCAGCCCGCTGGCACCCGCCATCTTCCCTGTGCAAGTTGAGCAAAACGGGGCCGGCCTGGTGAGCTGACGGGCGCCGGTCTTTTGGAGATGTGGGGACCCAAGGGAAGGCGGCTGCCACTCTGCCAGCCCTGCTTGCGCCCTGCATGTCCTGCGCAGGCTGTCTGCCCCTTCCACCCCTGTCCGTCCCTGCCTACATTGTTGCCTCCCCCCCCCGAAACATGCCCTCTAGCTGATCCCCCCGCCCCTGCAGGTCACCCTCCCCATCAAGCCCGGCCCGGTGCAGCAGGGCCACCCCTTCAACTTCTACGCCCGCTACCGTGCTGACAACCTGACCACAGGCGTGGCTGACACCAGCCCTGACAGCGGGCCCTTTCTGTACCTTGTCACTACCGCAAGGTGAGGGGGCGGCCAGCTGCTGCCCAACTTGCTGGAGGGAGTGTTAGCGGAAGTTTCAGGGGAATTGCTAGGGGGAGCTGTGTCGCCCTCGGGAGTACAGGACTGGATGCACACATAGCGTGCCTGCCTGCCCGGCTGGCTGCCTGCTTGCTTGGTGGCGCCCATGTGCTACTGCCTGGCTGCCAGTTAGCTTCATCCCAGCCAGCCTGGAACACCCTGCCATTAATGTCAGGGATTATTCATGTGCCTACTTTGTTCTGTTGCAGGCCGCCTCCTCGACCCCCGCCGCCTTCACCAAAACCACCCAGACCTTCCCCTCCCCCGCCCCCGAGCCCCAAGCCCCCGAGGCCTTCCCCTCCCCCTCCGCCACGCCCAAAGCCCCCCAGACCCTCCCCGCCCCCTCCCCCCCGCCCCAAGCCGCCCCACCCTCCTCCTCCCAGCCCTAAACCGCCCCGGCCTTCCCCACCACCGCCTCCGCGCCCGAGACCCCCCCGCCCCAAGCCCCCGCCACGCCCCAAGCCCCCACGCCCCAGGCCTCCGCCACCCAGGCCGAAGCCGCCTCGTCCTTCCCCGCCTCCACCTCTGCGCCCGAAGGCCCCAAGGCCGCCGCCACCCAAACACAAAGTGAGGAGCCGCCGCCGCTGCACCCGCACCGCCTGCCGCCACCTCGCCCGCCCAGCCGCCTGCCACTCCATCTTCTGCCACTGTTCGCTCCCCTCTCCCCGCACGCACCCCACCCTCTGCCTTAACCCTTACCCTTCCCGCCTCCACCGCTGCAGTTGCCATCCCCGTCCCCTCCCCCCGGCCGCGCCCCGCCCCACGTCCCGCCGCCCTCAAGCCCATCCCCACCACCTCCAAGCCCATCCCCACCACCCCCAAGCCCATCCCCGCCACCCCCAAGCCCCTCGCCGCCGCCACCCTTGCCCTCGCCGCCGCCACCCTCGCCCTCGCCCCCGCCACCAAACCCCTTACCCCCGCCCTCCCCCCATCCCCCACCGCCCGACTCCCCGCCACCACCGCCCTCCCCTGCCCCACCTCCGCCTTCCCCTGCCCCACCTCCACCCTCTCCCTCCCCCCCACCGCCACAGCCCCCTCCCCCTCCTCCAGCCCCCCCGCCCCCCGCCGCACCCGTCGTAGTATCATTCCGGTCCTTCCTCCCAGGATACACTGTTGAGACGTTCGACTCCACTGCTCAGATCGAGGTGGGTGCATGCATGCGTGTAGGCCTCAGCAACAGCTCCCCGCTTCCATGTGCAGCGTCAGGGCCCGCCCTCAAGCAGGCTGGTGGCTCACCAGTTCGGGCCTGTTGTCTTTGTGCCTGCCCCCCGCCCCAGGCTGCTTTGGATCCCCCAGGGGGGCCTTGCATATCAGATGTGTTGTCCTGCTCTACTGCTGCTGCCCCTGCTGTGCACCCCGCCCCCCACCCTCCCACCCACGTGTTGCCTGCAGTACATGAGTGTAGTGCTGGACCAGGCGTCTGCAGCGGGCGGTACCTCCCTCCAAGTCTCCATTACGGACGTCATCGAGCAGGGAGGGGAGGGGGCACAGGCGCCAGCTCAGCGTCGCAGGCTGCAGCAGGCGCAGCAGCAGTGCCAGGGGGAGGGGTGCGCAGCACAGCAGGGAGAGCAGCGGGCACCTGAGCAGGATGCAGGGCAGCAGGCCAGCGCCGTCTCTGGTGTGGTTGTAGAGACGGCAGTCACATTCCCGGCGTCCCAGCAGCAGCAGGCTGCCCTGTTCACAGAGCAGCTGAGGGGCGATGACAGCTGGCTGACTCAAGCTTACGGCCAGGGGGCCAGCTTGACCAATGTGGTGGACAGCCTGCACAGGTGGGGTGCCCCCTGCTCTGCCTGCTTGCCTGGAGGCTGTGCTGAGGCTGGTAGCGTTGAAGGCTGCCAGCGGTGGGCGGCCCTGTGCTTGCAATTGGCGTCTCTGCTGCCCCATCTGCTTAAACCTGCTGTGCACAAGGGGAGCACGTGAGCGGGTAGCAGCAACCCCCCC